>CAKOAT010652931.1:370074-438851 GCA_932364175.1 Eruca vesicaria subsp. sativa | reverse complement strand
CGATTTCGGTTTTTTGCGGTTTTGTAAAATGATTCTTTGAGTTTTATAAAACGATTTTCGAGTTTTATAAAACGATTCTCGAGTTTTATAAAACGATTCTCGAGTTTTATAAAACGTTTCTCGAGTTTTATAAAACGATCTTCGAGTTTTATAAAACGATTCTCGAGTTTTATAAAACGATTCTCGAGTTTTATAAAACAATTCTCGAGTTTTATAAAACGATTCTCGAGTTTTATAAAACGATCTTTGAGTTTTATAAAACGATCTTTGAGTTTTATAAAATGATCTTTGAGTTTTATAAAACGATTCTCGAGTTTTATAAAACGATTCTCGAGTTTTATAAAACGATTCTCGGGTTTTATAAAACGATCTTTGAGTTTTATAAAACGATCTTTGAGTTTTATAAAACGACTCTCGAGTTTTATAAAACGATTCTCGAGCTTTATAAAACGATTCTCGGGTTTTATAAAACGATCCTTGAGTTTTATAAAACGATCTTGAGTTTTATAAAACGATTCTCGAGTTTTGTAAAACGGTATTAATCATTTTACAAAATGATTTTGCGGAAAATAATGACTCCATCTTTTACAGAAGCTATCGCCGACGTTGATTTCGAGATTACGATTTTCGACACCAACATCGATATCGACTATCCTTTGCCGGTCGATGAGATGGTCATATGTTTCTCCTTGGATCGTTTTTTATTTTTTATAAAACCTGCAAAATGAAAAACGAAAAAGAATCAATAAAGTAAAAGAAAACCAAAAGAAAAATTACCTAATAGTGGGTTGCCTCCCACTCAGCGTTTTCTTATAGTCATTTACCTTGACTGTTGACGTTGGGTAAGCTATTGTTTGGAAAATGAGCTACTTGTTGGAAAATAAGTATCCACAACTTCTCTACTGATGCTGAACCAAGTAATCATGAAGCTTCTTGTGGCTTCATCACTTATGGCCCATATTTCATCCATCTTTATCACTGTGTCTGCAATGTTTTGAAGTCTCTCCTGAAGACTCTCAATGTTGATGCTGTTCCATTGAAGCTTATCATAGACATGTTCTGTCAGTTCTCCCAATGTCTTGTCAGTTGATGCAGGTCTAACTAATTCTCCCTGTAACAGCTTCTTTTGTCTTAGTACAGATTCGGCATCGATCGCTGCAACGGCTGTGGTGTCGATCGATTCAGGTAGAACATCATTGATCAATTTGACCTTATCCTTGTCGATCGATGCAGCAGTTTAAGGTCGACAGGCGAGTCTTGTCTGAATTTTCCTGAATTCCTTCTGCAGCCATTATGTTCCTGAGTGTAGTCCACTGATGATGTTGTTGAAAGGGAAGAATATGTCATCACATATCTTGTCAAGCCAATCCTCGGTGGTGTTCAGAGCTTTGTAGATCCAATCAATGATCTGGTCAACTTCTGCTCTGGTAACTTCTTCGCGTCGATCGATTTGCCTCTGTGTTTGGCGAGCAATGATGAGGATATTAGGTGGAAATCGAGTTGCATCTGAATGGTGGTGACTTCATGTTGTGAAGCAGTCATCCGGCCATCCAAAGTGTGGAAGTACCGCATGAATGGTGATGTGTAGTGATCATGCTCATCTTCGCAGATCTTCATCCGTTTCTCAATGTCCAAAAGCTAAGCATCGATCGATTTCATAGCATCTTTATCGATCGATTTGCTTTTCTCATGCTTCTCTTCGCGGATTGTATCCAAATTATGCTGTAGCAATTCAATCCTCATGCTTAACCAGTTGATGTTGTTGGTGAGGCGGTGGTATATCTTGTCAATCCTTGCATCAAGATATGCATCATCCCATTGAGCTTTATGTCCTGTCGATAGCTTTTCCTTTTCTGGTTCGTCATTCGGGTTGATCGATGCGTCCTTAGTGGCATCGATCGATGGCACACGCTGTGTCTTCAGACTAGCTAGTTCTGCTTCCATCTCTTTCATCCGTGTGGTCAATCCAGTGATGCTTCCTTGCAAAATCACAAAGGCCGTATCCAGATCGTTGGTGAGCTTACCCATTGCTTCTTTGTGCCAATCACTCATGTAACCAATCATCTCACTGATTTCGTCTTTGGTGTAGAGCTCTCGCTCCAAGGCGGGTCCATGTTTTTTTATGGCGGTCGATCAATACACGTCTCGTCCTGTCAATCGATGGATGAGTATCCTTGACGATCGATGGTGGCTGAACTGTGTCGGTCGATGATTGCTGCATCACGCCAAGTTGTTGCTGAAAGAGATTTTCTGGTCCATTGGCCATTAAAGGATTTCTGCTATGTCTTCTTTGGAAACTTGTAGAATCCTTCCATCCATGGCTCGTGCATTATCTTCTGGGTCCCTAATAACACCAAATTCATCTGGTTTTAGAAAATCATCAATATAATAATCTCTTGTTAAGGTAAAAGTTTTAGGGTTAGAATTGATCGATGTGGAATGATCAGAGTTGATCGATGGTAGACGAGAGGTAGTGCTCTTTGGCTGGTTGGATGTTGCACTTTTTGCTTTACCATGAAGATCTCTGAAGCTGGTTCCTCTTTTGCTCTGTCTCCCAAAGGTAGTAGGTGCTTGCATCTTGTCTGATTCTATGGTGTGAGACGTCCACTTGGTAGCAAGACCTCTTTTATATTCATTAGGTGCCCTACAAAGAATTGGTAATTTTCCAAATTTCATGCAGTCGGTGGCGTTGAAATTGATAGATGTGGAACTGTGTGTGTCGATCGATTGTTGATGTCGGTTTTCCTGATGTGGTTGAGTATCGATCGATTCCAGTACAACCTTGTCGATCGATTTCGTGGGCTTCGTCTTGTTGATGGGTTGTAGGAATCTATCATCTGTAACAATGGAATGGATTTCTCTAGCATACTCCTCATCATAATCCTCATCATGCTCCTCTTTGTGGTCCTCTGAATCTGATATGATTGTCGTGTCTATAGCGAAGCTCTCATGAAAACCACTGTCTGCCCAATTTCCTATAGAGTAGTCATCATGTTTGTTGCTGGTGGTCTGATGGCAAAATCGGGTATGATTCCATGCGTGGACTGTCTGTCGATCGATGCGTCAAGAGTTGCATCGGTCGCCGGCTGGTAGAGGGAATCGATCGATGATGTTGAGTGCGTGTCGATAGATTCAGAATACTCGGTTTCATACTCTACTCCACAATGACATGCAGCGATGAGTCCAGCATCTCCAGTCTCCAATAAGTGTACATGTTGCTTAACGACACAAACATGGTCCTAAAAAACGTTTGGATCAATTAGAGTAAGACAAAACCTGTTTGTATTTTTATGTGTATTAAGAAATTAGTTGCGATAAAATAATATAATAGAGTGATTAACACTCTATTCATTATGTTAAAGAAATATTTTAATAAGTTAAATATTTTTAGTTAAATATTTTAGTTAAAAGCAAAAATGATTTTTGTAATAAGTTTTATTTTAATAAGAAACAACTTTATTTTAAAATATTTTATTTAAAATATTATTTAGAAAATTTTAAAAATCTTTAAATTAAGTTAATCTAAATACAATGAGATTAGAAATTAAACTAAATAAACATTATAAATTATTACTTTATAGTTTTTTAGTAATGAAATTAAAACTAAATGTAACAAAAATATGAATAGATATATTTTTGAATAAAATACTTTTTAAAGTTAACATTTCTGCATAAGGCACAAGAAACCATCTATTAAATTATAATAGAGACTAGAGTGTTTAACTTGCACATTTGTACAGGTTTTTTTGAGATAATTTCACATTTACCTTCCATTTGGTATCATTATTAATGTTTACTTTTTCTAAATAAACATTTTAAAAAATACATAAACATGAGATTTCATTAAGGAAACAAAAGATATTTATGCCTTTGATATATAAATAAAAAAGTCAATTTTTTAAAAAAAATATATTGTTAAAAAAAGTTTTCGAATTTTACTTTTTCAAATTTGAACTTTTTATAATTTTTTGTTTTTGAAATTTTTTTAACAAATTTTCATTTTGAAATTCAATTTTTTTTAAACTATTTTTTTTTATTAAAATTCTAAACCATACCTTCCAAAACTCTACCCTCAAATCTAGTCCCTAAGTTTGAATTAGTTAACTCAACGGATATAAATGTCTATTTACCTGTTTAACATCAAGAATAAATGTTGTTAAGGCAAAGATGAAAAATGATACTAAGAAAAAAATATTTTTGGCTATTTTCGATTCTGGTACAACCGTGTCGATCGATTTGGTGGGCTTCGTCTTGTTGATGGGTTGTAGGAAGGAGTCTTATCATCTGTAACAATGGCATGGATTTTTCTAGCATACTCCTCATCATAATCCTCATGATGCTCCTCTTTGTGGTCCTCTGAATCTGATATGATTCCCGTGTCTATTGCAAAGTTCTCATGGAAACTACTGTCTTCTCAACTTCATATAGAGTAGTCATCATGTTTGTTGCTGGTGGTCTGATAGGCAAAATCGGGTATGATTCCATGCATAGGCTGTCTGTCGATCGATGCGTCAAGAGTTGCATCGGTCTCCGGCTGGTTGAGGGAATCGATCGATGACGTTGAGTGCATGTCGATAGATTCAGAATATTTGAATAAAATATTTTTTAAAGTTAACATTTCTGCATAAGGCACAAGAAACCATCTATTACATTATAATAGAGACTAGACTGTTTAACTCGCACATTTGTACGTGTATTCTTTGAGATAATTTCACATTTACCTTCCATTTGGTATCATTATTCATGTTTACTTTTTCTAAATAGACATTTTAAAAAAATACATAAACATGAGATTCCATTAAAAAAACAAAAGATATTTATGCCTTTGAATTGAAAATAAAAATCAAAAAGTTTTTAAAAAATATATTTTTAAAAAAGTTTTCGAATTTTTCTTTTTCAAATTTGAACTTATTATATTTTTTTGTTTCTGAAATTTTTTCTCTCAAATTTTCATTTTGAAATTCAAATTTTTTTTTGAAAATATTTATATTTTTTATTAAGATTCTAAACCATACCCTCAAAAACTCCTCCCCTCACATCTAATCCCTAAGTTTAGATTAGTTAACTCAACGGATATAAATGTCTATTTACCTCTTTAACATCAAGAATAATGTTGTTAAGGTAAAGATGAAAAATGATACTAAGAAAATACTATTTTTGACAATTTCTCGTATTTTTTTTCATTTTTTCAAGTGTATAACTTTGATATTATAGTAAAGGTTTTAAATATACAATTTACATTTAGTTATATATATATTATGTAACTATATAATCTTCTTGTTAAGTTTTTTATTCGACATTATTAATATACAATGAATTATTTGATCAGAAATTGATTAAACTACCACATTTCTGATACAACTTTTCATGTTTTCATTTATCACATTTACCATTAATTTTAAAAGGGTAAATAGACACTTATAACTTCATGGTTACTAAACTAGATTTAAGATTTAAATTTGAGGAGTGACGTTTAGAGAGTGTGACACAGAATTTTAATAAATATACAAACAAATACTTAAAAATTTAAAATAATTTCAAAAAATAATTATTTAATTTAAAAAAAAAATTTTAAAAAATCTAAAACTTATAAATAATTACAAAATTTATAATTTGAAAACATATAATCTGAAAAATATCATTTAGTTAAATAGCTATCATATTTATATATCTATAAATCAAGTTTTTTGTCTCTTTTCTGAAGAAGCTATTTGTGAAAATGTCCTTTTAATGAAGGTAAACATGAAGTGTGGTTCAATCAGGATGGTAAACTTGAAATTCTCCATACATATTAATACTATTTTTAAATTTTGGTACAATGAATTCATTATCTGAAATAATCAAAGGATCATCTCCTACAAAATATGAAATTTCAATTCCTACAATGTTCATACAATACATTTAAAAAAAATATTTATACCATAGAAAATATATTTATGTAGGATAAATTATATTTTGTGTTGTGTTTAAAAATGCACTTTATCATTTATCATTTTAGTACATTACATAATTTATAATAAAATACATTGTTATGTTTAAGTATTGTAAAAATACTGCAAATATTTTAATGATAGTTGTAAATAGATATATTATCATCAATATATTTCTAGTTTGGAATATTTTATTTGAATTTTTTTTTCAAAACATATTTTCTCAAAATGAATACTTATTAAGATGCTATAGAATCTTGATTTTGAAAATATGATAGTTTACAAATTCGGGTGTCAGATTAGATTCAGATCAGATATTTCAGATTTTTGGTATTACGAAACTAAATAAATTTGAACTATTTGTTTATTTTAAAATTCTATATTGGATATGGTTTGGTACCTCTTAAATCCGTTTGGATCGGCCATAACTTATATCCAAAATATACAGAATTTAATTGGGTTTGGTGCGTATATTAAGAAAAATAAATTCAAAAAATGAATACACCCGAAATATTGATTATGCATAGATTTAAACTCTATTACAATACATGATTGAATAACACCCCTAAAACATATTTTAACAAATCAAAATGAACAATTCTTAATAATCTTAAAGAGACACCAAGTCAAACGAAACCAAATTACAAAAGAGACGTCTAGAAGAGACTAACACAGTCAAATACAAGAAAGACACAAAATATTAGCTGTCAGAACTAGAAGCATTGTTGTTGGGAGAAGCTTTACGGAGGAAAGAAGAACTTTTACTGAGTTCCCCTAGAGATTTATCCGTAAATCTGATAAAGTTGTAAACAAAACCTCCGGCCACAATTCCGATGATAGGACCAACAATGTAAACCCAAATTCCTTTATACACTCCCATCACAATTGCTGGTCCTAAACTTCTTGCTGGATTCATTGATGCTCCAGAAATCGGTCTACGAACATTCAAAACACTAAATTAATATTTAAGTTAATATATGAATTGTCTGTTGTAGTAGAATCAAAAGATAGTAGTTTTACCCGGCTACGAAGACGTTCAATATTATTGTCATCCCTACAGCAATTCCAGCTAATTCTCCGACCTGTCAAATATATCAAACACAACATTGGAATCTCCATTTTATTTGCCTACTAATATGAATAATATTTATGTATATGAAACACTAACCGCACGACTATCGGTGGCAACACCAGAGATAACNCTAGTAAGGATCCCGCAAGTTGTGCACCTATATACGATGGTACCTGCCCAAAGCATTGTATACAATCATATTAGTTAAAAGGGATAAAAACTATGCGACTTGTTTTGCAAAAATTCTTGACAAATGGAAATACAACACCTAGTGTCTGAAACAATCTATAATTCTTAATTATTCGCAGAGAGTAGATAAGTTACCTGATACCAAGGAAACCGCCGGAAAATGGCGAAACAGATGGTGACAGCAGGATTAAAATGTGCTCCAGAAATGTGACCAACAGAATAAATCATGACCATAACAATAAGACCCCAAGTCACACATATTCCTGGAAATGTCACGATTCCACCGTACAACACGTTGACCACCACCACTCCACATCCAGAAAATATTATGAAATACGTCCCAATCAACTCTGCTATCAACTACGATAAATTTATTTTTAAGAGAATTAACAACAAATCAGTTTTAAGAAAATTATTCATGTAACTATGCAATAAAACAAATACTTCTGTTTTACCTTTTGTGTAAGGCAAACAATGCTGGGAGAAGTACATATGATTGTCTCGATTCCTCCATGGCAATCCTTTTTTATGCCTTTTTCAATTCTTGATATTTGCTCTTCTTCGAATACTTCATCATGCGAAGTCATTTTGGATAAGTTTTAAATTAAATATAGGTTTGTACAAAAGATCAAAGTTTTGATTAGAGTTTATGTGACAAAAAAACTAATCTGAAATATATTCTTGTAAAAATATTGGAGCTCAAAGAGCTTTTATATATGCCAAACAGAAACTAATTGAAACAATCACAGAAGGATTGGATTAATCTAATGAGTTGGACTATGATTCGATGGAAATGATGATAAATAGGATAAGACTTGGACGTTATGTGGAGATAGGCAAGAATTCGATACTGATATTGTTTTTTGGTTAAAGATACTGATATTGTTACTAATTATTCAATCAAATAAGGACCTGGTTCCACATTGTCTTTCTTCTGTTACTCTACCGACCTGTTAAAAGCAATTTAGAGATTAGTGACAAAAGAGAAGCTATATATAGCAGAGGTGTCACAATTTATTTCTATTTAGGAAACTACAATTCTAGCCTGTAGCAAAATTAAACATCATTTTCTAACAGTATATTAGCGATTCTATGTTCACTAAATAAAAGTGTGTCAAAACTCGCTTGTCAGAAAATGTTTGCAGTCAAGATTTATTTATTTGCTTATTTTAATTATTTTTGCTAATCTTTTTTCTCATAACAATAATTGCAATCTCTTAACATTATTTTGCAAAGTGATTTTATCAACTTTGGTTATGTATATTTTTTGGAAAAAAAGAATATTTAAGATTCATGTATTCATTGTGTGAACATCATACTTGTAGTGCCCCCAAGAAAACTTATACACATATATAGCACATGAACTTAAAATGCCATGATCCGAAAAGCCATACGACGATGGGTGGCAAATCATATTCTCAACTGTATTATGGAATTAGAATGAAGTGATGATCTGGGAAATTCTTAAAACGGTATTAATACCACTCTATGTTAAAAATATGGTACCTTTCTGGATACATATTTTTAAAAATTAGGAATATTGAAAAAAATTGTATTTCATTGATAAATTTTGAAAATAGAGTCCGTTTCCACTAGTGAAAGATATCAATTTATACATAAATATCTGGAACTAATACAATATTAGCTCGTCGAATTATTGTTTGGGGAGATGCTACGGAGAAAAGAAGCACTCTTGGTGAGTTCTCGAAGTGGCTTATCAGTAAACCTAATAAAGTTGTAAACAAAACCTCCGGCCATAACTCCGACGATGGGACCTACAATGTAAACCCATATGCCTTTGTAAACTCCCATTACAATTGCTGGTCCTAGACTTCTCGCTGGATTCATTGATGCTCCTGAAATCGGTCTATATCATTTACAAACCCAGATTAGAAATATTTCCAACTCTATGCTATGCTCGTGGTAATATGAAAACTTTATCTGAAAAGTATTTCTACCCGGCCACAAGAACATTTAACATTATAGTCATCCCTACGGCAATTCCAGCCAATTCTCCAATCTGTCGAAAATATTGATAACCGTCCAATTAGATGAGAACTTCCATTTGCATAGTTTTGTGATAAATCATGTCATAGTCTCTTAGATGTATTGGATAACTAGAAGGATACAAGGTAACTTAAAAATGGTGATATATATATATATAGAAAAAAAAACTAACCGCGCGACTATCAGTTGAAACGCCGGAGATAACGAACATGAGAAGAAATGAGATAATGATCTCCGCAACGAGCGCTCGCGCCGCCGAATCAGTCGGAGTTGTTCCGAAGTAAGCTTCAAGTGTTACTTTTAAACATTAGTCTTAATGTCAAACTCGCTAGTAACGATCCTGCAAGTTGAGCACCAATATACAATGGTACCTGCCCGAAACATATTATACAAATCATTTCCATCATTCATATATTAACACAAATGAGTATAATTTAGGTTTCGAACAAAGAACCAATGGCATGGCTACACTTTTCAACTGAGCTGAAAGAGCTATCAACTCTAAAAAGTAGATTCCAATAAAGTTTACCAACCCTGAGCAAAAAACACAATTGCATATTCATTAACTGAAACTTTAGCTTTCATAAAGATATGTTTTCCGATGGTTGTTATATTCCAGTTTGCTTTTCCAGATTATTTCTTATTTGAGTAATAGAATAGCATTTAGATGTCAAAAGTGTAATTGTTTTATTTTCAATTAACTTGTATTTCTTACTGTTATCATCATAATGAAAATTGTTCTGTTAATCACAAGTCAAATAATAAATTTTTTTAATGAGTAAACGCAAACTCTAAACCGGCAGTCTGGTCATCTTATTTTAATTAAAGATACTTTAAAAATCGACTAATTGTTGGAATTGTTAAAATCCATGTCCAACGTTTTATTATCCGACTAGTACGATATTATCCATTTTGGGTCTAAGAAACAAAACCACATGGATTTACTTTTGGTTTTTTTTCCAAAAGGCCTCGTACTATTAGAGTTGGACTTCTCTTTATATATTAGACACTCTTTGTCTGATTCTCCAATTCGGGACTTTGTTTATTATCTCACATTCTCCCCCTTAAACTAACGACCATATTCATCTCATGTGTTTATTCTTCAGGGAATCATTTTGGCACCACCTTGTACTAGTAATTGCAGGGTTTCCTTTGAGAATATTTCTCCCACAACATCACAGGTTACATGATCTTCTGACTAGTTCTGCCACAAATCTCCTCTTCCTATTCGAAGGGTCCTTTTCCATCTTGAAGGGTATCTTCGCTTTTCTTGCAAATCTTTGTCAAACCGCTCTGATACCAATTGTTGGAATTGTTAAAGTTCATGTCCAACTCTTTATTATACGATTAGTACGATATTGTCTCCTTCAAGCTAACTCCCACATTGGAATTGTTATTATCTCACATTCTCACTTTTAAACTAAGGACCACATTCATCTCATGTGTTTATCCTTCATCGAATCATCTTGACACCACTTTATACCAGTAATCACACGGTTTCTTTTGAGACTAATCATTAGTATTGTTTTGCTGTTGTTATATTTGAAAATGTTCACATTTGATTTATGAAAGCATGAAAATGTTTTTTTTCTAATTACATTTGTTTGGAAACGCCGAATTTAGTGTTCAAAACACTCTAGATCTTATTCAAGGATGAAACAGAGGATAGCGACCTGATACCAGGGAAACCGCCGGAAAATAGCAAAAGTGAAGGTGATGGCAGGATTGAAATGTGCACCAGAGATGTGACCAGTAGAGTAAATCATAACCATAACAATGAGATGCCAAGTCACACATACCCCTGGGAACGTCACTGTTCCACCGTACAATACATTCACTACCACCACTCCACATCCAAAAAAAATATTACAAAGTACGTCCCTATCATCTCGGCTATCAACTGTAATCAATTTTATAAAGCCTAAAAACCAATTTGAACAAAATATATGTTGTCATTGTAACGACGTAATACATTTTGTTTTTGATAATGAACAATAAATGATATCCAATCCTTAGTAATTGTTGGGAATGTCCTAAAATCATTTATATTTACTCTTGTTAAAGTCGTAACGTTGAGGTTCGATAGTATACTATTAGGTGATTATAGTATTTTGCTAAAAATCGTTTATAATTTATGAATTGGGAATTCATTATTAATATTATACGATCTTACATGGTCACACACCTAAACAAATTGGATCATAAATATTTGGAGTTATATATATATATATATATATATATATATTATATATACATCTGATATATATATACATGCACGTGGTGATGCTTTGACTGGTTGATCCCGCTTAGTACCTCCTCTTGCAATAATTTGGCTCGAGGTAAGAAGTGATAATTAGCACTTGGGCTCAGCCCATTAGCTTCCTAAATATGTTTAGGTCATATGATTATAAAAGGCCACATAAGTGATGTGATAAACATATGAAAACAGCCTACTTGAAGTGGTGGTTTGAGAGTCTTTTTGTCTCTGTCTTGGTGAATCATCACTTGAGTCTTGAGCTGGTGTTAAAATTCTCACCATTATACCTGAAATGAAACACTTGAAACTCCTTGAGTCCAATGCCAAACACACTAGTATCCAAATGATAAATAATTACAATTAATTCAAGAAGAATCAATCATAAGTCCCAAATTTTCAAAATTCTCAAGAACACCAAGAACTCTATATATATATATATCAGAGGGATATTAATATAATTCATTCGGATACATTCTCGTAATCAGTTGAATATCATCATTTTCGTAAAACTCGTCCTCTACACCTTCGTCCGTCGAGTGATTAGGAACATCTTCATATTCACGATTATGCGGATCAATGAGTAGGATGTCATCAATTTCTGCTTCAGGTTCCTCGATCTCATTGGTGTTTTATTATTGTAATGGTGGTTCTTCTCCAGCGATTATTCGTCCTCGAGGTGTAACTTTGATAACAGCTAACCAGTTTATTCCCTAGGTAGTAATCCGAGGGTATGGAATGAAGCAAACTTGATCTTCTTGGGAAGCTAATATGAAAGGCTCGAACTTGTTGTACTTGCAAAAACAAAGACAACGTAGAAATTAATTAATACTCGAAACCTGAATGTAAACAAAAAAAGAATTTGTTGTACCTTCATCCACCATTGACATCAACTACACCGTTCTTGTTAATCCGAACACCAATGTTGACGACGGGGTCGTACCACTCACACTTGAAGATAACACATTTCAAACTCATACCTGGGAATCGAACTTCATAAATCTCCTGCAAGATCCCGTTGAAATCTGTTTCGCCTTTCACACATATTCCATAATTACTTGTCGCCCGGTGTCTACCATAGTATATATATATAAAGAAATAAATTAATCTTTGTGTCGTATTTATATTAATTACCTGAAAGTGCTTCATGTACTTTTGCCGGTAGTAGCTCCGCAAATGCAAAGGGAAGTAGTCGCTGCATAAAGACATGACAATCATGGCTCTTCATCCCGAAGAACTTTTGCCCTTTCTCAACACATCTTGAGAGATTTGAAACATACCCATCATGGAACTTCACTTCTGAAGCCACCCAGTTGAACAACACAGACTTTTTTTCTGATGACAGTCTGAATATCGGAACTGGAACTTGCCCATTTCTTTTTATATGTAGCTCACTCCTTGTGCAGATATCGGGTAAGTCCAACCTCGATTTTACGTTGTCTTTCGTCTTCCCTGTGACATTCAATATAGTGTTCACAATGTTCTCAAAAAATTCTTCTCTATATGCATCACATCGAGGTTGTAGCGCAAAAGAAGATATTTCCAATATGGCAATTCCCAAAATATACTCTTTGTGTGCCAATTGTGCTAAACCATAAGAATCAGGCATATTACTGGGAACATGCCAATTCCCACCACGAGGAGATGTTTCTAAAGCACCGTAGTAATCGATTTGCGCTTCAATTTGTTCTCTAGTTAAATATGAAGGAGGAGTGTCTCTGACAACCCTTTTGTGCCTGAATAATTTCTTGTTTCTTAGGTATGGGTGGTAAACGGGAAAAAATCGGCAGTGACAATCGAACCAACTAGTCTTTCTACCATGCTTCAACTGAAACGCATATGTCATTCCATTCCAATATGTACAAGCTAATCTCCCATGTGTAGTCCACCCAGACAACATCTCATATGCAGGAAAGTCACTTATGGTCCAAAAAAGCATCGCTCGCATCGTAAAGTTTGTTTTCGTTGAACAATCATATGTCCACACCCCTGTTGACCACAAATCTTTCAACTCTTTTATCAGTGGTTGTAGAAAAACGTCGAGAGATTTTTTTGGATGCTTTGGACCAGGTATTAATATGGTCAAGAATAGAAACTCTCGTCGCATGCACATCTCCGGTGGCAGGTTGTACGGTGTAAGAAAGACCGGCCACAATGAATATTGTCTCCTAGATATTTCAAATGAACTAAATCCATCAGTGCATAATCCAAGATACACATTCCGGCTATTGCTAGCGAAATGTGGATGTACATCGTTAAAATGTTTCCAGGCTCTTGCATCTGATGGATGAGTCATCTCTCCATCCGTCTGAGTATGCTCGGCGTGCCATCTCATCCCTCCAGCAGTCTCCTCGGATTGGTACAATCTTTTCAATCTGTTTGTGATTGGTAGGTACCACATCCTTTGGTACGGTACCACATCCTTTGGTACGGTACCCTATTACGCCCTCGACCTTGCGGTTTGAATCATGGCTTCTTACAAAATCGACATTCTTCTAACTTTTCATCATCTCCCCAGTAAATCATGCAGTTGTCGATGCAAACGTCTATCATCTCTGAGGGCAACCTAGGACTATATACCAATTTCTGAATCTGATAATAAGATTCAGCAGACACATTGTCTTCTGTCAAATACTCTTTAAACAAGTCTGTCTATGCATCCCTACAATTTTCAGGTAGATTGTGATCGGTTTTAATACTCATAATTCTAGCAGCCAATGACAATTTAAACAAACCTTCTCTACAACCACTGTAAATTGGCTCATTCGCAGCTTCTAACATTTCATAAAAATTTTTTGTATCTAAGTTAGGTTCTTCAACTTCATCATCATCATGAGTTACAAATGCATCACCTACCTTATCATGAACCCTATCACAATCTACCATTTGTTCCTCTTGGTGATGATAGCTATTTTCATTACGCAAATGATCAACCGGTTCAACCTGAAAATTGCTATAACTACTGCTACCTTCATTCCTACAACTAGCATCTTCTCCATGTTGATACCAAATATAATAATATGGCATGAAACCTCTATTTATTAAATGCTTACAAACACTTTCATGAGGGCCTAATTTTGTATTGCAGCATTTCTGACAAGGACAGAACATCTTACCACTTTCCTGCGTGAGTGGTGTAGAATCTGCTTGATGCATAAACGTCTCCAACCCTTCGAGAAATTCTTTCGTCACTCTCCTGTTATTATCTCTGTGTGAATACATCCACTTACGCAACTCGAAAATATTTTCTAGACCGGACATTTTTTTTTCTTTGATCAAGGTTAAAGCTGATTTTTTTTTTTGTGTTTGAAATGAATCACAAATGGTGGTACTTATATAAATTTTTGAATCTGAGCATTTAATAGGAAATTGCTAGGAAAAGTAGGTACAAAACACGTTTTAGATTTAAATTAGATATATTCTGTCAAGTTCCTCGCTAATTTGAAGTAAAATATCATTTCCTCCTAATTTCGTAGTAAAGATTTACGAGGAAATTATTTACTACGAGCTTACGAGGAAATTATTTATTACGAGCTTAGGAGGAAATGGTCTTTTGCCACGTAGTTTCCTTGTAAGTTTACTACGGTCTTACGAGGAACATGGTCATAAAAAACGTTTGAATCAATTAGAGTAAGACAAAACCTGTTAGTATTTTTATGTGTATTAAAAAATTAGTTGCGAGAAAATAATATAATAGAGTGATTAACACTCTATTCATTATGTTAAAGAAGTATTTAATAAGTTAAATATTTTTAGTTAAATATCTTTAGTTAAAAGCAAAAATGAGTTTTTAATAATATTTATTTTAATAAGAAACAAATTTATTTTAAAATATAATTTATAAAATTTAAAAATCTTTAAATTAAATTAATCTAAATACAATGAGATTAGAAATTAAACTAAATAAAAATTATAAATTATTACTTTATAGTTTTTTAATAATTAAATTAAAACTAAAATGTAACAAAACTATGAAAAGATATATTTTTGAATAAAATAGTTTTTTTTTAAGTTAACATTTCTGCATAAGGCACAAGAAACCATCTATTACATTATAATAGAGACTAGAGTGTTTAACTCGCACATTTGTACGAGTGTTTTCTTAGATAATTTCACATTTACCATTCATTTGGTATCATTATTCATGTTTATTTTTTCTAAATAGACATTTTATTAAAATTCTAAACCATACCCTACAAAATTCCACTCCTCAAATCTAATTCCTAAGTTCAGATTAGTTAACTCAACAGATATAAATGTCTATTTACCTCTTTAACATTAAGAATAAATGTTGTTACGGTATAGATGAAAATACTATTTTAAAAAAATTTCTCATATTTTTTTTTCATTTTTCAAGTGTATGACTTTGATATTATAGTAAAGGTTTTAAATATAGAATTTACATTTAGTTATATATATTATGTAACTATATAATCTTCTTGTTAGGTTTTTTATTCGACATTATTAATTTACAATGAATTATTTTATCAGAAATTGATTAAACTACCACATTTCTGATACAATTTTTCACGTTATCATTTATCCCATTTACCATTAATTTTAAAGGGGTAAATAGACACTTATAACTTCATGGTTAACTAAACTAGATTGAAGATTTAAATTTGAGGAGTGACGTTTGGAGAGTGTGACACATAATTTTAATAAATATACAAACACATACTTAAAATTTAAAATAATTTCAAAAATAATTATTTAATTTAAAATAAAAAAATAAAAAATATTGTAAATAATTACAAAATTTAGAATTTGAAAATATATAATTTGAAAATATCATTTATTTAAATAATTATTTATATTTATATATCTATAAATCCTGTTTTTTGTCTCTTTACTCAAAAAACTATTTGTGAATATGTCGTTTTAATGAAGGTAAACATGAAGTGTGGTACAATTAAGATGGTAAACTTGAAATTCTCAATACATATTAATACTATTTTTAAATTTTGGTACAATGAATTCATTATCTGAAATAATCAAAAGATCATCTCCTACAAAATATGAAATTTCATTTCCTACAATGTTCATACAATACATTTAAAAAAAAAAATTATTTATACCATAGAAAATATATTTATGTAGGATAAATTATATTTTCGTGTTGTGTTTAAAAATGCACTTTATCATTTATCATTTTAGTACATTACATAATTTATAATAAAATACATTGTTATGTTTAAGTATTGTAAAAATACTGAAAATATTTTAATGATAGCTGTAAAAAGATATATTATCATTAATATATTTCTAGTTTGGAATATTTTATTTGAAAAAAAATTGTTCAAAACATATTTTCACAAAATGAATACTTATTATGATGCTATAGAATCTCGATTTTGAAAATATGATAGTTTACAAATTCGGGCGCCAGATTAGTTTCAGATCGGATATTTCAGATTTTTGGTTCAGAACTAAAGAAATTTGAACTATTTGTTTATTTTAAAATTCTATATTGGATACAGTTTGGTACCTCTCAAATCCGTTTGGATCGGCCATAACTTAAATCCAAAATATACAAAGTTTAATCGGGTTTGGTGCGTATATAAACAAAAATAAATCCAAAAATGAATATACCCGAAATATCGATTATGCATAGATTTAAACTCTATTAAAATACATGATTGAATAACACCCCTAAAACATATTTTCAAAAAATGAATACTTATTAAGATGCTATAGAATCTTGATTTTGAAAATATGATAGTTTAAAAATTCGGGCGCCATATTAGATTCAGATCGGATATTTCAGATTTTTGGTATTGCGGAACTAAAGAAATTTGAACTATTTGTTTATTTTAAAATTCTATATTGGATATGGTTTGGTACCTCTCAAATCCGTTTGGATCGGCCATAACTTATATCCAAAATATACAGAATTTAATCGGGTTTGGTGCGTAAATCAACAAAAATAAATCCAAAAAATGAATAAACCCGAAATATCGATTAGGCATATATTTAAACTCTATTAAAATACATGATTGAATTACACCCCTAAAACATATTTTCACAAATCAAAATGAATAATTCTTAATAATCTTAAAGAGACACCAAGTCAAACGAAACCAAATTACAAAAGAGACGTCTAGAAGAGACTAACACAGTCAAATACAAGAAAGACACAAAATATTAGCTGTCAGAACTAGAAGCATTGTTGTTGGGAGAAGCTTTACGGAGGAAAGAAGAACTTTTACTGAGTTCCCCTAGTGGTTTATCCGTAAATCTGATAAAGTTGTAAACAAAACCTCCGGCCACAATTCCGATGATAGGACCAACAATGTAAACCCAAATTCCTTTATAAACTCCCATCACAATTGCTGGTCCTAAACTTCTTGCTGGATTCATTGATGCTCCAGAAATCGGTCTACGAACATTCAAAACACTAAATTAATATTTAAGTTAATATATGAATTGTCTGTTGTAGTAGAATGAAAAGATAGTAGTTTTACCCGGCTACGAAGACGTTCAATATTATTGTCATCCCTACAGCAATTCCAGCTAATTCTCCGACCTGTCAAATATATCAAACACAACATTGGAATCTCCATTTTATTTGCCTACTAATATGAATAATATTTATGTATATGAAACACTAACCGCACGACTATCGGTGGCAACACCAGAGATAACNCTAGTAAGGATCCCGCAAGTTGTGCACCTATATACGATGGTACCTGCCCAAAGCATTGTATACAATCATATTAGTTAAAAGGGATAAAAACTATGCGACTTGTTTTGCAAAAATTCTTGACAAATGGAAATACAACACCTAGTGTCTGAAACAATCTATAATTCTTAATTATTCGCAGAGAGTAGATAAGTTACCTGATTTTATAAGTTTTAATTAAATATAGGTTTGTACAAAAAAAATAAAGTTTTGAGTAGATTTTTTTTTATGTGAGAAAAAGTAATCTGAATGTATTCTTGTTCAAAATATTGGAGATCAAAGAGATTTTATACATGCCAAACAGAAATCAATTGAAACCATCACAGAAGGATTGGATTAATTAGTCTAATGAGTTGGACTATGATTCGATGGAAGCGATGGTAAATAGGATAAGACTTTGCCGTTACGTGGAGATAGGTAAGAATTCGATAATATTGTTACTAATTGTTGCTCAAAAAATTATTTTTACTAATCATTCAATCAAATAATTAAGGAGTTCCACTTTGTCCTTGTTCTGTTACTCTACCGACCTGTTAAAAGCAATTTAGAAAATAGAGACAAAATTAAAGAGAAGCTATATATAGCAGAGGTGTCACAAATTGTTTGTGTCCAAACTTAACAAATTGTTTTTAGGAAACGAAGATTTCTAGCCCGTAGCAAATTTAAACACCATTTTCTAGCAGTATATTAGCGATTCTATTCTCACTAATATTCTAAAATTAAAGTGTGTCAAAAATCGCTTGTCAGTAGATGTTTGTAGTCAAGATTTAATTATTTTTGCTTATTCTTTTCTCATAACAATAATTGTAATCTCTTAACATTATTTGCAAAGTAATTTTATCAACTTCGCTTCTGTGTATTTTTTGAAAAAAAGTATTTAAGATTCATGTACTAATTGTGTGATCATACTTTTAGTGCCCTCAAGAAAACTTATACACATATATAACACATGAACTTTGAAATGCCATTATCCGAAAAAGCCATACGTCGATGGGTCGTAGGAGGAATTGATGATCTGGAAAATCCTAAAACGGTATTAATATCACTTTATGTTAATATAAAGAAAATGTGGTACCTTTCTGGATACAAATTTTAAAAAGTATGATTAGTGAAAAAAATGTATTTCATTGACAAATTTTGAAAAGGAGTCCGTTTTCATTAGAGAAAGATATCAATTTTTACATCTAGAACCAATAAAATATTAGCTCGTCGAATTATTGTTTTGGAGAGATGCTACGGAGAAAAGAAGCACTCTTTGTAAGTTCTCGAAGTGGCTTATCAGTAAACCTCATAAAGTTGTAAACAAAACCTCCTGCCATAACTCCGACGATGGGACCTACAATGTAAACCCATATGTCTTTGTAAACTCCCATCACAATTGCTGGTCCTAGACTTCTCGCTGGATTCATTGATGCTCCTGAAATCGGTCTATATCATTTCCAAACCCAGATTAGAAACATTTCCAACTCTATGCTATGCTGGTGGTAATCTGAAAACGTTATCTGAAATGTATTTTTACCCGGCCACAAATACATTTAACATTATAGTCATCCCTACCGCAATTCCAGCTAATTCTCCAATCTGTCGAAAATATTGATAACCGTCCAATAAGATGAGAACTTCCATTTGCATAGTTTTGTGATGAAACATGTCATAGTCTCTTAGATATGTTGGATAACAAGACGGATATAAGGTAACTTAAAAAAAAACTAACCGCGCGACTATCAGTTGAAACGCCGGAGATAACGAACATGAGAAGAAATGAGATAATGATCTCCGCAACGAGCGCTCGTGCAGCCGAATCAGTCGGAGTTGTTCCGAAGTAAGCTTCAGGTGTTACTTTGAACATTAGTCTTAATGTTAAACTAGCTAGTAACGATCCTGCAAGTTGTGAACCAATATACAATGGTACCTGCCCGAAACAAATTATACATATCATTTCCATCATTCAAATATTTAAACAAATTAGTATAGTTTAGGTTTCGAACAAAGAACCAATGGCATGGCTACATTTTTCAACTGAGCTGAAAAAGCTAGCAACTCTAAAACGTAGATTTCAATATAGTTTACCAACCCTGAGCAAAAAACACAATTGCATATTCTTTAACTAAAACTTTAAGAGCTTTCATAAAGATATGTTTTCTGGTGGTTGTTCTATTCTTGTCCAAACTATTTCGTATCCCCTATATATTAATTGAGAATCATTTAAAAAATTGTAACCTTAAGTTTGTAAGAATTAAAAATAACTTCAATCCTATATGGCATAGCTCTTTGGCTTCTATTTAAAATCCCAAAGATTTTAGAGCATGTGATATAATGTATAGTCTAAAAATTATACTTTCTAACAATATAATATTTTGTAGGTTATAGTTGGTCGCATATGTCAAATATTTATTGTTTCGCATGTTTTCCTTAAATAAAACCTACGAAATTACCTAATGTGATTAAAAAAAAAAAAAAAAATATATATATATATATATATATATATGAAAATTAATTATTTTAAACAATAAAGATTTGATAACAATCTATATACTTTTTCTCATTTTGTTTATTTCTTTATTATTTAAAAAATTACAAAATTACATTAATTATATAATAAAAAACTAGATTTTTTTTGTGTATGTTGTATTTCAAATTTTTCAAAATGACTATAAATTACTAAAATTGTTAAAAGTCTCACATAAACTCTTAGGATCATGGTTTTAATTTTTTTTCTATATTAAAATATAATGATTATAAGACCATATGAAGAAATAATTTTAGTTTATATATATTTCATATCGTTTTAATAAAACTATACATCGTATGAAAATACATACTTATATTTTGATAAATGCCTTGAACATATATTTAAAAGTTAATATTTAAACGTTGAAATATGTCATTTTTAAAAAAAATAATTATAAATTATTGAAACTACTAAACATCTCACATTAAAAAAATGCGTTGGTGTAAAGTTTTGTTACACAAATATGCAAATAATCATAAAATCATATGAGTAGAAACTTCATTTAATAAACATTTATATTAAAAGTGTGATATATTACTATGTTTATATCATTTAAATTTAATTATATATCATATACAATATATAATATTGATTATTTTGATTTATTTACCCTAATTGCGGATAAACATGAGTGATAGTTAAATTTATATGCATAAGCCAATTTATTACTCCCTCTCTTTCAGTTTAATTGTCATTCTAGGTTTTTGCACACAGATTAAGGAAACATTTAATTTTAAATATTTTCAATATAAAAACACAATTACCAATACACCTAACTACTTTTCAACCAATAGAAAAATAAATTATCATATAAACCTAATAAATTTTGTCTCGAAACTATAAAATGACACTTATTTTAAAACAATTTTTTTCCTCTAGAATGACATCTAATTCGAAACGGAGGGAGTACATAATAGTAACTGATTTCTTAGTTATTTAATATATATATATATATATTATTTTATTATTTTATAATATGTATAAAAATATAAAATAAATATAAATATAAAATACTTATTGTGCATAAATTGCAGATCTTAACCTAAGTATGTATATCTTTAATTGTTTTAAATCTTAAGTATTTTCTAAACCTCACGTCAAAACAAACAAACGAAATGAGAATAAACTTCAAAATAAATATTTATATCGAGTAATAACAAAAATATAAAAAAAAACACAACAAGAGAAAAAAATTGAAGATAAATAGGATTGACACGTGAACGTAAACTTCTCATAACCATAATTAATTTTTAAATTGTTAAATCATGATATAAAACTGAGTTAATTTTTAATTTGTTAATTTTTAAATTCTTTAATTTTTTAAATCATTATGGTTATGTTAAATCATGACCATAATTAATTTTAAATTGTTTATTTGTATTTGAAAAACTTAAAATATTTTTTTTAAAATAATTTAAAATTTAACTTAATTTTATATAAATTATTTCTAAATCTAATTTGTAAAAAAATCTAAATTTCTAATATTATTAGACAAATAAATAATTATTTTAAATTAGTTTTGAAACTTTACATATTTTAAATGCAAATATTTTACCAAGTGCTTCTTAAAAAACATTGGAGAACCTGCTAATACTCTACCAATCAAGTCCAATGACACTCAGTTTATTTTCTATCACTCGAAGACTGAAAAGTGAAAAGATATATGAAATCGGGTCCATTAAATTCTAAGATTTGATCTACAGTTCTAATTACAATTGTTTCTGATCCTATGTATTGATAATTATATAAAAATTCTAAAATTCTAAAACTTCAAATACATATAAAACAATCATATGTAAATTTTAAATTGTTAGTACTAAAATTTTATATTTTAGTAACATATATTCACCCTGCGCAAGGCGCAGGTCTTATCCAAGCTTTAGTAATAAAATAGCATTTTGATGTCAAAAGTGTACTTATTTTATTTGAAACTAACTTGTATTTCTTGTTATTATCTTAATGAACATTATTGAATTATCATTCCGTCGTAGTCTAGCTGGTTAGGATACTCGGCTCTCACCCGAGAGACCCGGGTTCGAATCCCGGCGACGGAGACCATTTTTTTCATCAAAAGAAAAATCAAAATTGTTCAGTGTTAATCACAAGATCAAATGATATTTTTTTATTGAGTAAACGCAGACTCTAAACCGGCTGCCTGGTCATCTCATTTTAATAAATATAACCAAAAATAACTAATGTCACTGCACTAATTACATAGCAAATGTATATCTACTAATCACTAGTACTGATTAGCTATTGTTATTTTGACTGTTCACATTTGATTTATGAAAGCATGAAAATGTTTTTTTTTTTTCAAGTTACATTTGTTTGCAGACGCATAATTTAGTGTTCAAAACACTCTAGATCTTATTCAAGAATGAGACAGAGGATAGGGACCTGATACCAGGGAAACCGGCGGAAGATAGCAAAAGTGAAGGTGACGGCAGGATTGAAATGTGCACCGGAGATGTGACCAGTAGAGTAAATCATAACCATAACAATGAGACCCCAAGTCACACATACCCCTGGGAACGTCACTGTTCCACCGTACAATACATTCACTACCACCACTCCACATCCAGAAAATATTACAAAATACGTCCCTATCATCTCGGCTATCAACTGTAATCAATTTTATAAAGCCTATAAATCAATTTGAACAAAATATCTGTTGCCATTGTAACGACGTAATACGTTTTGTTTTCCATTATTTTACCTTTTGCGTAAGGCAAACAATACTTGGAGAAGTACATATGACTGTCTCGATTCCTCCATGGCAATTTTTGGCTTGGCCTTTCTCAATTCTTGATAATTCTTCTTCTTCTTCGATTTCTTCACCATTGGAAGTCATTGTTTAGATAAATTTAAAATAAAGGTCAAATGGAGATTTTTTTATTTGAGAAAATGAAAATTTTAGTGACTGGAGAGTCTGGAGTTTAAAGAGTTTTAAACATGTGAAAGAGAATTAGCTGAAACAATCACAAACTGTTGGATAAAATCTCAAATGCTGGAATAATAGAGCTGTGATTGGATGTAATAGATGAAAAATAGGATCAGACTTGAACTAGTAGAAGAGGCTACAATTGCAATAAACGAGTTGCAAGTTTGTAGGAGTAATTATATTTCTTTACTACGTCGACCTGTTCAAAGGAAAACAACCTTTAATTATATACGTTGGCAACCTAAACTTTTGGGGTGTGTTGTTTGAGTTTGGGATTGCCTTTGAGTTATCAAAAATTAATGTATTTTAATTTTAAGTCAAATATCAAAATAAAATAATTTGGATAAGATTATATATGATAAAATAACTTCGGACTCTGATGTGAACGGAAACGAAAAAGAAGACGATTAAGAAACCAAACACTCGTAGTTTGGTGGTAAAGGAGGTATAGCTGTACTGTCCGCCATCTGGGTTCGAGTCTTGGCCACAACGGATTTAACATCCATTCCATTAGGGCGCTGGATTCCTTTCAGGGGATAGTTGAGAATGTGGCTGTCCAGATATTAGAGTTATCAAAAAAATAAAAAAAAATACGATTAAGAAGATCAAAGATATATTTGATCTTACTAGAAGGAATACAACCCTTGTAGTATGAGCTACATGCTTGTAGTTGGGGATGTTATATAGGGTTCAGAGATTTAGGATTATCCCAGACCATCAAAATAATTCACGATCCCTAACCTTAATGCATTACTCCTAAAATAGTTAGGGTCAACTTAGAGCTAGATTAAAGAATGATCTACACTAAAACAACCTATAACTAACCTAATCACCCTTAATCTCCCTAACCCATAAATTCAAAAGGTGATTTACTCACTAATCATCATGATTCTTAAACCCATGTTAGATTCAAGCTTAATCATGTAGATGATGAAATAGACAAGTAAACAAAGGTTTTTCAATTAATTTTCTTCAAGAACAAAGATAATCTGCCTGCTAGGCTACAAAAAGTACTTAAACTTAGGTTTAGGAAGTGTAAAAAATGAAACAAATGCCCAAAAGGTCCCTGAAATAACAAAAGTTTTCTACCAATCATAGACGCGAAGCAGGGTCACGACCCCACTGCGCAACCCCGCTGTGCGGTGTTTCCTTCACTTTCCCGTAAAGCCGAGCGGTCCCCTGACCCTGCTGCAAGGGTCCGCTGTGGTCTGGGCCGACCCCCTGACCCCGTTGCCTGACCCCGCTGCCTGACCCCGCTCCAGGATGGTCGAACATGGTGGATATGCCTCTAGTAAATTGGTCATAACTCCTTCATTACATCTTCAAACGACTTGAAACCACTTCCATTAGAAAGCTAACTCATTTTTCTGTGTATCCACAAAATATTAGCAACAGAAGATTTCTTTACAGGCTCCATCCATGCTCATCTTTCAGCCCTTTTTGGATCACAATGCTCCTAAACATCTCAAATCACTCTATGGCACACTCCAACACCTGATAAAGACTCATGTACGCAAAATGCAACCTAAAAATTACTAAATCCTAGTCTATTTGATCAAAATGCACATGGATGTAATGGGTGAAACAATGAAAATATGCAAGACATCACCATGTTAGATAAATATTTTTTTTTGTTTCTTTTAGTTAGGGTGGGACTTATTATCTGGGATTCGAATCCGATCCGAGATGCGCTCCGGATTCGCTCCGAAAATAGGATATCCAGGGTTGCTCAGATCCGAATCTGGATAGTAAAATCTCGAATCCGTCCAAACCGGATCTGAATCCGGATATCTTAATTTTAGGTCCGGATATCCAGATCCGGATCCGTCTTTTTAAATTATAATAAATTTTAAATTTTATTAATAATTATATTAATATTTCTACATATAATTAATCTTATAATATTAAATTTTACTTTTAATAATATTATGTCATATATATATATTCATAAATTTGGTATAAATATTTAATTTTTCTATTATTTTTAAATTTTATGTGTTTTTAAATAATTTTTATTTATTTTTAATTATTTTTACGAATCCGGATCAGAATCCGGATATCCGCGGATATTACAACTTCTAGACGGATATCCGAGACCCGGATACTCGGACGGCCCGAATCCGAATCCGGATACTAAAATTACGGATCCGACGAATCCGAATCTGGATTCGGATACTCCAAAATTCCCGGAAATCCGGATCCGTCCCAGCCCTACTTTTGGTAAACAACAATGATTCGGTGTAGGGTTAAAAACTTCCAAGATGGACTTTTCTTAGAAAAATAAAAATTGTAAAAAATGAAAAAAATCGTCAAAACAAAAAATCGTAAAATCGAGATTTCCCACAAAAACTGTAAAATCGAGATTTTCCCCAAAAACTAGATTTTCCGTCAGAACCACAAAATCGATATTTCCCGCAAAATCAAGTTTTTCTGTCAAAATCGTAAAAAATCAGATTTTCACCAAAATCGAAAAAAACGAGATCCTTCACCAAAACCGTAAAATTTAGTTTCTTTTTGCCAAAAGCATTAAATCGAGTTTAGGTTGAAAACAAGAAATATTTTAATCAAAAACCATTTTTCTCTGATTTTTATTAATATATGAGATAATATGTATTTTGTAAGAGATTATAAAAAATGTATTCACATAAAGCAAATAAAGGGCTTAAAAAGGGTTGAAAAGGGTTCAACCTTGTTTTACATATTATGATGGGTTCTAAAAGGGTTAGGGTTTATTTAGAACTCTATTTAAATTATATATGGTTGGGCTAGGTAACCTTATATAACATCCCTAGTTGTAGTGAAAGTAGTCCATAGCCATGTTCATTTTGGTAAAAACAGTGTTAGCGATTCCAAATTCTCACATCAACTGCTTTGTGTAAAACGACACGGACAATGATGAAGAGATAAAAAGTGTCACCGTAACAGTAAAAAGAGTCGCTGGTGTGAGTCGTAATTGCCACTAGAATTATAGCAATCAATTATCATCAGAAATTTGACGCTGCGTCTCATGTAATTAACACCGGCTTAGTAATTCTCTGCAATCTCTGCAAGACTAATAAATGTATATAAAGGGAATTTTAGGATCATGTCGATATTAGAATGGAGGAATACACATAGCAACAAACATGACTAAATATACTGTATATTTTGTGTAATTTTTTTTAAATTTCTTTCCTGGCCAATCATAAAGCAAGATTAGTTTATTTTTTATTTTTCTTCTTCTCCCCTCTGATTTTATTTGATATGTGAGGTTTCAATTAACTATAATTAGTTTGGTATTAATATTGTTCAAAAAGAAAATAAAAGTTTAGTATTAATAATAGAAAAAACATAATTTTTTCTACATCTTTAATAATAAAGTTGGTTTTTTTTTCTCTTATTGGGGGGAATTAATATACGTGTCCTCTTTTTTGGGCCATTTTGTATCATAGGCTTTCGTTTCAATGCTGCTTTGTTGAGTGAATTTATTGATTTTTTTACATTTAGGTGGCCCATCTGTGGTCTAGAGTTCTCCTGTCATCTTTTTTTTTTGTTTCTTCGCCGAAGACAGAATCTTTCTTTTACCCTCTGAGACGATATGGTCATACCCTGAGGCAACTCCGGTTGAGACTCCACCACTGTCTTAATTGCCATTTCAAACTTCTGCGAGATGTTAGCCATCAAATCTGATGTCTTTTTCTGCTTAGCGTTCTGAAAGAGCTAACGATTTTGTCTCTTCACATAGTTACATCCAGGCTCTGATTTAACGGATAGGTTTATAACATCCTGATGGAACACTTTTCCGACTAGAGTCTTCATGATTTACCGGATTGAGCGATAAAATCATGCTAAGTCAGATTCTAAGGGGCAGAAGGTTTGAGGTTAACTTTTTAGCCAAAGATGTGACCAGCGCAATGAACAACCATTAAGGTGAAAAGAGGAGAGAGCATTTTCCAGGCCATGGAAGGAAAGAGGTTTTAAACTTTCTTCAGGAGACAATGTCTAATCTAATTCCAAAGCATCAAGTACCATCCCAAACTCCTATGACTATGAGAAAACGTGTTGATGCTCTTACATATAAAGCTGAAGGGTATGTTGATCTGATTCTGACCCTAACGCCATATGTTCTAATGGTATACAGATGGTGTGTTTTCTAAGTCTAGAAACACTTTCCCTCAAGAAATAAAGGCGTCTTATTAAGTCTAGAGAGCAAAAGATAGATTGCAGTCCCAAATTCTGATACATGTTAAAATTTATGTCACACTACCTGATATAGAGGGTAGATAGATGATGACATGCTGAGATGTAGAAGTGTGTGTTTTTTAATTTTCCAGGAATTGTATGAGTCAAGGTACTTGAAAGGGACGCAGTTTAGAAAAATGGAGGATAAGAAGCAATATTTTGAAACAAGTGTTTTATGCGAGAAGCAGATATCAAAGTTGTAGAAAGAATGGACGGAAGCAACATTGAAAATGGGTGAGAAGTTAAATTGTTCAAAAAAAAACATTTATCTTGCTTCTTAACACTATTAAATATACCTATTTGTTTTTGCTCATTGTGTCTTTTAAACTATAAACAACAGAGTTCTTTATCAGCAGTGTCATAAGTGCCGTGGTAAGCCAAGCCATGTTGGCGGTAAGAGAAAAAAATCTACAACTGATACTTAACATTCCCATGGATGTTTGTGGTGACTAGACAAGATCCAACAAGTCAAGACAGAATTCCTGCTAAGTATTGTTCACTATCCACCCACTGAAGGCTTTTTGGAGCTCAATCTACACCCGGTTCTGAAACAAATGGGTTATACGTTCTCTGCTATCCACACATGGAGTTCATGTAACCTTTTGAAGCCTTGATGAATTTTTTTTTTTTTTTGATTTAGCAAACAATGAGCACTTGGATTCATTATGTCAATGTCGTTATGTTGTTTGAACAGAATGTTATGTTAAGGGGAAGCCCTACCGTCAAAGAAAGTGCAAGACATGTTCCACAAAAGCATATGGACGAGTCGAGAATCAGAGTCTACTTATGTAGTAAATATTGTCTTTAATGTTTTTAATACATAAATTTCTAAAAATAAATGACTAAACAATTGCAAGTTCTTAGGATTTTAAGAGTATGATCAATGGTTTAGTATAAAAGTAGAAAAAAAGTTCTTGAGCTTCATCCGCACATGTTAAAAATTGTCTTCACTTAGTGTTTTAGTGCCCGTTTAAGAAAGATTCTTGATGGCATCATGTTAGTTTACACAACAAGGATAGCCTCATGTTGAACTACGTAATGACACAATTTAACAAAACTACATAATGACACAATTTAACAAAATATGTGTATATGAGTTAACAACACTTAAGTTTTCATACAAACAAACATATTAAAAGATTTACATCACGAAAATTAAAAACGAAACATAATACATTCAAACCTTTTCAACATTTGTATTAAGTCCACTACAACAATTCTAAAGTTGAATCTTTCTAAACGAAGAAATTCAATAAACTTATACTGTCCTTTCTTTTCCTCCTGCTACAACACTTCGTCTCTTTTTAGAACGTTATGTCAGCGTCGGTTTTTCACAAGAAATTGTCCGGTTTACAATTGATTTTAGGCTAGATTTATAATAAATTTCATGTGTTTTGTGATAATGGCTTTGTAGTAACGAAATAAATTTTCAAAACTCTGGGTTTCAGTTATATAACTAATATCTCTTGATTGAACTATTACATTTACAAATGTTTTCATTTTAAAAGTTATATACTTTTCCTTTTGTAAAAAAAATAAAGGTATGTATTCTAATCAAAAATATTATACAATGTATAATTTTCCACATTAGTTGTGAGTCATGTGACCTCATGATGTATTTTTTTTTGTCAGACCTCATGATGGATAAAACCAGCAATCCGACCTTGTATATATACAACAACAATTATATTTAAGCAAGACACTACAAGAAACCTCGTCCATTACTAAGACGAGTTTTCCTTGTTATTTCCTAGTAAATGACTATTTACTAGGACCTTACGAGGAAACACGTTTCGTCGAAACACGTTCATCGTAAAGCCATTTTTCTCGTAAGGTCGTAGCTAATTTACGAGGAAACATTTCCTCGTAAACGCGTGATAATATTTTCCTCGTAAGGTTTTCTCGTAATGTCATAGTAACCTATTTCCTCGTAAGCTCGTAGTAATACATTACGAGGAACTTACTAGAATAATTTGCGAGGACATTATTTGGAAACCTTTATGAGGATTTTGCTTCGAAATATTTTTTCCCTATTAAAAAAATTAATTATAAATATAAATAATTTATTTTTTGTAAAAAAAAATCAAATTATAAATAAAAAATAAAAAAACAAATATTTTATAAATAACTAAATAATATACAATTAAGTTTTAAAATTCATAATATACAATTAAAAATAAAATAAAAAATTACGGATGCTGGTCGTGAAATTGCCAAACGAACTCGTCCTAACTCGCCAAATCCTGCTCCTCTCCAAAGTTAGTTGCCGGCTGTGACTGTGATGGTGGATGCTGTTGGGTTGGAAGCCCTCCGCGTTCCCGTCTCTGACGTAACATCTCCTCCAATTGCGGGTTTCCAACCGCCAAAATGTCGAGGACATGAATGAGAGAAGTCACATGCTCGGTGAGCGAAGCCAACTCCGAGCGTAGCTGAGCATTGACATCGTGCTGCTGCTGATGATAAGACGATGTCGCTGCAGGGACATCGTTAACCGAGCTAATCCCGATGATACGCCCCTTTTTCCTAGGGGCGACCTGTAAATAAAAATATTCATAACGTTAAGAAAAAAAATAAAATAAATAATAAAAATTAATAGTAAAACAAATTATTTACCTCCTCGTAAATCTTATCCACTTCAAGAGTGGATAATATGACTGGAGTCCTAGTCTGCTGAGTCAGCTGGGTCTGGCATTTGTCAACTCGGGCACCAACCTCACTGTAGATCCACTCGGAAGCAAGATTTACAAACTGCCCAGCCTTGTTCCGGTGGGTCCTCTCGTAAAGGTATTTCAGAGATGGAAGAACTCATGTCTCTTTAGCCTAAAAGTAATTTTTGAAATTAAATATTAATTTAGGATATTCAAATAAAATAAAAGTTAAATAGTTATTAAAAATCATCTTACCATGTCTAGACGAACTTCCCCATGAGGTTTTCGACCCGTGGTGTAAAGCATCTTCGTGTTGCCATGCTCGTCTCTGGTCATGCGGTTCCCGGAGTTTGTGTTGGAGGTTCTGACCGAGTCCGGCAACCCCCAATAGCTGATGAGGCCATCCCACACCGTGGTTGTGAGGCAATCGGGTTTCCCGTCCTCGTAACCATCCACCTAATTTAAAATAATTATAATTAAAGTCAATAATATTTTTAAAACTATATATATATATATATTATAATTTATAAATCCATACCTGAAAGTCACACTTCCAGTTGTAGACCATGTCGAGCAATCGTGCTCTTGCCTTGGTCTCAAACTCCGTCTTCACCCGCTGGTGAATCCCAATAGACCAACGATATTTTTGATGTAACAAGAAAAAATAAGAGACGGATTAGTTCAATAATATCAATAATTTTAAATAATTAAAAATAAATTAAGTTGATGATCATTAATTAAACTTACAGCGAACGATTTGAACCACGTCTTTTTTGTGTGGCTCGCTGACTTCTTCCAGTTTAGAGCTGCATCAGGAAAGTATCCCTTGATACAGTCCGTGACGCTAGTTGCGATACATCCGTCAAGACTAAACCTAGAAAAACACAAAATAAATCATTAATTAGATTAATTTGTAAATATTTTGTTAATTAAGAAATAAATTAAAAAAACTTTTTAAAACTTAAAACATACCATAATACGTTTTGGCCGTCCCGTCGGATAGGATCTAACTCTAGCAGCCATTCTCTGCCTAGAAGGGCCAAAATATCCTTCACCGTGTATACCACAAAGTGTGCGTTCGGCGGCACCTGCAAATCGGGATGAACCCCGACCGGTGGAGGAGGAGGAGGAGGAGGAGGAGGAGGTGGTTGCTCAAACCGGGACGCCGTAGGATCTTCCTGAGTCTCGGGAACAGCGTCACGATCCGGAATCGAAGATGAACCGGGAGCTGACGAAGATGAACTGGGACCAGACTGACGCCCGAAAAGACCTCCGTAGTGACTCCCCTGAAGAGACCTCTTACTAGAAGCCCTAGCAATCTTGCTCTGTCTAGGCATCTATATTTTTTAAAAAAAAATCAAAACATTAATTCCCGTATAATTTAAAAACAGTTAAAAAAAGTAAACCAGCCTAATCTAAGTTATCTAAACTAACCACATAATCTAAATTCCCTAAACTAACCACCTAATCTAAATTCTCTAATCTAATCACCTAACTAGAAAATAGAGAGAACCTTAAGAGAATTCAGAGAGAAGTTTACTACAAATGAAAAATCCGATTGCTCAAGTTTATATAAGGAATTTTGTTTCCTCATAAAGCCCTAGTAACATTACTAGGCCTTTACGAGGAAATATCTATGCCCGTGTTTTTATTTCCTTGTAAGGTCCTAGTAATACATTTACTAGGACCTTACGAGGAAAATGCTTTACGAGGAAATAGCTATGCCCGCGTTTTTTTCCTCATAAAGTCCTAGTAATACCGTTACTAGAACTTTACGAGGAAACGTCTATGCCCGCGTTTTCTATTACTAGGGCTTTACGAGGAAAAGGTTTATAAATCCCTAAACTCGAAACCCCAAACCCCAAACTACAACTTCCTTAATTTATAACCTCTTCTACAAACAAACTCCTAACCTCTTCTACACATAAACCCCAAACCCCAAATGCAAATTGATTTTGTGATTAAACAAACTTAAAACATATATAATCCAAATTCATTTTTGTGATTAAAAAAACTTATAAACATACACAATTCATTCGGATACATTGTCGTAATCTGTTGAAACATCATCATTTTCTAAAAACTCGTCATCTACACCTTCGTCCGTTGAGTGATCAGGAACATCTTCGTATTCACGATTATGCGGATCAATGAGTAGGAACTCATCAATTTCTGCTTCAGCTTCCTCGATCTCATTGGTGTTTTCTTCTTGTAATGGTGGTTCTTCTCCAGCGATTATTCGTCCTCGAGGTGTAACTTTAATAACAGCTAACCAGTTTATTCCCGAGGTAGTAATCCGAGGGTATGGAATGAAGCAAACTAGATCTGCTTGGGAAGCTAATATGAAAGGCTCGAACTTGTTGTACCTACGAAAATAAAGATCAATGTAAAAATTAATTAATACCGGAAACTTGGATATTAAAAAACAAAAATTGTTGTACCTTCGTCCACCGTTGACATCAACTACACCGTTCTTGTTAATCCGAACACCTCTGTTGACGACGGGGTCGTACCACTCACACTTGAAGATAACGCATTTCAAACTCATACCTGGGAATTGAACTTCATAAATCTCCTGCAAGATCCCGTAGAAATATGTTTCGCCTTTCACACATATTCCATAATTACTTGTCGCCCGGTGTCTACCATAGTCATATGTATGAAAAGTATAGCCTCGGGTGAAATACATCGATGATGTAGTGACCTTTGCAACTGGACCTTGAAGTAATTCGCGAAACCATGCGGGATAGTCAGGATCGTCATAATCAACCTGCAACAAAAAGTAATATAACTAGACGTTAGACTTACTTTGTGGTAATGTATGCATACAATTTAAGTAATAAATAAATACATGTTTCCTCAACCACTTGATAAAGTGTTGATATTTCCTTTTGTCTAACTCAGTTGTCGATATACCAGGTATTGCTTCCTCTTCTTGGAACTCGTTTTCTTGTACGTACTTTCGGTGCAAAGTAGTACGATGTGAAATGTGATGTTTCTTCCGTCAAACTTCCCGCAACAATAGAAACCTTCAACTCTTGCTAGGTTTTTGGCTTTTCCTTTCTCATGGCCCTTTCATGCTAATACATCCATCCATAATGCATGGGTCCACGAAGTAATGCCTCATACGGGAGGTAGACAACTAGGTGTTCCATGACGTCAAAAAGTATGCGGGAATATTTTCTCCGAGTTGCAGATTAAGACGGAAATGTTTTCATGAAGTTGTTGGACAACTTCCACTTTAAGAGTGCGGGTGCTCAGATCCCTAAAAAATGCTCAAATTCCTTATATATTACAAAAACAAAAATTATCCACATTAGTATATATATATATATAGAAATAAATTAATCATATCATCGTATTATATTAATTAATTACCTGAAAGTGCTTCATGTACTTTTGCCGGTAGTAGCTCCGCAAACGCAAAGGGAAGTAGTCACTGCATAAAGACATGACAATCATGGCTCTTCATCCCGGAGAACTTTTTCCCTTTCTCAACACATCTTGAGAGATTTGAAACATACCCATCAGGGAACTTCACTTCTGAAGCCACCCAGTTGAACAATGCAGACTTTTTTTCTGATGACAGTCTGAATATTGGAATTGGAACTCTCCCTGCTTTTTATATGTAGCTCACTCCTTGAGCAGATATTGGGTAAGTCCAACGTTGATTTTACGTTGTGTTTCGTCTTCCCTGGGACATTCAATATAATGTTCACAATGTTCTCAAAAAAGTTCTTCTCTATATGCATCACATCAAGGTTGTGGTGCAATAGAAGATCTTTCCAATATGTCACTTCCCAGAATATACTCTTGTTGTGCCAATTGTGCTGAACACCATAAGAATCAGACATATTACTGGGAACATGCCAATTCCCACCACAAGGAGCTGTTTCTAGAGCACAGTAGTAATCGATTTGCGCTTCGATTTGTTCTCCAGTAAAATATGGAGGAGGAGTGTCTCTGACAACCTTTTTGTGCCTGAACAATTTCTTGTTTCTTCGGTATAGGTGGTAAACGGGAAGAAATCGACGGTGACAATCGAACCAACTAGTCTTCCTACCATGCTTCAACTGAAACGCATCTGGCATTCCATTACAATATGGAGAAGCTAATCTCCCATGTGTAGTCCACCCAGACAACAACCCATATGCAGGAAAGTCACTTATGGTCCACAAAAGCATCGCTCTCATCGTAAAGTTTGTTTTCGTTGAACAATCATATGTCCTCCCCCCTGTTGACCACAAATCTTCCAACTCTTTTATCAGTGGTTGTAGAAAAACGTTGAGAGATCTTTTTGGATGTTTTGGACCAGGTATTAATATGGTCATGAATAGAAACTCTCGTCGCATGCACATCTCCGGTGGCAGGTTATACGTTGTAAGAAAGACCGGCCACAATGAATATTGTCTCCCAGACATTCCAAATAGACTAAATCCATCAGTGAATAATCCAAGATACACATTCTGGCTATTGCTAGCGAAATGTGGATGTACATTGTTAAAATGTTTCCAGGCTCTTGCATCTGATGGATGAGTCATCTCTCCATCCGTCTGAGTATGCTCGGCGTGCCATCTCATCCCTCCAACAGTCTCCTCAGATTGGTACAATCTTTTCAATCTGTCTGCGATTGGTAGGTACCACATCCTTTGGTACAATACCCTATTACACCCTCGACCTTGCGGTTTGAATCGTGGCTTCTTACAAAATCGACATTCTTCTAACTTCTCATCATCTCCCCAGTAAATCATGCAGTTGTCAATGAAAACGTTTATCATCTCCGAGGGCAACCCAAGACTATATACCAATTTCTGAATCTGATAATAAGATTCAGCAGACACATTGTCTTCTGGCAAATACTCTTTAAATAAGTCTACCCATGCATCTATACAATTTTCAGGTAGATTGTGATCGGTTTTAATACTCATCATTCTAGCAGCCAACGACAATTTAGACAGACCTTCTCTACAACCACTGTAAATTGGCTCATTCGCAGCATCTAACATTTCATAAAACTTTTTTGCATCTAAGTTAGGTTCTTCAACTTCATCATCATCATGAGTTACAAATGCATCACCTACCATCATGAACCCTATCACAATCTACCATTTTTTCCTCTTGGTGATGATAGCTATTTTCATTACGCAAATGATCAACCGGTTTAACCTGAAAATTGCTATTACTACTGCTACCTTCATTCATACAACTAGCATCGTCTTCTCCATGTTGATACCAAATATAATAATATGGCATGAAACTTCTATTTATTAAATGCTTCCAAACATTTCACGATGACTTAATTTTGTATTGCAGCATGTCCGACAAGGACAGAACATCTTACCACTTTCCTGCGTGAGTGGTGTAGAATTTGCTTGATGCATAAACGTCTCCAACCCTTCGAGATATTCTTTCGTCACCCTCCCGTTATTATCTCTGTGTGAATACATCCACTTCCGCAACTCGAAAATATTTCCCGGACCGGACTTTTTTTTTTGTGTTTGATCAAGCTTATAGCTGATTATTTTTTGGTGTGTTTCAAAGGAATCACAATTGTGGTATTTATAGAAATTTTCGAATCTGAGCATTTACTAGGAAATTGCTAGGAAATATAGGTACAAAACACATTTTTGATTTAAATTCGATATTTCATATCTAGTTCCTCTTAATTTCGTAGTAACAAATATATTCCTCTTAATTTCGTAGTAAGACTTTACTAGGACTTTACGAGGAAAATGTCTTACTACGGGCTTACGAGGAAATGGACTTTTGCACGTAATTTCCTCGTAAGCTTACTACGGTGTTACGAGGAAATATGTTTCTCGTATCTGTACGAGGACCTTACGAGGAAAACTTGTTTCCTCGTAAAATCGAAGTAAGTTCGTAGTAAATTTACGAGGAATTATTTTTCTAGTAAAATTTCATAGTAACTTCTTAGTTTTCTTGTAGTGAGAGCACTATAACTGTAAATTAATATTTAATTTACAACAAAAAGGGTTTACTGAAATATACTGAGTTGATTTGATTTTGAGGAACAAAAAGGTTAATGAATAATTAGTCATCAGAGCTCTAAAAAAAGAATTAGTCAACAAAAAAATAATTTAGTGAATACATATGTATTCAATAATATAAAAATGCCAATTATAAATAGAAATATTTTGTAAGAAAATAAAAGGAGGAGTAACTATTTTAGGATATTGTTTTCTTTTTGTTTCATAAAGTTTAAAAAATTAAAAATAAAATGATTGACAACCTCAAACACAAATTAATTCATAATCAAAACAAATATTTCAAAAAGACAAAGTTGAGAAAAAAATATAACATAGTATAATAAATAAACCAATACAGAAAAAACCACAAAGGAAATTATTTTACTCTAAATCATTACAAAAAACTAATGAACTGAGTCCATAAAAATTTCAAACATAAATTCAGTATTGATATAATAATAGAAACTATATATTTTCCAGTCTAAATGAAAGAGGCGCAATATATAACAATTTGACAAGAAACATATAAATTATAAATAAAAATATATGACAAACATTAAAAATAGATTAAAAATATAACACATCAAAATATTTTTTTTTTAAAACGGGAGAAAACCATAGTAAACCATTTTAACAATCACATTTAAAATTTTAACTTGATTCAATGAAACTAGATTAAATATTTTACTATAACAATTTTTAAATGAAATAGGTCATGAAAAACAAATAAGATAAACTACGGAATAATGATTCACACATTATATAAAAACATTCATTAAGATAAAAACAAATATTAACATAATATTAAATTAAAACAAATAAAACTAGAGAAACACAATTGAGAAAGCGTTAACTACGTATAAATGGAACTATATCTAACACCAGAACTAACCATGTTTACTAACCCATTAGAATTAATAATTTTTAATTAAATAATAAACGGTTCAGCTATTACATTTTCAAATTGACATGCATATACTAAAACTTAAATTTCTTTTATGATAACTATGTAGAGACTACAATCAAATTAATATATTTTTTTATAATTGATATATATTTTGTTTTCTAAATTATTATTGAAGAAATTTCTAGATTATAGATCGTAGTCAAACCAATCAATGTTAGCAAAACCAGCGCGAAACGCCGGCAAACCCCTAGTATGGCATATAAAAAAAAATTCAAACGAACATAATTTCTTCAAAATGTGTAAATGCTCATAACTAGAAGGATGTTCTATCCTATATTAATTTATAGAATAATCCATGTTTATAGAAAAATTCACATATTTATGATAAATCAGTATTTTCATTGTGAAAATGATTGTTTGTAAGAATTTATAATCAATACTTGGTTCTTATAACACTTTTCATACAATCTAAATAAATATACAATTTATCTCCTATTTTATTTTCTTCTCAATCAACCAATATAATCATTAATAGTACTCCTTTCATTTCAGAATGATCCTTGTTTTAGAAAAAAAATTGTTTCATCTATGTTTTACATTTTCTATGTAGATAATACCGACAAATTGTAAATTTCAAAGATAATAATTATGTTTATTGAATTATGATTAGTTAAAAAATTAGGAAATAGTTAAACTCAGAAAATAATATATTTATTACAAAATTTTACGTGTTTTCTTAATAAGTGTGAAAATTATAAAATATACAATATTCTGAAACAGAAAATATATTGTAAGCACTATAATATACTGTTCTATTTATAAATATAGTATAGTATATTATAACATTTTTTGTCTCTTACAACTTTCTCCTCTTTACTTCTCATCCTCCGCCTCTCTCTCGTCCTCTTCCGCCTCCCCCTCTTTCATCACTCCTGTTTTTATTCCTCATCCTACTCCCCCTCCTCCCATTCCCTCCTCGCGTCCTCTCTCCTCATTCTTCTCCTCCCTCATCTTCTTCTTCCTCTTCCTCTTCCTCCTTCTTTGGCAAAAAGTTATAGTATGAATTGAATGCTCTATACTATTTCTTTTACATATATAGCACATTGTATTTTGTTAACTGGACATTATCATTCTTACATACACATCTCAGAGAGAATTTGGTCAAAATTTATGGTGGAAAAATAATTGTCAGCTACCTGAAGTATTGACCACCACATGACTGACCATGTAAAGTAAAGAAATTCACACTTAACTATATGAGGTATATGATATGAATACTAACATCCATAAACTTTATGTTGTTATGTAAGTAACATCACAAGACCAATTATTCTAATTAGATCACAAGGCTAATTACATTAATAAAAAATAGATATAGAAAAAATGTTTTAAGACATGGAAAATCTTTTTTATTAGATTTTTTATTATTAAGAATATTTTTATTTTAAAAAGTATTATACAATAATATTTAAATTAATGTTGTTTTAGAAAAAAATAATTTATTTTAATTTTACATATTTTTAATATTTGTTAGTTTAGCATTTATTTTTATACATGATTGAAATAATTATTGTTGGGGTCAAAATCGGTACAACGGAATTAATAGCCAAAACTCCCCGCAACAATACAAAAGGAATAGTTTTATAAAACCCGAAGAGTCGTTTTATAAAAATCGAAGTCATTTATAAAACTCGCAGACCATTTTATAAAACTCGAGAAGCCGTTTTATAAAACCCGAAGATCGTTTTATAAAACTCGAGAATCGTTTTATAAAACTCGAAAAGCCGTTTTATAAAACTCGAAGATCGTTTTATAAACCTTAAAGATCGTTTTATAAAACTCGAGAATCCGTTTTATAAAACTCGAAGATCGTTTTATAAAATTCGAGAATCGTTTTATAAAACTCGAACATCGTTTTATAAAACTCGAGAAGCCGTTTTATAAAACCCGAAGATCGTTTTACAAAACTCGAGAATCGTTTTATAAAACTCGATAATCGTTTTATGAAACTCGAAGATCGTTTTATAAAACTCGAGAATCGTTTTATAAAACTCGAAGATCGTTTTATAGAACTCGAAGATCGTTTTATGAAACCCGAAGATCGTTTTATAAAACTCGAGAATCGTTTTACGAAACCGCAAAAAACCAAAACAGCCGTAAAACACGAACTAGTCGCAACTAGTTCGCCCACCAGCGAACTAAGCCAGCTCGGCTTAGTTCACCGGTGGGCAAACTAGTCCATCCCGACTAGTTCGCCCACCGGCGAACTAAGCAAAGCTGGCTTAGGTCGCCGGTGGGCGAACTAGTCCCATACCGACTAGTTCGCCCACCGGCGAACTAAGCCAGCTCGGCTTAGTTCGCCGTTGGGCGAACTAGTCCCGTCCCAACTAGTTCGCCCACGGGCGAACTAAGCCAGCCGGCTTAGTTCGTCGTTGGACGAACTAGAGACTTCCTGGACGTCCCGAGCCTCGGTCTCCCGCATTCCCGATTCGAAACGTACGTCCTTCGACACGGTCACATTCTGAACCACGGCCGAAACGTCTCCCGTTCCATCTCGATCCGACCTATCGTTCGAGTTTTTACGATAAAAATCGTAAAACTTTGCTTTCTCGATAAAGAACTCGAAGAAATCGTATAAAACGGCAACGGTTAAACGAAACACCGAAAATTGCCTAAACCATACGATTTATTCGAGATTTCTCGTTGAAATCATAAAAACGCGTTTTTAATAAAAACGTCGAGTAAATCGATTAGTTCGAGGAATTTACTATAAACGGCATCATATCAGGAAACGATCCCGTACAAAGTCGGAAAACGGATTTATCGCAGAACAGCCCGGAAGGTCCTAAAACGCGATAAAAAACCCATCTCGCGATCTTAACGGAATCTAACCCGAAGATTCGATAATGTTTTGACGGTTTACTCGCAGAAGGAAAATAAATGTCAAGTTTGAAGATAAAAGGAAGGTTTGAAGAAAAATAGAAGATTTCCGCGGAAGAAAAGGAAGGGTCGAGAAAAATGGAAAATTCCCGATATAGTCAAATCTGGGCGAAAGGGAAAGACCGAATGGCCAAGGCGAGGAGTATATAAATAAGAGGTCTAGGGCAGAAGCAAGGGACATGATTTTCAGAGCTCTCACCACCAAAATTAGCATTTAGGAATATTTCTGTTTTCTGTTAGCGAGCTGCGTCTCAATTAGGGTTTTCGTTCTTAGATTTCTAAGGATTTTGCCGACGGCTCACGCAACTTAGGCCTCTTTCGTTGTACCAGTTCTTACGCAGATTCAGAATAAGAACCTTCTTGCTTTCAATCTCGTTCATTCTCATTTTAATTTTAAAAGTTCATCGTTTTCTTAATATTCGTTGTGCGGTTCTGCAGATAGCCGGTTCCTCTGGAAAATTAGGGTTTTCCCGAAGTTTCCTTATTTACGATTATTTGACAGTAGGTGGATTTCGGTTTCCACAGTTTGGCGCTAGAAGGAGGGGGGGTCGGATCTATCTTACACCGAAGCCGCAACATGTCCAACGAAGAAACGATGACTGGTGACAACCAAACTCGCGACGAACGCGATAACGTTGAAACAACACCACCACAAGGAGTGTCTGCGGCCAACGCTACAAACGCTAACGCCGAGACCCTCTAGAAGATGCTTTCCGAGTTTAACAAAAAATCGGAAGAGCAGGAAAAGCTCATTGGTTCGCTCGCGAAACGGGTAGAAACCCTAACCGCGAAAACCCAAGCAATTCGCCCCCGCGGAACTACTAAGATCTGCGGAAGAAGGCTGGACTTTGGCGCTCCTACAGATCGTCCCAGAACCGAGCAGGGTAACTTACCGGAAAAAGATTCCGGAAACGAATATTCCTGACGCGACGCTGAACGAATCGGAGAAACCTCCTACTCACGAACAGGAGACCGAGGGTGACGGCATCGAAAGGGTTAACCTGGAGACAAGCGACCAGGCCGATTCGACAGACAATGACGCTGACGTCCATCCTAGGAGAAGAAAGACTCGAAGTCCTCTGCCGGAGTCTTCTCCCGAACGTTCTTTTACTGGAGACGAATGAGAACTCGACTTCGCGCGATACGCAAAAACCGCCGAGGAGCGATCTCCGGTCACTCGCAGCAAACGCCGACAAGGTCGGAAAACTGCTGGCGGTCTGACCGAGATTCGCGATCTCCGCGAATATATCACCAAAACGGCCGCAGCGGTAAAAGCGGTGAAATCTCAGATTCACCACGCTACCAGCGCCGCACCCGAGATCGATCGGCTACTGTACGAGTCTCGGAAAACGCCCTTCACGGCCCGCATCACCGAGATCAAACTGCCCGATCCCGGAAAACTTCAGGTGCCGACTTACGACCGGATGTCCGATCCCAAAGCGCACCTACAAGCGTTCCAGATTACCATGGGACGAGCCAAGCTCAAGGACCACGAAAAAGACGCAAGCTACTGCCGCCTCTTCGTCGAAAACCTAGAAGGAGCCGCGCTCGAATGGTTTGCCAAACTTAGGCGAAATTCCATCGGAAGTTTCCGTCGAGTGGCTTCGGAATTCCTGAAGCAGTACTCGATGTTCATTAACCCGGAAACCTCCGACGCCAACCTCTGGAGTTTGGTGCAAAAGGAGGACGAATCTCTCCGCGATTTCATGAACAGATTCAAACTCGTCATGGCTAGGGTTAGCGGAATCAGCGTCAAAGCCGCCATCGATGCGTTAAGGAAATCGCTCTGGTATAAATCGAAATTCCGCAAGTGGATAACTCTCGAGAAACCGCGGACGATCCAGGATGCGCTCTATAAGGCCACTGACTTCATAACCATCGAAGAAGAGACCAAAATCCTGTCCGAGAAGCATAAGCCGACGAAAACATCCGCGAAGGATAACGCGTTCTAGCAGAAGCAGAAAAAGAGGAAGTCTCGTAACGACAAATTCGTCCATCACGAGGGACATGATCTCCAAGGGGCGCATAACTACGCCATCAACTCCGGTTCGGAGCAAGGGCGAACTACGGGTAACACGTGGACGAGAAATTTGAATTACGACGAGAATTCTTTCTGTGACCTCCACCAAACCCGCGGGCATTCCACCGTGAACTGCAAAGTTCTCGGCGCCAGACTTGCCGCAAAATTGGTCGCGGGAGAACTTTCTGAGATATCTAGTGTCAAGGATCTCATCCGCGATTCGGATCGCCTTCCTAAGAACAAAAGGAACACGCGAGCGGAAACTCCGCCTCAGGGAAACCAGTCAGGCGAAAAGCGCGGACGAAGACAAGACGAGAAGGGTAATGACACTAACCGCCAAAAAATCAACATAATTTTCGGCGAATCGCAATACTACAACGACACCGTCTCGTCTATAAAATCCTACCAACGCAAAGCCGAAACCGGCTCGAGTTGGAAGGTGCCGACGGATGACTCTTCGAAAGGAGTGATCTCGTTCGACGACGCCGAAACTGGCGGAATCGACCAACCTCACGCCGATCCTCTTGTCATCGACTTAGTAATCGGCGATTTAGAAGTCGCTCGGATCTTGGTCGATACCGGGAGTACTGTCAACGTGATCTTCCGCAACACGCTAGCACACATGGGAATCGATCTCTCGGAAGTCGAGCCGATTCCAAAACCGCTGACTAGTTTCTCCGGCGAAACGTCAATGACCCTGGGATCAATCCAACTACCGGTCGCCGCAAAAGAAGTGACGAAAATCGTTAACTTCGCGGTAGTCGATTTCCCGGCTATCTACAACGTGATTATGGGCACGCCTTGGATAAATTCCATGAAGGCGGTTCTGTCCACGTATCACTTAGGCATCAAATTCCCGACACCTACGGGAGTCGCGGTAATTTGGGGATGCCAAAGACAATCACGATCCTGCTTCCTGGCCGAACATAAGCTGAGGCAACTGGCGATAGCAATCGTAAAACCAAAACGGGCAAAGGTCACGCCACCGCCCGCAGAAGACGACCCAAAGCAAGCAACGGCCGAGAAACCAGATGTTTCCGCACCCATCGCTTCCACCCGACCGGAGGAGACAATCCCGGACAAAGACATCGATCCTGCAACTGAAGCGATCGAGAAGTCTGCGACAGCCGAGTAAGCACACGCGCGCAAACAATCAGAACTACGAGATGGCTTGATATCCGAAAGGAATACGTAGGCAACTCGCCTAAAGACAAGTTCAGCTATCCCCCCTTCCAAAACGGGGGGGGGGGGGGGGGGAGTGGGTGAGTTTACGAGTATTCGTATACTCCCAAAATTTTTTACAAAATTTCTTTTAGCTTTGTAATCGAAAAATTTTCGAAATTTTTAATAAAGACAAAGTTAGACTATCTCCGCTACTATCAGAAAACGCAAATCCGGAAAATCGCTTCCGCAGTAACTACTATTTAATCGTCTTTCTAAAAAACTTGCATATCAAGATATTTTCGGAAAGAACTGGCGAGACGTCGCCTAAACTCTCAAAGAAAAATATTTCCCCAAGTCCGTCCACGACTATACAAACACGAACGCTCGGCGATTGGTCCCGTCAAGCACGCTAGGCGTCCTAAACAAACGCACCGACCTATCGGTCCGCATACATCCGACGAGGATAAAATAGCGCGCTATAAATGAAATCCAAATTTTTGGTCAGCACTTCCGGGCAACTTAGAAATTGTTCCCGGTGAGATGCTCGGTTCCAACCATACGAATCGTATAAGCCGAGAACCTATCGCGGATTCTAAATCGGTATGGAATCAGGTTAAAATCGCAACGGGCAAAACGAAAGCCGACTAGTCATCGCACAGCCCCAATCCGAAAGAAACCTAGGTTTTGCCCTAAACCCAGCACACTGGTCGCTAACGTCTCAAGGCATGAATCGAGATCCTAAAGGCATGTCTCTTCGCCCACATCTAAGCACTCGCAAAAATCGAAATCTCCCGAGTTAACCAATCGGACGATTTACACCAAAGAGTTAGATACGAGATGACAACTCATATTCTTCCCTCTACATCTAACGCAAAACATGAATTTCATAATAGAAAATATTGTCTTATTAAAAGCATCCAAATACATACCGCCCAGCGGTAGGGATTCAAAGCCACCAACGGCCAGTCCCGAAAAAAAAACAACAAAATCGAAAAACTAAGAATATCACACATCAAAGTCATCAAACGCGGACTGGTCGACCTCGCCATCCACGTCTGGGATCCCAGGTCCAACTTCGACCGAATCCGGCGACACCACGATAGGGTCCCACTGATCCCACATATGCTTCCCAGGATTGGCGGATCCATTTTTCTTCTTCTCTCTCTTAGCTAGACGCTTCTTCTGCTTTGCAATCGCAGTCTCATACGAATAGTCCGGCTCCTGGGTAAGATGCAAACCCCCAACTATGCCCCGACACTCGCGGAAATTGCCATTCGCTCTTTGCGCATCTTCAAATTCCGCATAAAGAGGCACGAACCGCTCGCGCCGAACCATCAACTCCGCAGCAACCTCTCTTTTGCCTGCCTTACGAGCACGGCGAGCCATCGTGTCAGGAAGTTCTAAGCTTTGACGAGATTCAGCTTCATACTCTTCTCTCACACGAGTGGCCTCCTTTGCAGCCAAATCTTGGGCACGAGAGAAACTAGCATCGATCTCCCCTCTGATACGAACAGCCTCCGCCTCTGCTGCTGCAACCCTAGATTCGGCCCTGCGAAGTTCCGCACTATTCGCGCTCACCGCTTCGCTCATAAAGCGAAGACCCTGCAGAACGGAACAAACATCCTTTATAAAAACTTAGATACATAATAATAAAGAATAGGCAGACCTTGTTGAAAAGCCTCGACGCTTTCGCAAACGGTGTGTCAGCTGGTCCTCGGGATGACGTCTCGGCCGGATCAAAATCGGAGGGCGAAAAGTCAATAAGATCTTCGATATTGATATCTTCGTCAGATGCCCGACCGCGATCGATCGGAACTTCTCTATCCTCAGAGATCTAGACCTTTCCCTCTCCTCCGCATCATCGCCCGCCTTAAAATCAGCATGACTGTCACGAGAAAAACCGGACGAATAATAGGCGACGGCACGACGGATCCTTTTCGGAGAAATATACCCCCAATGAAGTGGGCCGCCCCGTAGAAGATTCATAACCTCCGGAAAATCCTCAAGCATCGGCATCGGGAGGGCAGGCACTGCGAAACAAACGAAAAAGTTAAAACCTATATCTATATAGATATGGGGATCACGTTAATGGAATACCGTTTGTCGCCCACGCAGCCCTAATCAAAGGAATACAACTCTCCTCCACCGATGCACTGTCGATTTTGACATAAAAGAATCTGTAAATCCAATCGTGATCATTCGAGGCAAGCCCGCCAACAACTGTCATGTCCCGCCGGGGGGCTAAGTAAAAACCATCCTTTCTTCCCTTGAATGTCAACATAGACGAAAGATAATCCGCATCAAGGGACATTCCGCGTTCGTATCCCAACACCAGAATCCCGATAAGGTGCTGTAAGCCACTAGGGCATAGTTGGCCGAATGGTACTCCAAACCTGTCCAAGAATTCGAAAATGGCTCGAGGAATAGGGAACCATAGCTGGCAGATCAACAAAAATGCTTTGAGCACATAAAATAACCCGGAGGCGGATCCTCGGCACCCTGACCCTTGACAGGGATGCGAAATTGAACCGACTCAGGGATCGCATAGATATTTCTCAAATATCTGAGAGAACCAACAGTGCTCGTGCTCATGCAACTGTTTTCTTCCGAGGTTTATCTTTCTTCGGAACCCAGAAATTCGAAGGCGGTACCTCCGCGGCGCTCACGGCTAAATAATAGTCTGCAAACTCTTCCTTGGTCGTAAAGAAACGTTGAAAGACCGGCTCAGGAAGAGGGCAGCCGCTGGAAACATCAAGGTCGCTCGGATCAAAGATTGATGCATGAGCATAATCTGAAACTTTCCGTCTGAAAGACATATTGGATAGTCGAAAGAAGAAGGATCCAAAGGAGAAGGTAGAGAGAATCCTTCCTAAGGCTTAAGCAAGTTATGAAGGAGTGAGTGAAAAACTTGAAAAACTCACTCCATATACTTATAGGGAAGAATCTTACTATTCACCCTTGAAATTTTGGCCATTAAAGTTCCGCCTAATTTTACCAAACTCGCCAAACGAGCTCAATCCACTCGCAAGAATCTCACGATTCTTACGAGCTGGGGGGCTAACTGTTGGGGTCAAAATTGATACAACGGAATTAATAGCCAAAACTCCCCGCAAAAATACAAAAGGAATAGTTTTATAAAACCCGAAGAGTCGTTTTATAAAACTCGAAGTCATTTATAAAACTCGCACACCGTTTTATAAAACTCGCACACCGTTTTATAAAACTCGAGAACTCATTTTATAAAACCCGAAGATCGTTTTATAAAACTCGAGAATCGTTTTACAAAACTCAAAGATCGTTTTATAAAACTCGAAAAGCCGTTTTATAAAACTCGAAGATCGTTTTATAAAACTTAAAGATCGTTTTATAAACCTCGAGAAGCCGTTTTATAAAACTCGAAGATCGTTTTATAAAACTCGAGAATCGTTTTATAAAACTCGAAGATCATTTTATAAAACTCGAGAAGCCGTTTTATAAAACCCGAAGATCGTTTTATAAAACTCGAGAATCGTTTTATAAAACTCGAGAATCGTTTTATAAAACTCGAAGATCGTTTTATAAAACTCGAGAATCGTTTTATAAAACTCGAAGATCGTTTTATAAAACTCGAAGATCGTTCTATGAAACCCGAAGATCGTTTTATAAAACTCGAGAATCGTTTTACGAAACCGCAAAAAACCAAAACAGCCGTAAAACGTGAACTAGTCGCAACTAGTTCGCCCACCGGCAAACTAAGCCAAGCTGGCTTAGTTCGCCGGTGGGTGAACTAGTCCCATATCGACTAATTCGCCCACGGGTGAACTAAGCCAGCTCGGCTTAGTTCGCCGGTGGGCGAACTAGTCCCGTCCCGACTAGTTCGCCCACGGGCGAACTAAGCCAGCCGGCTTAGTTCGTCGTTGGACGAACTAGAGACTTCCTGGACGTCCCGAGCCTCGGTCTCCCGCATTCCCGATTCGAAACGTACGTCCTTCGACACGGTCACATTCTGAACCACGGCCGAAACGTCTCCCGTTCCATCTCGATCCGACCTATCGTTCGAGTTTTACGATAAAAACCATAAAACTTTGCTTTCTCGATAGAGAACTCGAAGAAATCGTATAAAACGGCAACGGTTAAACGAAACACCGAACATTGCCTAAACCATACGATTTATTCGAGATTTCTCGTTGAAATCATAAAAAACGCGTTTTTAATAAAAACGTCGAGTAAATCGATTAGTTCGAGGAATTTACTAAAAACGGCATCATATCAAGAAACGATCCCGTACAAAGTCGGAAAACGGATTTATCGCAGAACGGCCCGGAAGGTCCTAAAACGCGATAAAAACCCATCTTGCAATCTTAACGGAATCTAACCCGAAGATTCGATAACGTTTTGACGGTTTACTCGCAGAAGGAAAATAAATGTCAAGTTTGAAGATAAAATGAAGGTTTGAAGAAAAATAGAAGATTTCCGCGGAAGAAAAGGAAGGGTCGAGAAAAATGGAAAATTCCCGATATAGTCAAATCTGGGCGAAATGGAAAGACCGAATGGCCAAGGCGAGGAGTATATAAATAAGAGGTCTAGGGCAGAAGCAAGGGACACGATTTTCAGAGCTCTCACCACCAAAATTAGCATTTAGGAATATTTCTGTTTTCTGTTAGCGATCTGCGTCTCAATTAGGTTTTTCGTTCTTAGATTTCTAAGGATTTTTTCGACGGCTCACGCAGCTTAGGCCTCTTTCGTTGTACCAGTTCTTACGCAGATTCGGAATAAGAACCTTCTTGCTTTCAATCTCGTTCATTCTCATTTTAATTTTAAAAGTTCATCGTTTTCTTAATATTCGTTGTGCGGTTCTGCAGATAGCCGGTTCCTCTGGAAACTAAGGGTTTTCCCGAAGTTTCCTTATTTACAATTATTTGACAGTAGGTGGATTTCGGTTCCCACAATTATTTATATTTATAATGTAAGGATAGAAAAGTATTTGTTTTTCTTTTAATGAAACTACATAATTAGGTATATTTGAAAACGTTTTTATATCTCTTTATAAATGTGTTTATAAACATTTTCAATAAACTAAAATGTTTTTAATATTTTTAATACAAAATCTTTTTGCAATAAAATACTTAAATTTGTTTACTGAAAATGTTTATAAAGACATTTTCAAGATATAAAATATTTTGAAAAATATTTTTTTAATGACTTAACTATTTACATAATTATTTATATTTATATATGTTTATAAAAATTGGTAAAAAGGTCTTTTTTTCCATTTAGTGAAAAATGTATTTGTAAAAATATATCCTTAATGAAGGAAAAATTGAATTGTGCTACCTCAAATAGGGTAAAAATATAATTTCACCTAACAAATCATATAGAAAAATAAAGGACAAACAATAAAAATTAAAATAAAGTTAAAAGTTTTTTCTGAAATAAAATTAATTTTCAATATTATTGTATAACACTTTTTAAAATAAAATATTCATAATAATAAAAATATAAAATATAAAAAGGTTTTCCTTATCTTAAAACGTTTTTCTATGTTGTATTTATTATAAATGTAATTAATCTTGTGATGTAATTAATTGTTATTAGCCTTGTGATGTTTGCTACATGACAACATAAAGTTCATGGATGTTACTATGCATGCCATATACTTCGTGTAGTTGAGTGTTCATTTTTTTACTTTGCATGGTCAGCCATGTGATGGCAGATACTTCAGGTAGCTGACATATACTTAAATGACATATCAAATGCTTGTTACTTTATTATAGCTACATTCTTCATTCTTTAAGTTATGAATATAAAGCAAATTAACCTTTATATAAAAATGTATAAGGGTTTATAAAGTGTGATAAAATATTTATGAATCATTATTAAGTACTTAAAAAGATTTACTAAATCAGTTATAATAGTTATTAGATTCTGATCCAGGCTTTTAAAGCGTGGAAATATCATTCACAAAAATTAAGTTTACATATTAATATGTTCAAACATTTTTTCATTTTAGCGTATTTGGCAGGTATATAATTATATCATTTTATATTTATATTAAGTATGAAAATGTACAAAAATTACTTATTTTGTTTATTAATTCAATCCGCTATGTTATGAATTTTTAGTAAAATCTATGTAATTTCTTTGATTAATTGTATGATATATAATTTTGATATATTTCTGATTATAAAACTTATTTGATGTCATTTTATTGACTCTAACATTTTATTATATAAAATATTAGTTTAATTCCAAATTTTTTTCTAAGTTTAAAAGAATGTAATTCTGTATTTATGAAAATATAAATAAAATAATATATTAATTTAATTTATTTCATATTCAATGAAATTATTTTTGGTATCCAAGCCTTCAAAATTAGTTTAACTTATTTTGAAATATTACTACAAATTATTTGCGTGTTTTAATCAATTTTTGATTTATAAAATAATTATAAATATGAATAAAAAGTTATTAAAAGATGAAGTCTAATATGTTATATTCGTTGGAGACAAATTTAACTGTTGTGTTGAAACATATTTAGTAGTATAATGTTGTTTCCATTATTAACATAGACTAGAAGGTGTATTAATTTAAAAAAATTATAAAACAATAGTTTGATCCAACAAAATGTTTATGTTTTAATAAGAGAGATGTAATAACGTATATATAAAGATTTATAATGTGTTATAAAATCAGTTATACAAATATACAAAAATTGTAAAACGATTTATAAAGGCATTTAAATTCAGTTATAATATTCATAACACAATGAATTAGGAATTATAAAGAATTATAAATAGTAAATCGATTAAAACCATGGTCTATGTATAATAAAATTTGACCTATTTATTTGGGGAAAAATTAATTAAAAACTTTAAATTTGGGAAAATAAGTTTACAATTTTTAATTTATGAAAATTTGGTATAGATATAATTTTTTATGAGAGTTCTCAAGAAGAAATAATTCATAACAATGAGAAAAATGACTTATTTCAACTTGAATTTTACATGTCATGCATATTCCTTCCGTAATCTTGTAGTATTGTGTATTTCATATTGAACTTTTTTTTCGCTCAAAACATACTGAACTAAATAAAAATTCAAAAACATTACTTTGATTTTACATATCATATTTTTATTCCCAAACTTTATAGTAGTACATATTCGATATTGTTGTAAACAAAAATTCAAAAAATACTACAAGAACTTTTAAATACTACATGAACCTTATATATTGACCGTCAAAATTTACAATAAATTTCTATTTTCAAACAACTTATGAAAATCAACGTTATAAAATTAATAAAGTTGTTGAAATAAGTCATTTTTCCTTGTGTTGACAAAAAAATGTCATTTTCCCTCGTAACAACAATGGGCAATTAAAAAAAAAAAAACAATGGGCAATTAAAAAAAAAAAAACAATGGGCCATTTTCCCTCGTAACAAGAGTTAACATGTTCCCTTTTCGTTTTTCTTTTTACCAATTATTTTATTTATTTCTTCGTGTTATTCTTTTGTCATTTCCTTTTTAGATATTTTGTTTGGAAGTTTGTGTTACAGAGGGGCGACTCAGACCAGCTGCAACGGCAGTCCTTGGGCCGAATCCTTCGCTTTTTACCATTTAAAATAAATGGATTTGGGCTGATAAATACAAGGACTTGTACGGTGAAGTCCGTCTGCAAGGACCCGAAACGGGAAGTCCTTCGGGCACGTGTCGTCGTCTGGTTGGGCCGTTCAGCAATAGGGTTCTCGAGTGTTGGAAAAAAAATTCATTCGGTTTCGAAGGGTTGAAAAAAAAATCGGAGCTCGAGAGACGAAGGCGATAGAAGCGACCGTCGATCTTCTCTTCTGTGCTCTTCTTCCGACAGATCTTAGGTTCGTTTTTCTTCTTTTGTCGATGTAAGAGATAGGTTCGTTGTTCTTGTGGAGAGATTTCTCGTCTCCCTCTATGTATCGTATCTCAAACGAATCGATTTGTTTTGTAGTTAGCTCGATTCCGATTACTGGGTTTGAATTCGTTTTGGGTTTGATATTTAAAAAGGATTTCAATTCGATTAGGGTTTCAATTCGATTAGGGTTTCAATTCGATTAGGGATTCAATTCGATTAGGGTTTCACATCGATTTTGTTTTCGGTTTAAATACGATTAGGGTTTCAGTTTGTGATGAAAGCTTTAAGGTTTCAATTCGATTTTGTGATCTATTTTGTTTTCGGTCTCAGTTTGTGATGAAAGCTTAGTTGTGTTCTTACTAAGTAAATGTGTTCTTAGTGAATGTGTTCTTTAGGGTTTAGTTTCATTCTCGGATCTCAGGTTGAACACATTAGGGTTTCAGTATGATGAGCTTATCATATATCTAAGTAAATGTGTTCTTACTAAATAGCCTAGTTGTGTTCTTTTAAGCTAGACTATTATCTTTTGCTTTGTGTTCTTAGTTTTGTTATGTTTTTTTTTTGCAGGCAATGGGACAAGACTACAGTTACACGCAGCCTTCTTCATCAGAGGAGTTCGACATGAACTCCTTACTTGAAGCAGAGGCTGCTCTGTATGCGGATGAAGGAGATAGTAGCTTCACATGTGCAGCGGCGGTTCAGTACAGAATGGAACCTGAGGCTGATGAAGGCATACCGCGGATATGCTACTGCGGCAGTGATCCAGTTGTTGAGACGTCGTACACTGCAAAAGATCCAGGAAGGAGGTACTTCTACTGCTCCAACGTAGACGATGGAGACACTCACATCTGGAAATGGTGGGATTTGGCGATTCAAGAGGAGCTTCTTGAAACGCAGACACAACTTCGGATGGTCAAGGATCAATGCTTTGAGAGTGATCAAAAGGTGGCTAAGCTCGAGAAAATCGTGGGTGTGTTAAATAAGAAGAAAGCAGGTGGTATGGATGGGTTGGGGAAGGTAGTGTGTCTACTGTTCTTGCTAATACTGGTCATCGTATGCTGGTAAGTTTTATACATTCTTCAGTTAAATAAATTTGGCTATCCAACTAACTGTTTTTTCTTTTATGTCTTTCAAGGAATAGTTTCGGAGGATTTGAACATTAGTGTCTCAACTTGGAATGGGCCTCTAAGGTAATTTGTTTCTTTCTTACTATAACTTATAGAGCATAGTTCTTGTATAACTTTGAGTAAAATAACTTTGAGTAAAATAACTTTGACTACTAAAAATACTTATGATATATTAATATTACAGAGGAACTAAAAATTTCAAATATTTTCTTTAAGTTCTTTCGTCTCTTTTAAAATTAATATGATCTAATATTAATATGATGAGAGTTGTTTAATATGATCTAATATTAATAGGAACTTCTCCGAGATTATATAATATTAACTTCACCTTGTTTTGTTTGGTTTGGTTTCAAAATGAGAGTTGAACATAGCTGGTGTAGAACTTTAATGCGTGATTTGATCCCTCCGTACTTGTTAGGTTAAACATAGCTGGTGTAGAACTTATTACTGTGATTAGAGCGGTGGTAAATGCTTTTCTATCTGCCTAACTACTCCAAAACTAAATGCTAACTTACTTTCTATCGGCTACTTAAGGGTTTGTGTTGGTAATAGAGTAACACAAACCATATTAATGTCCTCGAGCGGTCTCCTGTCTTTGATGACATTACGCAAGGTCGAGCTCCCGCGGTACAGTACGTGGTCAACGGACACATGTATAATCTGGCGTACTACCTCACAGACGGTATCTGTCCAAAGTGGTCAACATTTATCCAATCTATCTCACTTCCTCAAGGTCCAAAAGCCGAGTTATTTGCTAAAGTTCAAGAATCAACCCGAAAAGATGTGGAGCGGGCATTTGGAGTATTGCAAGCTCGATTTGCGATTGTCAAAAACCCGGCGCTTTCATGGGACAAGGAAAAGTTAGGGAAGATTATGAGAACGTGTATCATAATACATAATATGATCGTTGAAAATGAAAGAGATGGATACACTCAGTACGATACATCGGAATTTGAAGAAGAAGGTGCCACCAGAAGTGCAAGGGTCGATATGTCTTATAGTGCCTACATGCCTCCAAATATCGAGGAAATGAATGGCATTCGGATTCAACTTCGCGATAAACGTATACATCAACAGCTCAAAAATGATTTGATTGAGAATATTTGGAACAAATTTGGTGATGATCAGTAAAAGTTATTGTATCTTTTTTTAAAAACTTTCTAATAAAAAATTTTAATAAAATTTTATTTTTCTAATTTTATGTTTTTAATATTTTTTTATTCCTAAGGATTCCATTCCGGATAACACCAATGCACCTACTATTTTGAATCAAGATCCTTAACTATTCAAAAAAAAAAAATTGTTTTTTATTGCTAAGGACTCCATCCACAAATACACCATTGTGGATGGTCTCAGAATCCAAAATACAAGAAAAGAAAAAACACGGAGCTATGGCGGACCAGCTGACAGACGAGCAGATATCCGAATTCAAGGAAGCCTTTAGCCTCTTCGACAAAGATGGCGATGGTTTTATTAATCTCTTCTCCCACATTTCTTCAGTTTCTCGGATCCGTACTGTTTTACGTTTTTGCTGAGATTCATTCTTTAAAGAACGAGGATTATGTGTCTACTGATTTGCTTTGTTTGATCCTTTGATATTTTCTACGCTTCTCAATCTTCAGTTGAATCGTTTATTGTCTTAGCTTGGATCTGGATTTTGGTCTTCGAATCTTTCTTCCATCTGTAATCATTTTTAATGAAGAATCAGTGATATTTCTTGGGGATTTGAGTTTTCTTTATTATGGTCACTTATTCATCGAAGATTTATACTTAGCTTAATTTTCCATTGTTTGTAGATTTATAACTCTTAAAGAGGTAATATAAACAAGTTCTTGTGTTGTTAATTATCGTGTATTTAATATTCCATTTATCTGTCATGGTTTGTGAAATGTAATTGCTCTCTTAATTGCTCGTTTACACAGGTTGCATCACTACCAAAGAGCTGGGAACAGTGATGCGTTCTCTGGGACAAAACCCAACAGAGGCTGAGCTTCAGGACATGATTAACGAGGTTGATGCAGATGGAAACGGAACCATCGACTTTCCCGAGTTCTTAAATCTTATGGCTAAGAAGATGAAGGACACTGATTCAGACGAAGAGCTAAAAGAAGCATTCAGGGTGTTCGACAAAGACCAGAACGGTTTCATCTCCGCTGCTGAGCTACGCCATGTGATGACCAATCTCGGTGAGAAGCTAACGGATGAGGAAGTTGAAGAGATGGTCCGTGAGGCTGATGTTGATGGAGATGGTCAGATTAACTACGAAGAGTTTGTCAAGGTTATGATGGCTAAGTGATGGAAGAAAGTTGGTGGGTATTGGGTATAATAAATAGACAGTATTTTCTCTTTGGTTTATGCTTTTCTTGTTGTGCGACTTTTATGGTATGGAAAGCAATTAAATTGGACTGAGAAGCTAACTTGCATGTTCAGTAAAAGACTAAAAGGATGGTAGCGTACGCAAATGTTTTTCTACCGTTCTATGATTCCCGTCCGATTAAAACCACTTATGAATGCACTTTATGCACGTCCAATCAAACTCTTAGTTTTTGTTTTTTTCCAACGAATTCTTAGTGAGAAATATGTGGTCATGGAATTTATTTATTTTATTTAGGGTACAAAAGTGCTTTTGACAAATGGCAACAACAAAAAACGATTCGTACGAAGTGGGGTTTTATATATTTGTCAAAGTGCTTTTGAAAATGTTTCATTTTAGGGCTGAGAATTCAGCTAAAACGGATATGAAAAATTGTATACACATATGATCCAATAGATTTGCGGTTCAGATCTGGGTCGAGTCCAACCGGTTGTAATTTTGGTTTGAGTAAACCAAAAATTTAAAATATATAAATTTATAAAAAAAATAAATCTTTAATTTATTGAATAAAAATATATATAGAAAATGTGAAAGAAATTATAAATAATTTTAAGTTCGCCTTTTCAACCCGAATTGAGTCTCAGGATGTGAAAATCTGTGTGTTTCAAACATAATTTCAATTAAACATAGGGCAATTCTCTTCAAATAGCCATCTTTTAAGTTTTTATCACAAAAATAGACCTCAAAAATTAAAATGATTAAAATAGCACATTTTATTTTGAAAATTTTATGTTTTTTTTTGTTTTTTTTTTTAAATTCGAAACCCTATCCCCAAAACCCCACTTCTTAACTCTAAACAAAAAAAAAAAAATCTAGGATTAGTTAACCCAAGGAATATAAATGTATATTTAATAAAACATTTAAGTGCTATTTTTGTTATTTTAATTGTTAAGGTCTATATTTGTGATAAAAAAAATTCTAGGTATATTCTAGTCATTTTCTCTTAAAAACATATACATGAACGGTTTTATATATAAAAACTGAAATTAAGACCAATACCTATGAATATTTATATTACAATATACCCCTCAGATAAAAAACTATATCCCAAACTAATCTGATACCTTTCGGCTAGAATCCAGTTCATATTCGATTCTGCTTTTGAATCTTATGCCTACTTCTTCCTCTTTATCTATTTGAGATATAAAGTTTGAATATAATTAGATTTTGATCCGGCAATCGTACGGTGTTTATTTTCATTTTGATATACATAAATATTTGTTTTAGAACATAAATGGTAATATATTTTTAACGTTAATCATATATTTAAATGATTATATAACTATTTCAAATATAATAATTTTATAATTTACATGTTATATTAATCAAATGTTAAAAACCATATGTATTTGTCACTTCTCATTATATATTTATCTTATAGTATTTGCACTTAGTTATTAAGCAAATTAATGTATTCATAAGAAAACATATTTGAAATTTATTTTTATTTAATTTATGGTAATTCTGACCCGATCTTCAAAGCTGTATTTTCTTTTACCAATATTTTTATGTTTATAACGATAACATAAAATACATTAACTTATTGTAAAATATTTTTACACGGATTTATTAGAATTTTTTAAATTTAATATATGAATATATATATATATATATATTTATGTTTAAAATGAAAAGATATCATGATTAAAGTAGTTATAAATATTTGATATTATTAACTTTAATGAAATACATTTTAATTTATATACATGTATTATATAGCTTGCTAATGTTAATCCGTCCTACCAACATATTAGATTTTATTTTTGAATATAAATATTTATACTTACAAAAAATAAAATTTATAAATTTATAAATTTAATATAATTTTAATATATTTAACTTAATATAATAATTTCTTTTAATTTGATTGATTATGATTATATAATAGATAATATGATATAATTTTTTATTTAAATTTTATAAGCTTAACTGAATATATTAATGGATAATAATATTTCAAACTAATTTTGAAATTAGTGAAAATATTTAAAGATAATATTAAAAATGAAGACCTTATTAAAATTCTTTTAAAACAGATTTGTTAGAATTTAAATAAATATATTTAGATTTAAAATGAAAGGATATCAAAAGATATTATCATTAAAGTATTTTAAAGATTCTATATATTATTAGTCTTAATGAAATATATATAGTAAAATTTTATATTGATAATCCAGTTTTTAGAAAATCACACATGAATCAAGGTTATAACTTATGTTTTAATATCCCTTATATATTAAAACAGAAGCATTGTAATAAATGCGTTCATACCATAACTGATACGTGTCGGCTTCACAATCATTTAACAATTAATGCGTTCACACACTAATTTTTTAATTTATTATTTAATATGTTTATACACTATTTTTTAATTAATTCATTTTAGTCTTTGTATTAATAAATTAAAACTTTCTACGTAAAACTAATGAATAATATCTTTATTGTAAAAAAGTTACAAAATTATTAAGATTCGCATCAACTAAAATGTTGTGTTGAAAATGTTTGTAGAGATTGAAAGTTCCATACCTTGCCAAAGTTGGTCATGGTTGAGGGTTCGATACACAATAACAAAAAATAAGGTGATTGATTATAAATTAAAGAAACTGAGTTGAAAAACACCACACACTATGTTGAATCTTTAGTTTAGTCATATATTAATATTTATATAAAGTTTTCATATCAGACCAAGAATCATAAACAAAATCAAATTGGTAGAAAAAATCAGAAATCAGAAAAGCTTTAAAAAAAATAAAAATCACAAATTCGATGAAAAAACAGAATGCAGGTACCAAGTGAAGATGTCACCAGATAATATATATTATTTTTATTGTTTACGGGTACAATTTGATTGAATTCATATGAAAAAATGTTATTAATTTCTAGGTTTGTTTTATTTTTACTTGATTTTATTTAAGAATTTACTATCATGTGTTATTTTGAACAAAAATGTTTTAAATCTTAATTAACGGTATATTCATATATTTATCATCACAATTATATACTTTTATATATACATACATGTACACATTGACATGAGTAATTATATAACTAAATATTCACCACAAGTGAGAATTTTAATTCTTATTGAAGTTGAATTTTTTTAATGTTTTCTTTCACTATCTCTCAAATTGTAGTGAAATGTTTTGTGTTAATAATTTTATTTTCTTTTTTCTTCAAATATTATTTTGATTTTACTTGATTTTATATGTCTATAAAAATTATAATAGGAAACTATTAGTTCGACATCGAAAATTTCTAAAATTTATATAAAACGAAACCAAACAAATAACAATAGTTTTTGGTTATCATCAAAAAAATCAAAAACATCAAACATTTAAACCAAACAAACCAAAATAAATATAGATTTAGAATGATAGTTATATTTTAGGAGATTAAAAAACAACTTAAAACTGAATCAATATCCATGCTTAACATACATAATATCATTTTTATCTTAAAAGTAATAAAAGTAATAATCTCATTACGCGGAAGACACGGATTATTACCTAGTATAATATGTTTGACAAACAACAAAACAACACCGGAAAAGGGTTGCATTTATGGTTTGTGCCCAAATTGGCCACTCTATATTGGCTTTGTGGAGATATAGAAAATGAAAGTTTAACTCTACCTCATGAAGATGTTGTTATGCACTTCGCGAAAAATTAGCTACAGAGAGTCCGTTATCACAATTTCAGCAATCATGGCCCTTTAGATGTACCACAGTCTTGACGGATGCTCCGGTTCTGCATCTACGCTTCTCCGGCTTTAACCCATGCATGCCATTGTGTCTTCGGCATATCACATCACCCTGCCAAATTCACCAGACATGTTTTTTCTTTTGCTGCACACTACTTCCAATAATCCTTATTTAACTATTACGGTGAATCTCTTTATTGTTTCGGATATGATATATCCAAGGCATCTTCATGATGTTTTCTACGTAAGCATCCAAGACCATGAATGCTCCCACAGATCAGACTTTATTGTTAGTTCCCCCCTCCCCCCCCCCGGCGCAAATCAACTTTCTTCTCTGACGCACTTCACCTTTGGTACATGACTGTCACAATGAGTCTCACTGTTTGTTTAGAAATGACATATTTTTCTTCCTGGTGAGTATTATAGAACCAGAGTTCATGGTCCAACTCTCTTTTCACCAAAGAAACTTAATAGAAGAACAACCAGCACTTTTCTCTTCAGCGATCCAAGCATCGTTAGAGACTATTATTAACTACTCTCAAACCCCATCGGTTGGATATTTTAATTTCGTTTTTTAACTGAATTCATTGTGTTCTTTCGAACATGAAATTTAAAATTCCTAGTGAAGCTTTTTATGGAGCTCTTTTCTCCTTTACTACTTCTATCTTTCGTTATGTTTTAATTATTTGTTTATCATTTTGACGTCAAGTGTTGTTTTTTTTTTGTCAAGCGTCAAGTGTTTTTCTGGTTGTAGGCATATAAATTCATCTTTAATCTTACAATGCCAAAAATTCTTGAGCTAGAGCATTGAGGTTATCCGCGTCAACAAATTAAATCAACTAATGATAGATTTTCAATTTGTCACGTCATTATCTCTTTAGTCATTATAAAATTTGTTTTGACCAACATTGGATATATAACAATTTTCACTGGCCCATTTATTATTCTAACCCAATATCTCTAGTAAGCGAAGCAAACTCCTCCACTTCACCATAGTCATTCCCGATTTCTCCAATTCAATGTTACGGTGTTGTTATGAGGACCTACTACTACTCATTCAATTCAATTCGTCATTCCTATCTTCAAGATTTATGGTATCCTTCTACCTCTCTCTCTTTTGTTGGTTAATGAGGTTGTAACCCAAAAATTTGTGAATTATATACTTGGATAATGGTTGAATCGCGCATGAGGTCACTTTCCTTAAAGAGTATTTCGACCCTATTTCAAGTCCTTGGGTTACACGAAATCCCTTTGTAGGATAAGACAATCAAAGTCTCACTCTTGTTCTAGGCTAAGATACAAGAGAAACAAAAAGAGGTTTAAGTGTTTATATGTGTTCTTCAAAGATCTTTGATAATCTTTGAACAATTAATCTATTTCTCTCTTACTCTCTTACTAACTATTTATTTCTGATTTTTTCTATCTCATTTGCCAATGCCTACATCTCTTTATATAGAAAGTGAAAGGTTGCAACTAATGGTTGCAATAATTAATCCAAGAGATGCAATGGTTAATACTAATGGTTGCAATGGTTAACGAAGAGTTGCAATTGTTAATACCAACAACTGCAATGGTTAGTAAAGAGTTACAATAATTAATCATCAAGGGTTGCAATCATAAATATGGTTAATCACCAAAGGTTGCAAATATTAATATGGTTATCACCAAAGGTTGCAATCATTAATATGGTTATTACCAAAGGTTGTAATCATCAATAGTTGCAAGCTTTTATTTATGTAGTTGCAATTGTTCACATAAAGAATTGCAATGGTTCATTGCACCCTTTCACTTAAATATATATAACAATTCTCCCCCATTTAAGTGAAATCATAGATTCATTAAATAAATAATACATATATCAAACTCATGCATAAATGAAAATATTTGAAGAATTGAATTTTCATCTTAGTGTATTACACATTCCAAATGTCTGAGAATCAGGATGTCTTACGGATTGAATCCCTCAATCCATTTTGAACGCATGAAGATAATACACACACGTGTTTCCACACTACTCTAAATGTTATACTCGACACTATTATAAGCCATGTGTCCATATCCATTCATGAGCGCATACAAATCCAAGTCCCAGCTTATTGAAGCGGCATCACTTCACACTCATATAGATAAATACTTTTAGTTATGCACCTGCAAATGCATTTTTCAAAATATTTATTAAGAATATATTTCAACCTAACTCTTCTTGCACGTCCAAGCACATACCTTGGGATGATATATAAAAAAAATGTGCTTCAATCTTTAAATGTTGGCTTTCCACATTGAATTCAGCCTCTAACATTGTATTAGAGAGGAATTGGGTATCCCACTATTAAAGATTTCAAATGGACTTTAAACCCATCCCTTTCACAGACTTAATCACTAAGTCCCTAGCTAATCCTTTCATCAAATGATCGGCTAAATTTTGTTGAGACCGAACAAACTCTACTGTTATCACCCCATGAGTGATCAGCTTATGTACTGCACTATGTCTAACGCCTAGGTGTCTAGACTTACCATTATACACTTGGCTATAGGCCTTAGCCAAGGTAGCTTGACTATCACAATGGATAGAAATTGGTGATACTGGTTTCGGCCACAATGGAATTTCGTACACTAAATTTCTTAGCCACTCTGCCTCTTTACTGGCCGCTGCTAATGCTACGAATTCCGATTCCATAGTCGAACTTGTAATGAAAGTTTGCTTCTTAGAAGCCCATGAAATGGCACATCCCCCAAGCAAAAACACCCAACCACTTGTAGAAGAATGATCTTCTATGTTGGTAATCCAACTTGCATCTGAATACCCTTCTAACACCGAAGGAAATCCGACATATGACAAACCATAATTAATGGTTCCTTTCAAATACTCGAGCACCCTTTTTAAGGCTTGCCAATGTTGAGTACTAGGATTACTAGTGTATCTACTCAACCTCCCTACAGTGTAAGCTCTATCTGTCCTAGTGCTCTTCATGGCATACATTAAGCAACCAATCACTTGAGAATATTGGAGTTGTGATACTGCTTGTCCTGTGATACTACTTGTCATGTATTAGGCATAAGTTTCAAACTCGGATCCATGGGAGTGCTTATTGGAGAACAATTCTCACAATTGAACTTCTTAAGAATTTTCTCAACGTAATGAGATTGTGTTAAAGATAGTCCTCTGTTTTCACGTTTGATTCTAATTCCAAGAATCACATCCGCCTCTCCCATGTCTTTCATTTCAAAATTTGATGACAAAAATGCTTTTGTAAGTTCTACTTGTCTAAGGTCAGTACCAAAGATCAACATGTCATCAACATACAAACAAATGATTACTCCGTTACCGGATTCATCAAATTTGCTATATAAACACTTAATCCGATTGGTTTAACCTGAAACCACTCGATAAGAAAATCTCATCAAATCTTTGATGCAACTGCTTAGATGATTGCTTTAGCCCATACAATGATTTGATCAACTTACTCACCTTATGATCATTGCCATGCATAACAAAACCTTCAGGTTGCTTCATATACACTTCTTCTTCCAAAATACCATTTAAGAACGATGTCTTAACATCCATTTGGTGAACCACAAGATTATTAATTTCTGCCAAAGCTATTAATAATCTTACAGAAGAGATCCTAGCAACTGGAGCATATGTATCAAAATAATCAATACCTTCCCTTTGTTTAAAACCTTGAATAACCAATCGAACTTTAAGTTTGTCGATTGTTCCATCAACTTTCATCTTCCTTTTGAAGATCCATTTGCAGCCTAAAGGCTTGCAACCGGGTGGGAGATCCGACAGGATCCAAGTATTATTTCCCATGATGGAGTCCATCTCATCATTTATCGCTTCTTTCTAAAAAGCAACATCTTGAGACTTCATAGCCTCACTATAAGTTCTTAGATCATTATCAATATAATAACAATAAGAGTATTGGAAACCAGTCTCATCTCTTGATCCTTCCACTAAATATATTTGAAAATCAGGACGAAATGATTTTTCAATCTTTCCTCGCTTGCTCCTACGAAGCATAGGTGACACAGTAGGAGGCACAAAAGTTTCGTCTCCTTTATTAGTTCCACTTGAACTTGAAACTAAAGTCTTTGGCATATGTATAGATGAAAACCGAGTTTCATCAAATATTGCATCTCTTGATTCTATTACAGTGTGAACTGCTATTGAATCATTAGGTTCTATTACATAAAACCTATAAACCTTGGAATGCTCTGCATATCCAATAAAAATACAATCAATATCTCTCTCTCCCAAAGTTTTAATTTTGGGTTGGGGTAGTCTCACTACAGCCCTACATCCCCACACTCGAAGATAATTCAAGTTGGGTTTTTCTTATACCAAAGTTCATAGGATTAAGTTTGTTTTTTTTTATTAAGAACTCTGTTTAATAAATAGCAAGCCGTTAACATGGATTCTTCCCAAAATCCGTCACTTAGTCCCGAGTAGGATAACATAAAATTAACCATTTCTTTTAGAATTCTATTTTTCCTTTCTGATACACCATTTTGTTGTGGTGTATATGGAGCTGTAGTTTCATGTATAATGCCTACAGACTGAAAATATACCGGATCATAGTACTCTCCACCTCTATCAGTGCGTAATTTCTTAATCAAAACATTTTGTTCCAGTTCAACCTCAGTTTTATAAATCTTAAATCTATCTAAGGCCTCATCTTTAGTTTGTAATAAATACAAATAACAGAAACGAGAATAATCATTTATAAATGTAACAAAATATTTTTTGTTTCCTAAAGATGGTGTAGCATGCAAATCACATAGATCACTATGTATAAGTCCTAGCACTACTGAATTTCTTTCAATGCCTTTAAATGGTTGCCTAATTATTTTTGTTAGCATGCAAGTACTACATTTTTCTAAATATATATCAAAAGTAGGAATCAACCCTTCTTTAGACATATTAATCATACGATTATAATGAACATGACCTAATCTAACATGCCATAGAAAACTATCATTTTTGCTAGAACTTGCCATACAAACAGAATTGATAACTTTAGTAACTTTATTAATATTAAGCATAAACATTCCATTACAGAAATATCCAAATCCAACAAACACACCACATTTTGATAATATATACTTATCGGATTCATACACTTGTTTAAAACCACATTTATTTAAAACACTACCAGAGACTAAATTTTTCCTAATTCCGGGTACATGAAGTACATCCTTGAGATCAAGGGTTTTTCTAGAACTAAACTCTAACACCACTTTTCCACGGCCTAGGATAGGGGCAGTTGACTCGTTTCCCATATGAAGTATGGATCCATCTTGAATTTTCTCATATGTAATGAACCATTCTCGATCTCTGCAAACATGTGTTGTCGCGCCCGAGTCAATCCACCATGCCACTTCATCATTCTGCACATAAAATGCCTCATAAGTTTTTGATACATAGTTCTTACTAGAATATGGTTTAAAATCAGAAATTTGACCTTGATGAGTGGATGGACCTTGGTCCTTAGACCCTTGTCCCAAACGGTTCTGTCCCGTTTTTATTCTTATCCTTTCCTGATCGTCAATCACGACTTAAGTGGCCCGGCTTGTTACAATTCCAACAAATGCTCTTAAACTTTTTGTTAGATCCATTGTAAGTGTTGTTATTAGAGGAGAATTTCCTCCAATTTTTCTTCTTAGAACTCACACCTTTCTCGATCATATTGATGGAAGAAGTACCAGCCTCATTATTTTTGGATTTTTCTCCCTCTTGCGCCCTTAGAGATTCCTCTATGCGCAAATGGCTGCCAAGTTGCACAAGAGACAATTCTTCCTTTTTGTGTTTTAACATGTGTTTAAAATATTTCCATGTAGGTGGTAACTTATCGATGATATTCGATACTGAGATGGATTCATCCATCATCATGTTGTGTTGGGAAAATTGACCTAGTATACGAAGCAATTCATTGTATTGCTCCATAACTGGCCTAGAATCAGACATCTTATAATTATTAAAATTACTAACAAGGAACTTCTTACGAGAAGCATCCTCAGCCATGTACTTTGATTCTAACGCATCTCATAACTCTTTTGCGGATTCGACATTCTAATAAACATCAAAGAGAGGATCTGACATACCGTTGAGAATATGACCACGGCATATGTAATCATCATTTTCCCATTTAAGTTGCTTCCTTGTCTCATCCAAAGACTCATTCTCAACATCCTCCGGCACAGTAGGCATAGGCATGCTTAGAACATACACTACATTCATATTTGTGAGGAGAAAATGCATTTTCTTTTTCCATCTTATAAAGTCTACTCCCTCAAATTTATCTAACTTTCCAAACTTTGATGTCATCTCTCGCACTGATACACCAGCCATAACTAACAAGAAAAATACTCTTTAAGATTGTTGGTTAATGAGGTTGTAACCCAGAAATTTGTGAATTATATACTTGGATAATGACTGCATCGCGCACGAGATCACTTTCCTTAAAGAGTATTTCGACCCTATTCCAAGCCCTTGGGTTACACAAAATCCCTTTGTAGGATAAGACAATCAAAGTCTCACTTTTGTTCTAGGCTAAGATACAAGAGAAACAAAAAGAGGTTTTAGTGTTTATATGTGTTCTTCAAAGTTCTTTGATAATCTTTGAACAATGAATCTATTTCTCTCTCTTACTAACTATTTATTTCTGATTTTTTCTATCTCATTTGCCAATGCCTACATCTCTTTATATAGAGAGTGAAAGGTTGCAATAATTAATCCAAGAGATGCAATGGTTAATACTAATGGTTGCAATGATTAATGAAGAATTGCAATTGTTAATAACAACAATTGCAATGGTTAGTAAAGAGTTACAATGATTAATCATCAAGGGTTGCAATCATAAATATGGTTAATCACCAAAGGTTGCAAATATTAATATGGTTATCACCAAAGTTTGCAATCATTAATATGGTTATTACCAAAGGTTGCAATCATCAATAGTTGCAAGTTTTTATTTATGTAGTTGCAATTGTTCATATAAACAATTGCAATGGTTCATTGCACCCTTTCACTTAAATATATATAACATCTTTCTCCTCTTATTTAAACATTTCCTCCAAGTTTGAAATTGGCTCAAGCCTCCTACAAGTATGTTGTTGCACTATATTCCATTCGAATCACATTACTTTGAGGAATATTCCAATGTAATATTATATTTTATTTTATGTTTCAACTCTAAATTTCAACGAAGATCGAAGAGACAAAGCAAGGCCCTAACAAACAAAGGGGAAGGTGACAATGGTATCATTTGGAGGTACTGTTCCTATGTTCCCTTCCAGATTTAATTTATTTGTTTGATATGGAATCACTTATGTCTTCATTCAATTTTATGATTTGGTTATGTGAAATTGGGACTCCAAATAGTTTGTAAATGATAGCTAATGATCTCGACAAACTTCAGTTTTTGGCATTCTGAGTCTAATACTGACTAAGCAATGACACATGTGTATTCTACTCTTTTTTATACATTGCAACAAAACACAGAAGTAATTACCAGGAGGTCTTGAGCAGGAACGATGTTCACGTTATTGTTAGTACGTGCACATTTGGGTATCAGCTTTTTCCTCACAAAATGTTTAAAAAAAAAAGACAAAGTATTTATGAAAATTTTGGTGATGCCATTTGTGTGTTTTTTTACTGCAGGTGCTAAGGAGAAGTTCTCTGGTGGATTGATATAAACTGGTTTTGGTGAAATCTATGAAGGTGCCAGTATGTTTAAGTGTCTTGGTATCTTTGTTGATTGTATTAGCATTATGTATTGATGTTTGATTATTGAATTTTAGCTGCAAGGAAACCTTCTGTCTCTGGCAACAAATACTGTCGTAAGGAAACCTTCTGTCGCTGGCTAATCACCTTCTTTTTTTTTTTTGCAGGCGTAGCTTAGAATACCTTGGTCGATGTAGTGGACGATCACACAGAAGAAACTCCTTTTTTAGTTTCGGGACGCTACTCTTTCTTCTGCATAACAGTGCATTTCAGTCTATTTGCACAAACAATATTCCCTCTCTTCAAGGTACGTTTAACCGGTCAGTATCATGAATAAATCAACATGTTTTCTTTTGAATATGAATATTATATTTTCCTATTGCTTGCCTCTTTGGTTTAATCTTTCAGGCTGTCCTGCATGGAAATCAGCTTCTGATGAACAGTTATGCCTTCCCAATCTACAACTCAGTATTATTCCTCAGCATGGACGTACAAAATCAGCTTTTTATTTATTTTCAAATCCTTAATGTTTACGCTTCATATATATCGGTTAAGATGTCTTTTAAATTTAGCATACGAGTTTTGATCATATAAGATCCATAGTCGTTTAATTTTATCGCGTTGCCAAGTCTTTTTAAATATTGTGAAGGAGCAAGCTAAGTGTCCCTCATATTATTATGCATATGGTTTGTTCGGCACTCAGTTATTTTTTGAGGATGTCAATATTTTGTATTTGGTATTGATTTGCTTGATAGGTTGTGAGTTCCCTTTTGAGACTAATACTTTTCGGTTAAAGAATTCATAAACCAAGCTGGTGTGGATTTAAATAAGTTGAAGTTAGTTACATATTTTTTTTGAAATGAAAAAATTGCCAACTTTGAACTAAAAGTGATGCAGATCTCAACTGTAAAAGTGTGAAGAACATTTTCGTTGACGATGTAGGGAAATATGTGGCATTCTTTGGAGAACCAATAGTATAATCCCAATAACAAAATGGTTCAGTTCGGTTTGAGGAAAAATAAACTTAAATAAATATTTTAATCAGGAACTATGTTAATGAATGTATTTGTCATTATATCTTCCCCCACCAATTTTCTATGTAACACACTCTATCTAAATCTAATGAGATAATTTTCTAAATTTCTATGTACATCAGTATTAAACCATGATTTCATCGCCGTTAATTTAGTTACATCAATGAACCTAATTAACTGATACAAATAAACAAAATAAAAAGTTCATTTACATATATGGTGGTTGGTACAAAGGATAGAGTCCAAAAAATTGGAACTTAAAATCTAAAGTAAAAAAAATTCAAACAAGCTGTAAATTTGATAATTGCTTACATAAATAAACATGATGAACAGTATTTAAATCATAACTAACATTTAATTAGTTTTAATTCATTTTCTCACATTATATATATAACTAGAACAATAATATCCTTTCAAAACCCTCATTTATATTTTATAATCAGCTATAATATACTCCCTCCGTTTCAAATTATATGTCATTCTAGAGTACAATTTCCGTTTCAAAATAAGTGTCGTTTTATAATTTCAATGCAAAATTTATTGATTTTAAATGTTATTCTATTTTTTCATTGGTTGAAAAGTGGTTAGGTGTATAGGTAATTGTGTTTTTATTTTGAAAAATTAATTATTTTCTTAATCTGTGTGCAAAACTATAGAATGACAATTAAATTGAAACGGAGGTAGTATTACATCTAAATTTAAATGAGAAAAAAACAAGAAAAAAAAACACGGACGTACTCAAAAACTAATATAGGCTACAAAACCATTAAAAATATATCTTACTTCAACAACTCCATAACATTATTGAAATAAAAATTACATAAAATACAAAAAGTATTACATGGGTCAACATGAGTTAACAATAAAAAAAATGATATCATATTTCATTCCTCTTCTTTAAAGTGTTACTCATGCAGCTCATTTTTAGTTTTACTATACTGTAAACATATTTTATAATATCAAAAATATATGGCAGATCCAAAATTATAAAAAAATTATTTTTTTAAAAGAAAATATGAAGACTGCATCTAAAAGATTATAAAAAATATGAAAATGTCGGTTATACTGTTGCGGATGATTTAGCTTCCTTGGCTACAATCTCGGAACTTGAGAACATGTATGTGCCCCCAGCGATGGTATGTGTGAATGAAAAAATTGATTCTCCACTTTTGGAGACTGCCCCATCTACAATAAGCAAACCTCAACGTTGGTCCCAAAGATAAGTAGCAGAATAGGAGAACTTGGTTTGGGATCAAATAAATTTGCCTCCTTGGTATCTTCGGAAGGAGAAGAAGAAGAAGAAGATCAACAAGATCAGGAATGTGACGACTCAATTGATCTTTTGACACCTTATGGAAAACGCCTACTTCGTGAAAGGCCAGTTAAACCTTCAGCAAAAGCAAAGGAGCTGCAATCACAATCCACTTCTCGGGGAAGAGGAAACCGAGGACGTGGAAACAGAGGAAGACACAGGTAGAAG
>CAKOAT010652931.1:335295-369974 GCA_932364175.1 Eruca vesicaria subsp. sativa | reverse complement strand
AAAAAAAAAAAAAAAAAAAAAAAAGATTATAAAAAAAATGAAGAGAAAATACAAAATAGATTTTAAACATAGACCTTAAAAATAAAAATGACCAAAATAAACTAAGATGTTTTATCAAAAATAAGTAAATATACACTTATACTTTTGGATAACTAATCGTAGACCTTTTTATTTAGAGTTAAATAGTGAAGTTTTGGGAATAGGATTTCAAATTTTAAGAAATTAAAAAAAAATTAAAATTTTCAAATAATAAATGTTATTTTGATTATTTTAGTTTCTGAGATCTATTTTTTAAAATAACTTTAAAAAAGTCTATTCGAGAGAAGTGACACTACAAGAAAACACGCCTTTAATGAGGAAGAATTACGAGGAAAATATTTCCTCGTAATTTGACGAGTACTTAACTACTAGGTTACGAGTAAATTTAAATTCGTCGTAAAGAACTAGTAACATTACGATAAAACACATTCGTCGTAACTCACACGTTATTTTACGACGAGTGTACCAGTAAAGGAAGCTTCGTCGTAAAGCAGAAGTAAAATTACAAGCCCATTACAAGGAAGGGTTTAATCGTTTATAGTAAACAAAAACGTGTTCTTAAGTTACTAATTTCGTTCTAACATGGTTGTAAATCATGTACAAAGGAGTTGTAAAATCCAAGAAAATAATTTCCTTATAAATTCGTTGTTAAATCTTTACCAACCAAACTCGAAAATTTCCTATATATATGTCATTCCTAATCAATCCTAACAACACCACAAACAAAAACATAAAAAATGAAAGAAAAAAATCCGATAACTTATGTATCGATTTTCAAAGAAATTAAAAGGCGTGGACAGTCAGCAGAACAGTTCTTATCAACTCAACATAGTTTTTCCCTCGAGAAGTCAATGAATAGATATGAGGAGTTGATAAAACCGTTCCGATGACCGTGAACTCCCTTTAGTTTTTTGGAAGTAATCCAGAAAAAAGTTTATCCAAATTTTTTTTTCCACTTTTGTTGTAAAGTCGTCGTAAAGTTACAAGTTCTTTACGAGAAATATTGGTAGGTTGACACGACTTTAATGTGTAACTTAAATCGTTTTAAATACGTTGTAACCTAGATGTTAGAGACATGTAATATCATAGTAATATTTTCCTTGTAAATATGTTGTAAACTTTCACCTACCAATGTTCGTGGGTTTTCTATATATATGACCATTTCTCATTTCATACCACCACAAAAAAAAAACAACTAAAAAGCAATTTCTGATGGAAGAAATATTTTCGAATTGCGGAGTTGGATGCATACGCATAAAGATCCTGACGGTAGAGTGACGAATGCATTTCTTAGCGGGCTAGAGATATTTATGAACCAGGCAGCCTGTACACCCGTCACGCAAAAAAGTGGAAAGATGTTATGTCCTTGTCAGAAATGCAAAAATTCAAAATTTGCCCGTGCTGAAACTGTGTGGTAACATTTAGTACATAGAGGTTTTACAGCACAATATTACATTTGGTTTCAACATGGAGAGGGTTATGGAGAATGTGAGGGATAAAACTCACTCTCTAGTTTAGGTTAGGTTAAGATTGGGAAAAAGACAATCGTGGGCTGAATCCTTTTAGAACTTAAAGAATGAATATGATTATATTTGATGAACAATGATTACAAAGATGATTGAAACGAATACAAGGAAATCAATGGATGATTGGTGAGTGATAATGTATATGTAAATTCGTAAAAAGCGTGAATCCCCTTCTCTTCATTTCTCCCTCCTTTAAATAGCCTCAGGTCACGTTTAACCTCTCCTGATTAGTCTCCGAGATCGCCTCCGTAAACTGAGGGATTTGCAACAGCTTCCTTTTGACCGAATCATACGCCTCTATCTTCGTATCCTGGGCTGTTTTATTAGGTTCCTGCGAGAGAAGCCGGACCTCTTCTTCGTCACCTCTTTCTCGTGACCTCTTTCTCGTGACCTCTTTCTCGTGACCTCTTTCTCGTGACCTCTTTTATCGAAATCCTTGGAAGTAGCCTCCGTCCTTAGGTGAGCTCCACTTTCTTTTGAAACGATAATTCACGCATAGCCCATTGTTAGGCTTAATTCGATTGATCCATTAATTTCAGCTAACGGGCCACATTTGGGCCCAACAGTTGCCCCCAGCTTTCGAGAGAAGGTACTTTTCTCGGGAGCTAGACCTAGCCGCCGAATCTTAATATTCGTTGAGATAATGATTACTCGTGATCTTCTCTCGAGGATATCTTTTACTTGATCCGACGGATACGATTAAACTTCACGAAATCAACGACTCAGATTAAAAGGAGTTTGAAATAATTATCCTCTGATTCTCGAGGCTTGATGGGATATAAAGCTGATTACATTAACTCCAACTTCCCCACTCTCTCCACGTCTTGATTCAGTTTCCCCATGTAACTCCTTCTGGTTCCTTTATTTTACTGCCTTTTTCTTTTACAGTCTTTTTCTTTTAAGTTCAAAACGAGATTCGAGTGGATTCTCGTGCCCTGTCATGACTGGACCGAGAGAAGGCTCCGGAGAGACCAGAATTTCTGCCGCTGGAGCTCGGATCATGAAGATGAAGAAGGAGGTTGGTGAATCGGCGATGAGGGCTGAGAAGAAGAAGAAGACTAAGGAGTCGATAGCCCAGAGAGTTTCCAAAAGAACGAAGAGAACCGGTGGCTCTAAGGAAAGTTTTCCCTCCGGGTCTCATCCTCCCTCTGCGTTAAAGGGGCATGAAATAGTCAATCTCATGGTCCAAGCTCTAGGCCGTAAGGAGTTAGCCAGGGCTTGTGAAGGCCACGAAACCCCCAAAATGGCTCCAGAAGGCTGGTTTTGTGTTCACGAGAAGTATATCTCTAAGAGTCATCTTAGGTTTCCCCTCCCTGATCTGCTATTAGACCTCCTGGATCATTATCAACTAGCTCTTTCCCAGCTCTGTCCATCCGTTATTCGAGTGATAAACGGTTTTATCACCAGGTCTAAGGAGGAAGGGGTTGTTGTCGGGATTAATGACTTGATGAGTCTTTTCACGATAATGGAAAGTGCTTCGAAGGATGGTGGTAGTGGAACCTACTATCTCTCAAGTCGTCCAGGATTAGGAATTTTTAAATTTTCCAGTAGCGACGACGACTGGCGAAAAAAAGTACTTTTTCGTGAGGATTGATCCTTCAACGGTCCCTGTGGGTCGTACTCTTAGGGCCGCTTGGTCTGATGCCTCTGGTTAGAATTATTAGGATTGTATTTATACGATTTGATTTTTAGTAACCTAATGATTGCCTGGTACTGTTTGCAGACATTGAGGATCCTCCAGTACTTACTGGCAAGCTTACCAGAGCTCTCTTTCGAAAGCTAAAGCAAACTCCTTGTACCTGGGCCTCTTATACCACTTCTCGAGTAGGTGCAGCCAGATTTCCAGATCATTACAACGCTTCCTTTTTGACTCCAATCCCGATCTTAGAGTTAGAAGGTTACGTAGTCGTTTGTTTTCATACAAATAAACTTGTTTTTATGAGTTCTGATTTTTGAAAAAATTTGTTGATGTAGTTTCCGAAGGTGACACAGTGGTGACAAATTCAACGGAAGCCAGTACTTCTGAAACCGAGAGAACCCAGTCAACCAAGATGCCTCTTCAACCGTCATTCCGATCAAGGGGTAGGCCAGCGAAGGCAGCCAGCACTTCTCGTGGAAGCGAGAAGAATCAAGGAGGATCCTTCCTTAGCTCAGTGAAAGAGGTTCTCGATGATGGAGCTTCTGTTCCAGTTAAGGATGCTAATCCGGTTGATGAACAGGGAGCTAAGGAGATTGCTCCTTATTCTGATGTTCAGGTCGCGGGAGACGATCTTCAGGTGATCAAGGATCCTTCTGAGACTGAACTCCCCAGGAGCAAGAGGTCACGAATCGATCAAGGCGATAGGCCTTCTAGGTCCTCTTCATCATCTTCGAGGGGAGGTACCGTTGGGTGGAATTTCGCTCACTCGAAGCCTGGGTCGATTCTTGATGATCTGTGGGGTTTGGCTACGCTGATGAGACACATGAAGCGAACAGGGTGTTCTCTTCTGCCTGTTAACAATCTGACCAACAAGGACGAGTTTATTGAGATTGCTCACTACCTGGGTCAGGTACGGATCTTTCCTTCCCCTTTTATCGTTCTTTTTTTTTATATTGGGATATTTATTTCCGTTATTCGTTTCTCTGCAGTTGGCTGGAGCCGTTAACAGAGCTCAGCTGAAGTTTGAGGAAACAGTGAACAACGCGCCTAACACCGAGGAGTTAACCCAGGTTACCGAGATGGTTAAGGCTACCAAGGCCGAGCGTGATCAAGCCAGAGCTCAGGTCTCGATGCTTCGATCTGAAGTTGAGAGGCTCGGTTTGAAGTCTGATGCTCAGCAGGGGAAATCGAGAGCTTGGAAATTGATGTTAGGGTGAAGAGTAGGAGGGTTTCCGAGCTAGATAGTGCTCGAAAGATTGCTGAGCAACATGTTCAAGACTTGATTGCGTCGTCTCAGGTTAGCCAGAAGAACAAGGAGGCCGAAGTTAAATTTGTTGTTAGGAAGGGAAAGAAGGAGGTCATCGATGCCTACAATAAGATCCTTATCTCCGTTAAGGAGAAATTCTCCAAGAAGAAGGATGAGGTTGATCTTCAGATCTACGCTCAAGAGCTTCAAGCTAATACGGAACTCTTGAAGGATTTGATATCAAACGAGATTCAGAACGCCAAGGTGGAGTATAATCGTTTGATGTCTTTGATGCCGGAAGCCGTTGCTGCTTACGAGGGAGCGCAGGTTTCTGACTTCTCAGTCAGCAAGCTTCCTCTTCCTCAACTCTCAGAGAGCTCAGGTACTTTCGAGGTTAACACGTTTAATCCATCCTTTTCTGGAGAGTACGGTTCTAATTTAGGTTTGATGGGTCCAGACTTAGCCCCAGTTGATGTGGTTCCGGGAGGTGATGGCAAGGAGATGGATGAAGATGTCCCGGGTAATGAGGCAATCGAGGAGGATCGTGATGCTTCGAAGGTTTCTGGAGGTGGCGGTCAAGAAGATTGAAGACCTGGTCTCCTTCCAGATTATTTCCTATGTTTCTAGGACGTTTGCTCTACGGGCTTTTTATTTATGTTTTTAAGACTTATAGCCTGAGGAGGCTTTTAAACCTTTGTTATGTTAGGATTTCTTTTGAACCGTTAATGGCCTAAGGAGGCTTTTTAAACTTTGTCTCATTTCTTGGTTTTAATCTTTGTTTCGAGTTTTTTAACTTGTTTTCAGTTTATTTTGTTTAGGTCCGAGTTCTGTTTGGTCGTTTAGATCATCAGATCTGAGTTTCACGACTGGACCAAAACCTTTTATGGATCCAAATCTTTTTAAGTAGCCTTTCAGGCCATTGAGAGCTGCTTATCATAGATCTGAATCCGTTTGATTATTTTCGAGTCTTCGGGACTTATTAGAGTTCCTTGAGTTTTTAGGCTCAGGCTCGTAGGTATCTGAGCTCATTCGAAGGGTTTTGAAAACTCAGATTCAAATTTGTCGAGACCTGGATTAGGTCCGGAAGATTTGGATACCTTAGGTCCCGATTCGTAGGGACCTAGATTCGTTCGCAGGATTTCAGGACCTTGGGTTCAGGTTTACCATGACCTAGATTTATCCGGAGGGTTTAAAGACCTTAGGTTGAGGTTCACCGTGACCTGGGATTATTCGAAGTATTTTAAGACCTTAGGTTCAGGTTCATCGTGACCTGGATTTAGATTGTAGGATTTTAAGACCTTAGGTTCAGGTTCATCGTGACCTGGATTTAGATTGTAGGATTTTAAGACCTTAGGTTCAGGTTCATCGTGACCTGGGATTATTCGAAGGATTTTAAGACCTTAGGTTCAGGTTCACCGTGACCTGGGATTATTCGAAGGATTTTAAGACCTTAGGTTCAGGTTCATCGTGACCTGGATTTAGATTGTAGGATTTTAAGACCTTAGGTTCAGGTTCACCGTGACCTGGGATTATTCGAAGGATTTTAAGACCGTAGGTTCAAGTTCATCGTGACATGGATTTAGATTGTAGATTTTAAGAACTTAAGTTCAGGTTCATCGGGACCTGTTTTTAGATAGTAGGATTTTAAGACCTTAAGTCCAGGTTCGTCGTGACCTGAACTTATTCGATAGAAACATGAGATGCTTAAATGTGGATGTTTTTATTAATAACTTCGATGGAATGCATAATAATCATGGAGCTTAATAACTTGAGTTGGGTGTTCTGAACACGTGCCCCCTTTGAACGTAGAGATGAGTATGTTGAGATGAGATTGGGGCTGAACTCATGACGGAGTTGCCTACGTACCCAGTCAGGGATCAAGCCAGACGTAGTTCAATGAATTTTAGGTACCTAATGGTAGTATCTCTTGAGATTCATGGCATTCCATGATCGGATTTCGGGTACCCCGGTTTGTACCTTCATGAGCCTGTAGACGCCTAGACGTATCACATGGATGATTTGGTAGGGGCCTTCCCAATTGGTCCCTAGCTTTCCAGCGTTCTGCTCTTTGGTATGGTTAAAAACTTTCCTGAGTACTAGGTCACCTACAACGAATTTCTGGGACCTGACCTTGGAATTGTAATGTCGAGCCATTGCTTGTTGGTAATTTTGAATGCGGAGCAAGGCTTGATCCCGTCGTTCCTCGATGAGGTCGAGGTGGTCTGATAAGAGCTGGTTGTTAGCTTCGGGATTTGTCGTGCAGAGCTCAAGGCGGAGGCTCCCTGTGACAGTTTTGGCTGGGACGACGGCTTCCATCCCGTAGGCTAGGGAGAAAGGGGTTTCTTCCGTAGCTCTTCGTGGGGTGGTTCGGCATGCCCAGAGCACTTCGGGTAACCTTTCGGACCACGAACTTTTATCGATTCCAAGGCGTTTCTTGAGGTTCGCTAATACCGACTTATTAGCAGCCTCCGCCTGGCCATTTCCCTGGGGTATCGTGGTGTTGACATGGTGAGGCAAATTTTCCACTTGTCGCAGAAGTCTTTAAAGTCGTTAGATATGAACTGTGACCCGTTATCGGTTACGATTTTGTATGGGACGCCGTGGCGGCAAATGATGTCTCTCCATACGAGTCGTTCGGTTTCGACTTTGATGGCGTCGAGACCGTGGACGCATCTTAGGTAAGGTCCCGATACGCTTCGTTTAAAAAGGATAGATTCCATTATGCAGTATCTTGCGCTTATTGCTTTAAGTTTCGAGCTTCCCATTTATGGGGGGGACCTTGCCCTCCGAAATATACTGCATGATTGAAATTCTCCAGTCCTCTCTTCATATTATTTTGTCGTGAAGGGAGGAAGGAGGTCCCAGTGCTGGATCAGGTTCTCGGGTGTTGTTGCGGCCGGAGGTCGTGCCCCTGGGGATATTCCTTCTGTTAGGTTCGTCGGAACCTAGGTATGGAGGAACATCTCCAGGTGTGTTATTGATTTCCGGGGCAGGGATTGTGTCTCTGGTTGGAGTTTCGGGTTCAGTGGAATATCTTGTTCTGCGAGTGTTTACTCTGAGGACAAGTGAGCCTGAAGGCTGGACTATGCCCCCGGAGGTGTGCTTCCTGAATTTGCGAGCTTTTGTTTTTGGGAACCAGAATGTTGTTAGAACTTGGGTCGCTGCTGATTCGGAGCAGCTACCTTCTGTTTGCTCTTTCGGTTTGTTATCGATCTCAGCTTTGGTAGCTATGTCGATGCTTGGTTTTTCGATTCCTACTACAGGTATGATTCGTTTTACTAGGGGGTTTGATGTGGACGCCAATGCAGCTAACGCATCTGCTGAGGAGTTCTCTCCTTGTGGGATTCTCGTTAGCTCGAATTTGCTGAACTGTTTAGTGAGGCTCTGTACGACTTCGAGGTATGCCCCCATTCTTTCGTCCCTTGTTTCATACTCCCCGTGAAACTGGCTAGCTACCAGCTGTGAGTCGCTGTAGGCGTTCAGCTCTCGGATTCCGAGGCTTAGGGCGAGTCTTAACCCTGCGATTAGTTCTTCGTATTCGGCTTCGTTGTTTGAAGCATTAAATCCGCGTCTGTAGGATTGCTCGATGGTTTCTCCGGCTGACGAGGTCAGCCTTAGGCCGATTCCTGAACCTTGTTTTGATGAGGCTCCGTCGACATACATGCTCCATTCCGGGGCTTCAGCTCTCGGATCTAGCTGTTCGGATGATAGCTCAACGATGAAATCGGCGAGGACCTGGCTTTTATGGCTGCTCGGGGTCTATATTCGATGTCATATTCGCTGAGCTCTATGGCTCACTTAGCCAATCGTCCTAATTTGGCTAGGGCTGTGCAGAATCGTGCGTATTGGCTGTGAGGTCATTACCACGATCGAGTGTGATTGGAAGTAAGGTCGTAGTTTTCTGGCAGCTGTCACGACTGCAAGAGCTAGTTTTTCCATGGTAGGATATCTGGTCTCGGCGTCTATTAGGCTTTTGCTTGTGTAATAGACAGGTCTTTGCTCGTTTTGTTCCTCTCGTACTAGCACGCCGCTAATCGCGGCGGTTGATACGGCAAGGTATAGGTACAGGGTTTCTCCTGTTATTGGTTTGGATAGGATCGGAGGCTCGGAGAGGTAAGCTTCAGTTGTCTGAAAGCTTCCTCACATTTCTCGTCCCACAGAAACTTCTTATTGTTTTTTAGAAGTTTGTAGAATGGGAGGCATTTGTCGGTGGACTTAGATATGAATCGATTTAGAGCTGCGATTCGTCCGGTCAGTCTTTGTACCTCCCTGGTTGTCTTAGGTGACGGCATCTCCAAAAAGGTAGCTATCTGTTTCTGATTGGCTTCGATACCTCTTTCGGTGACGAGGTAACCGAGGAATTCTCCCGAGGGCACTCCAAAGGTGCATTTTGTGGGGTTTAGTTTCATATCGTATTTGTTAAGGATATCAAAGCATTCTTTTAGGTGGGCGATGTGGTTTTCCCCAGCTGAGGATTTAACCAGCATATCGTCAATGTATACCTCCATGGTTTTTCCGAGCTGTCCAGCGAACATTTTGTTCACGAGCCTCTGGTAGGTAGCCCCCGCGTTTTTTAATCCGAATGGCATTACCTTGTAGCAGTAGGTCCCGCACTCGGTTATGAATGCGGTTTTTTCTTGATCTTCAGGATTCATCATGATTTGATTATTTCCCGAGAAAGCATCCATAAAAGACAAGAGCTGATGGCCAGCTGTTGCCTCAACGAGGCGATCGATGTGAGGTAACGGGAAGCTATCTTTAGAGCAAGCCTTGTTTAGGTCGGTGAAGTCTACACAGATCCTCCACTTCTCGTTTTTCTTTTTCACTACTACGGGGTTAGCTAGCCAGTCGGGGTAGTGTACTTCGCGGATGGACCATGCTTTCGTGAGTCGATCTACTTCGTCGTTTACAGCTTGGGCTTTTTCGAGGCCTAGCTTACGGCGTTTTTGTTTGATCGGTTTGAAAGTGGGATCTACATTGAGCTTGTGAGTGGTGACATTTGGGTATATACCTCTCATGTCGCTGGTGGTCCATGCGAACGTTTTGACGTTGCTTTTCAGGAAGTCGATTAATTCCTTTTTCGTTTCGAGAGGTAGCTCTGATCCGATGTTCACTTGTTTCTCGGGATCAAAGTCGTCGATGCTAACTCGTTCGGTTAGGTTCCTAGGGGGACCTCGAATATTTTGTTGCATCTCTCGACCTTCCTCGATCTGTAATTGTTATTGGGGTGATTCCTTGAGGATTCCGAATCCTCCCAAGTAACAGATCCTGGAGATCTTCTGACTACCTCGTATGGTGGTTATTCCGTCAGGTGTTGGAAATTTCACGCATTGGTGATAAGTGGAGGCTACTGCCTTCATCTTATGGATCCAGGGTCTTCCTAGGATCGCATGAAATGGAGAGGGCCTATCGATGACCACAAAGTTGGTCATTTTCATGATTCCCCCAGCTATGACCGGGAGCTTGATGGTTCCCAAGGAGGTAACTACTTCCCCGGAGAAGCCTACGAGGTTAGCTTTTTGACCAATAATTCCGTAGTCATCTATTTCCATTCCTTTCAGGGCGTTATAGAAGATAAGGTCGACCTAGCTTCCGGTGTCAACCATCAGCTTAGGCACCTCGTACCCTGCTATGTTCAAGGTGACGATTAAGGCGTCATCGTGAGGTCTGTCGAGGTCTGATGTCTCGCTCTCCCAGAAAGAAATCTTAGTGTTGGATTCGGGATTGGGAGGCTTAGATTGAGCTCTAGAAACAGCCTTCCGCACATGGCTCTTGATTGAATTAACTAAGTCTTGACATATATCGGAGCCTCCGAGGATATAATCCACTCTCGAGCTAGAGTTCGACTGAGGCGGAGGTTTGCTTAGGAGGGTCTCGATTTGTAGACTCTTCCCTTGGGGAAATTTCCAAGAATCATGTCAACTCTTTTCTTGGGAGCTGGCGGTGGCGAATCTGTTTCCTTCTCAGGTGATCTTTCACGTTTTGGAGAGGTGTCTCTGGGACCTCTTTTCTGGTAAGGAGGTGGCTTTTTGAGTTCCACGTTCTTTAGTTCCCCAGCTACGAATTTAGCTGCCAACTGTCGTTGGAGGTCCCAGCACTCCTCGGTTGAATGCCCTTTTCGATCGTGATAAGAGCAGTGTTTGTTCTCATCGTAGCCTTTTGACCAGGGAGTTTTGCTTGTCGCAGCAACAGGTTTTTCCTGTTGGACTTCCTCGACAGCATACGAATGTTCTCCCTGGGTCTGATTATTCCGGGAGCTCCCTTTTCTAGAGGATCCCTTTGCCTCCGAGGTTTCACCTTTCGGGTGATTCTGGGATTTCTTATGGATTTTATCCAGTGCGGCTGTTTCCTCCTCCAAGGTAATGTATCTTGATGCTTTGTGAAGAGCGTCATCGATAGTTGGGGGAGGGCTAAGCGTTAGCTCGGACCAGAATTCTGATTTGTACCAGAGGCCTCTTCGAAGGGCCTCGATGGCAACTTGATCGTTGGGGTTCGAGAGCTTAGTTCTAACTGCTCTGAATTTCTCGATGTAGATTCGTAACGAATCTCCCATTTCTTGCCTGATCTTCCAGAGGTCAGCCTCGGAGGCTTGCTTAAGAATATGGGTCGAGTATTGTTTCATGAAGGCGTTAGTGAGCTGGTCGAAGTTATATATTGAGTTTGGCTCGAGGCTCGAAAACCATTCGAGAGCTGTTCCGACCAGGTTCTCAGTAAAGGTTCTGCAGTAACCTGCTTCGCATTCTTCTCTTGTGAAGTGAGCTTTCACTATAGCTAAGCGGAAGGCTCTCAAATAAGCCTTGGGGTCTGAGGTCCCGTCATATTCGGGTATCCTAATTTTTTGGGTATCTCTTATGTAAGAGCTAGCGATTTTGTCTGTGAATGGGGTTCCGCGGGTTTCCTCAATCAAGCTCTCAATTTCGGGAGCTGAGCTCGTTGCTTTGTGTACTTGAGCGTTCAGCTTCTGGAGAGCTGCGTGGGTTTGTTCCATGTATCGGCGAATAGCCTCAGGTCCTTCTAGGGGAAGGACAGTTGGGTCGTCGCGAGGAATCTGATAAGAAGATTCTTGATGGAGTCGAGCGTCGTCGTTATCCCAAAGCGTTAGGTGGGTTGAATCGCTCGCTAGCTCTAGAGCCACCTTGAGGGACGCGACCAGGGGAGTGAGCTGTAGGATCAGCTTCTGTCCTCGGGTGGTTGTCTCGATTAGGGATCGCGCTCCCATTTTGGTAAGCTGAAGTTGGTGCTCTACCCCTAGGAGGGGGAGACATTCCTTCTCCGGACCTAAAAATAGGTGGCGGAGTCGGTAATCGTGTGTTGTGTTCGTGAACCCTATTGGGTGCAGAGCTTGTCGTCGCTATGTTACTTCCCATAGCGCTAGTTATAGGTGGACTAAATACTGGGGTTGTCCCAGTATGAGGTGTCCGGAGAACAGGCTCTTGCCCATTACGAGCAGTGCTGTTTGGGGAAAAATCCAAGCGTCCGCGAGGGAAGGTGGATTCGGTCAGTCGGTCTCGGAAGGCGACTCCCGGTCCTTGGCGTTGCGACAGATGAGTCGTCTCGGTTAGGGATCTAGTCACTTCCTCGAACCGTTGCTGTCGGGCAGTTAGCTGCTGCAACGTGCGCTCGTTGTCCTGAGCTCTTTCTACCAATTGCACCATCATTCGACGCATCTCAGATAGCTGAGCTTCCGAATGATTCGGAGCGGATTGACGCTGAGGATTTTCGGGGTGTGTAACCCCCCAAGTTGTTCCCACTGGAAGATCTTGGGTTGGTTACTCCAGTTTGGTTCGATTGAGCATTAGCCGGAGGCTGTTGCTCGGATCGGTGATCAGCAGATTGAGGTTCCGGATTCTGGGGATCCTGGTCTCTCCTGTTCGGTGAACCGTCGATCTGGATCACGGGGTCAGGGATGGAAGGGCTCGTTTCCTGGTTGGATGGATCCATTCTTAAGTTACGGAGTGAAGGATTCAATTATCTCGTCCCCACAGACGGCGCCAAAATGTGAGGGATAAAACTCACTCTCTAGTTTAGGTTAGGTTAAGATTGGGAAAAAGACAATCGTGGGCTGAATCCTTTTAGAACTTAAAGAATTAATATGATTATATTTGATGAACAATGATTACAAAGATGATTGAAACGAATACAAGGAAATCAATGGATGATTGGTGAGTGATAATGTATATGTAAATTCGTAAAAAGCGTGAATCCCCTTCTCTTCATTTCTCCCTCCTTTAAATAGCCTCAGGTCACGTTTAACCTCTCCTGATTAGTCTCTGAGATCGCCTCCGTAAACTGAGGGATTTGCAACAGCTTCCTTTTCACCGAATCATACGCCTCTATCTTCGTATCCTGGGCTGTTTTATTAGGTTCCTGCGAGAGAAGCCGGACCTCTTCTTCGTGACCTCTTTCTCGTGACCTCTTTCTCGTGACCTCTTTTATCGAAATCCTTGGAAGTAGCCTCCGTCCTTAGGTGAGCTCCACTTTCTTTCGAAACGATAATTCACGCATAGCCCATTGTTAGGCTTAATTCGATTGATCCATTAATTTCAGCTAACGGGCCACATTTGGGCCCAACAGAGAAAATGAAGCTAGTATCAGCAAAAGTAATTTTTAGAATGTCAGTAATAATGGCGAACCAAATCATTTGCATAGCGAATATAATCAGGGTGCTGAACAGATGATAGATCATGATAGGGTTCATGACATGATTACTGATGCATTTTTAGAAACTACTAGAACAATAGCAGATGAAACTACAAATGTTGAAGAACCTAAATTGGATGCAAAAAGTTTTTTATGAAATGCTAGATGCTGCAAATCAACCAATCTACACTGGTTGTAGAGAAAGTCACTCAAAATTGTCTCTAGCAGCTAGGATGATGAATATTAAAACGGAACATAATTTACCTGAGAACTGCATGAATGCATGGACTGGGTTGTTTAAAGAGTATTTGCTAGAAGACAACGTGTCAGCTGAATCTTATTACGAGATTCAGAAATTGGTTTATAGTCTTGGGTTGCCATCAGAGATGATAGATGTTTGCATCGACAGCTGCATGATTACTGGAGAGATGATGAGAATATAGAAGAGTGTCGATTCTGCAAGAAGTTACGATTCAAACCGCAAGGACGTGGAAGGAATAGGGTACCGTACCAAAGGATGTGGTACTTACCAATTACGGATAGACTGAAAAGATTATATCAATCTGAGAGGACTGCCGCAGCGATGAGGTGGCATGCTGAACATGTCCAGCGGGATGGTGAGATTGCTCATCCATCAGATGCAAGAGCTTGGAAACATTTCAACAAGGTACACCCAGATTTCGTAAGAAATATTAGAAATGTCTATCTTGGATTATGCACAAACGGATTTAGTCCATTTGGAATGTCTGGGAGACAATATTCTTTGTGGCCAGTCATTCTTACGCCGTACAACCTGCCTCTGGAGATGTGCATGGAACAAGAATTTCTATTCTTGACCATATTAATCCTTGGTCCGAAGAATCCAAAGCGGTCGCTGGATGTTTTTCTTCAACCATTGATACAAGAGCTGAAGGACTTGTGGTCAGAAGGGGTGAGGACGTATGATTGTTCCATGAAAAATAATTTTACGATGCGAGCAGTTCTGCTTTGGACGATAAGTGATTTTCCTGCTTATGGTATGCTTTCTGGATGGCCTACACATGGAAGGTTATTTTGTCCACATTGTATTGGATCAACAGATGCTTTTCAATTTAATAATGGTAGGAAGAATTGTTGGTTTGATTGTAATCATAGATTTCTTCCCCTTACCCATCCATACGGAAGAAATAATACATTGTTTAGGTACAAAAACGTTGTAAGGGATAGTCCTCCTCCATATCTCACTGGAGAACAGATCCTAACGCAAATTGATTATTACGGAGCTCAGGAAACTGTTCCACGTGGAGGAAACTGGCATGTTCCTGGAAATATGCATGATGGATATGGGGTCAGTCACAATTGGCATAAGAAGAGTATATTTTGGCAGCTGCCTTATTGGAAGGATCTTCTTTTACGCCACAACCTCAATGTTGTACATATAGAGAAGAACTTCTTTGAAAATATCATGAATACAATACTGAACGTCCCATGAAAGACAAAAGATAGAAAAAAGTCAAGGATGGACTTACCTGATATTTTCTCAAGAAGTGAGTTACATATCAAAATCAATGGAAACATTCATGTTCCTATCTTCCAATTGTCATCAGAAGCAAAGAAAACTTTGTTTAACTGGGTTCAATCAGAAGTTAAGTTCCCTGATGGATATGTTTCTAATCTCTCAAGATGTGTTGAACAAGGTCAAAGGTTCTCAGGAATGAAGAGTCATGACTGTCATGTGTTTATGCAACGACTACTTCCATTTGCTTTTCCTGAGTTGCTTCCAGCAAAGGTACATGAAGCACTTGCAGGTAAATATTGTTGATTAGTTAATATTATATATACATATGTTATGAAATGTTATTTACTGGATTAATTTTGCAATATGCAGCATTGGATCATTCTTCAGAGACCTAAGCACACGTACATTCAAGGAAGAAGTTATCGAACCACTTCATGAGAACATTCTGATCATATTGTGCAACTTAGAGAAAATTTTACCTCCAGCATTTTTTGACGTCATGGAACATCTTGTTGTTCACCTCGCATACGAGGCATTGCTTCGTGGTCCTGTTTACCATGGATGGATGTATCCATATGAGCGCGCCATGAAACATTTGAAGGGGAAAGCAAAAAATCTTGCAAAGGTGAAAGGTTCAATAATTTCTGGGAGTTTGACAGCGGAAACATCTCACTTCACATCATACTACTTTGCACCAACAGTATGTACAAGAAAAAGAGTTCCTAGAATATATGATGATGGTGGAGTCATCCCAACATATCCAATAAGTAATGTTCCTGATATATTCTGCCAAATTGGATGGTTCGGTGGTAGATTGCGAGAAATATGGTGGTCTAGTGACGAGGATAAGCATAGTGCCTACACTTATATTCTGCTCAACTGTGAGCATTCAGTGACACGTTCATTTGAAAGGTAAATAGTTATGTGAATTTAAATTATATGAAGTACGATGTTATATTAATGTGAATACATTCATTTAATTTGCAATTCCTTTGTAACGCAAGTTGAAGCAGCAATACCTGGAGTATCTGCAACTGAAGTGGACCGACGAAAAAATCAACACTATGTCACGTGGTTAAAATCTCAGGTAATATATATAGTTCAAATATTACGTAAGTAATGCTAATATAAATTGTTAACATACAAATTTTTGTAGGTTGAAGCTGATGATCCATATTACCCCCCCCCCCCATGGTTTCACGATTTGATCCGAGGTCCAGTAGTAAAAGTCACCACATCACATATGTATTTTACACGCTGTTTTACGTTTCATACATACGACTATGGGAGTGGTCGGGCAATAAGTAACTACGGAACATGTGTGAAAGGCGAAACAGACTTTTATGGGATTTTGCAAGAGATTACTGAAGTGGAATTTACGGGATTATTGAAGCTCAAATGTGTCCTCTTCAAATGTGAGTGGTTCGACCCAGTTGTGAACATGAGTGTTCGGTTTAGTAAATTCAGTGTTGTGACTGTCAATTCTTCAAGAAGATACAACAAATTCGAACCTTTCATCTTAGCTTCTCAAGCCGATCAAGTTAGCTTCATTCCATACCCTCGCCTTAGAAGTTCAGGAATAAGTTGGTTAGTTTTTATCAAGATTACACCTCGTGGACGAATAATTTCTGGAGAAGAACCACCTTTGCAAGAAAAAACGTGTGTCGCTGAAGTAGAAGTACCTGATCAGCAAACTGATGAAATCTTTCTTATTGATCCGCGTAATCATCAATACGAAGAGCTTCCCGACAAGTGATGGATTAAACATGTGAAGACGAGTTTGATGGTAGCGATGATGATTCTCCTGATGTTGATGAGAACTCGAATGATTCCGAATGATGTAAAATATGTACCAAATATTGGAAATATGTACCAAATGTTGTTCTTTTATATCAATTAACGGATGTGTAACAAATGTCGTTTAATATAATAAGTATTCATTATGGTTTTAAAAAATTATTAAAAGTTTAGGGTTTATAAAAGTTTAGAAGAAGAAGAAGAAGAAGAAACACGGGCTTCATAAATTTCTTGGTAAATTCGTCGTAATAGAAACACGGGCCTGGTAACTTCGTCGTAATAAAAACACGGGCCTGGTAAAAGCCTTGTAAGTTTACAACGAACTTATGAGGAATATATTATCTATATAAGCACACTCACATACGAGGTTATTCGCCTTGTTCATTCCTCCCAATCTCCTCTCTCCTCTTTTTTTTTTTTTTAAGTTTAGTTTAGGTAGTTAATTAGGTAAATAGTTTAGGTGGTTAGTTTAGAGGATTAGGTTACGTAATTAAGTTATGTATTAATTAGTTTAGGTAATAAGTTTAAGATGAACAGATGATGACTTTTATTATTTTCATTTAGACGACTCCTAGACCGAGACCGATTAGACCTCCTCCTACGTATAGTGAGCTGTTTGGTACTGATGGTATCGGGACATCGTCTTCCGGACCGTCATCTTCTGAGCGTGTGCCGGATTCTCAGGCGTATTATCCCACCAATGATATACCATATCATGAGATGCCTCCACCTCCTGGTCTTGCTCCCGCTCCTGATCCTGCTCCCGCACCCGCAGGTGGTGATCAGGTTCATCCAGATTTGCGGGTACCTCCGACTGCACCATATCCTGCCTATACTGTGGAGGATCTTCTTTCCAAATCGGGACGAGAAGGTTTAGATATTCTGGACCCCGATCATCGGCGGGGTACTTATTGGTAAGTTTTTTTTTTAATTAATTTTTTTTTGTTCTAACAAAGTTTATATTATTTTTCAGGTTTGGAGCAAACAACCGCGTCAGCCGGAGTGTTTCAGACACGATGAAGTGGTATATTCTCGAGGCTCATCCGAATTGGAGTATGACTCCAGACCACGTGAAGATAACGTGGTTTAAAATGTTTGCGGTAAATATTTTTATAATATTTAATATTTAATTTTATATTATTTTTAAATAGTTTTAAAGTTAACTTTTTTGGTTTCAGCAAAAGTGGCATTGACCATTATCGATCAACGAGAAGGTGAAGGAGGCTTTTGTAGCAAAAGCCAAGACTCGTCTTTGCAACACCGTCTCGGATTGGAAGGACAAATGGAAACTCTACAGTTATGAAGGGAAGCCCAAGGAGATCTCGAACTTTGTATGGAATGGTCTCATCCGCTATTGGAGCCTACATGCCTCCGTCAAAAAGTCCAACTCGTGCTCTTCTTCCCGAAGAACGAAAGATAAGTACGGCAATGAGCCCATGCTTCATAGAACCGGCTAAAAGCCTCACGCTGGGATTCATCTAGATTTTGTAAGTTTTATTTTTAATATTTATTTTTTTAATTTTATTTGTTAATTAAGTAATTGAAAAAAATTAACTCTTTTATTTTTTTTGTAGGCCGAGAAGACTGGAGTCATGCCATCTCTAACTGATCTATTCAGGATGACTCACGCCACACCAGATGAAGTTTTTGTGGATCCACGTTCCGAGAAACTCTATAACGATGTGGTTTCTCGGGTTATGGAGCGGCTGATACAACTAACCCAACAGGCTTTCGATGGGTCACCCGTCACATTGACTACAGAAGAAGTCGACCGGATTTTCGAAGAGGTAAAATTATTGAATAAATTTTAATTGGTTTATATTAGTTCTATTATATTAATTAATATTTCAATATTAATGTATTATATAAGTTTTTTTTTGAAACTAGGTGGCTCCTAGAAAGAAGGGACGGACGGTGGGAATAGGCTTCGTTAACGAAGTCCCAAGGGCAACTTCTTCATACACTTCGAGACGGAATGAGAAAACTTCTCAGATGCGGTCCCAGCAGGAGCGTTTAGACTCACCTGAGGATTTGTTGGACACCATGGCGACCGATAACCCGGTTATGCAGAGAGCGCTAAATGAAAGACGGGCGGCTCTCGGAATGCAGCAACATCCTCCCGAGTCAACAGGTCGACCCGTCACGGAACTCACCCGCCCCGACGAATACCTCCGCAACAACATGCCATAGTTTTTTTTGTTTGTTTACTTTTGTATTATAAATTTATATTTTATTTTATGACTTCTTTATATAAAATTTTTAAAACAATTTTAATTTTATAATTTTTGGTTTTATATTTTAAATTACGAATTTTATAAATAAAAATATATAAAACTTTTTAAAAAACTATAAATTATATACATCCAAGTAAATTCCTCGTAAATTTAACTATGAGTTAACATCGAATTACAAGTAAGTTCGTTATAACATTTACTACGACTTTACATGTTCTACTAGTAATTTCCTTGTATATTTACATGGAGGTAACATCGAATATTTACGTGTCTGTTACAAGGAAATGGAACGTCGAGTTTACGAGGAATGTTAACGTTGAGGTTACGACGAACATATGTACTTGTCTTTTACAACGACCCTTCTTCCTCGTAACATTACGTGTCCTTTACGACGAATAGTTCATTATGACGGGCGATTAATAAGGAAACATGTTTCCTTGTTAATTCGTCGTAATGCTTCTATTACGACGAATTAACTAGGAATATATAACCTTAATAAAAAATTGTTTTCTTGTAGTGTGACTAAACTTTAATCTCACAGAACAACTCAAATAACATTAAAACAAAAAAAAAATTAAAGTATATAGACTGCGTGGTTCAAAAACCTAGTTTAATATAAATATTTGATATTCAGAAATATTTTTTTAAATGCTTATTTATTCACTGTCATGATTTACAGTAGAACCTCAATAAATTAATACTCGATAAATTAATAATCTCTCTAAATTAATAAATTTTTTTTTTTGATAACCCAATATCCGACCACAAAGCGTGATCGACTAGCCCACCGGGACTAAGCCCATGCCATGACAGGATTTTTAAACGTCCACTTAAGGGCCCCTGGTTACGCTAAGTGGTCTGGAACGCCACACCAACTCCGCAGGTAAATTATGTGGTGGCCGGGGTTCGAAGTCGGATGGCGAGCACCTCAGCCGAGGTCCCAACTTGGGCCGGTTCAAAATTTGACACAAATCAATAAAATAATAAGATAATAATTTTTTAGAAAGTTCTATGTAAATATATGGTCCCATTAAAATCATAAATTAATAATTTATATTTATACATATTTTATATAAGTAATAATCTATTATTATATTCTTTGTTTGTTTTATATTTACAAGGAAATTCTCTTTATATTTTCTTGACACTTAATAAATTGTTGATGAGATTTAGTAATATTATATCTAAAACCATATTTAAATTCTATGAAATATATATTATATACACCAAGTAATATAAGTAACTGTCAAATTTCAAAAAATGATAATAAATATCTATATCCTAAAATAAAATATTTTTTTATTTTAGAGTAAATATATCTTAAAATAAAAAGAGCTAAATAAGGAAACTTTGGTAAATTAATATCTCTATAAATTAATAAAATTTCAAAGTCCCGACATTATTAATTTATAGAGGTTTAACTGTATAGTGTAATGTACTTCCCTAATATGGAAAATTTCGTCACTCGAATGCTAAACATAAATTTTAACTATGGCATGTACATTTTAATCCATACGCAAAGAATAATATTAAATGTCACGATTTAAATTCTAACAATGGCAAGAATAATTAATGCATTCGTTTTTAAAATAAGAAAATTAGAGTTAGTTAAAGAAATATGCTTGCTAGTTGTAGTTGCTTTACTCTCCAGCTCACGCAAATCTTAACGCGTTTAAAAACGCGTTATTACGTCACTCTTTATCTCCCTTATTTATAGATTCCATAAACCATAACAGACCTTCGTCTTCTCTTCTCCACCACACTCTTTTCGTTTACTCTCAGATTCTCTCTCATTTGTTGCAAATGTCGAAGTACGGAGCTCGTAGCTGCTTAGGTTCGATGGACGACATCCGCCAAGTCTTCCAGCGATTCGACAAAAACGGAGACGGCAAAATCTCCGTCGACGAGCTCAAGGAAGTGATCCGCGCGCTCAGCCCCAACGCATCGCAGGAGGAAACAGTGAAGATGATGAAACAGTTCGATCTCGACGGGAACGGATTCATCGACATGGACGAGTTCGTCTCTCTTTTCCAGATCGGAGTGGATCAAGGCGGAGGAGGAGGGAACAGCAAAAACGATCTGAAGGAAGCGTTTGAGTTGTACGATCTTGACGGTAACGGACGGATCTCGGCGAAGGAGCTTCACTCTGTGATGAAGAATCTGGGAGAGAAGTGTTCTGTTCAGGATTGCAGGAAGATGATTAGCAAAGTTGATACTGATGGTGATGGTTGCGTTAATTTCGAGGAGTTTAAGCTGATGATGAACAACGGCGGAGCTTGAGAGATTCCGTTTTTCGACGGTGAGGATCGTGTTAGGGTATAGAGGAAGGTAGAAAGTTCTATTTTATGTTCTCTGATTAGATTTTATTTTTAGACTGTTTTCGTTTGATGACGCAAAAACTTTTCCTTCTTCACTATTAAGATTGTTTACTAATGGGCCTGCCTGACTTGCTAGTCTGATGTTCCAACCTTGTTTCAACAGTTCCAATTGCAAAATTCAAAGGAATATGTGATGTAAAATATTTTATCCGTAGGATTCGAAGATATGAAATAATGAATATAAAAAAACATGTTATGAACATAAATTAATAAATTTTCTCGGATTCAATTCATTGCAATTTTCCTGTCGAACTCACCGGAATCTCACCGGATCTCGTTCACCGATCATCATTTCACCGTCGATTTGCATCTCTCCTCGCTCTCTTGTGCTATTCAAGCTTTTGGCTGAATCGATTCTCAATAGGAAAGCGAAACTATAAACCGAAGTATTTTTATGCTCATCCAAATTCGCCGGTTGCAGATTCTCTGCGTCTTACTCCAATCCAGCTCGTCAGCCATGGGAGTCTTTATCTCCTAAATCTGGTGACGCAACTTGGTTCGTTAATCATCGATCTATTGTGATCTCTTACACTGATCGTTTTGAGGTATCCAATAGTCCTGATAATATTCATTATCCGTACTACTTGCATAACTTCGATCATCCTGCCCTAGTCTTTGTCTCAGAACCATTATATAGAAACAATTATGGAATCTAGTTGATTGCTATGACAACTAGTCTGGAACCTAAGAATAAGCTAGGTTTATTTGATGGATTGATTGCTGATCCTCTCAAATGATCAATATTTCAAAATTTGGTGTCGTTGCAATAACATGCTCAAATCTTAGTTGCTGAATAGTGTCTCTAAGCAGATCTATACTAGCATTCTCTACATCAACCATGCTGCTGATATATGAAAATATTTGCACCTTCGGTTTCATAAAGCAAATCTTCCATGTCTATACAAGTTTCGACATCAGATTCATTCATTGCTCAGAGGAGTTTCTTGTCTCAAACGCATGCTCTTTGGGAAGGATTAATCAGCATTCAACCACCTGCATCTACTGTTGAAGAGTTCTTAGCTGAGAAAGAAACCAACCATTCATTTTGTTATGGGATTGAATGAAAGCTATGAGAATATTCGCAGCAGGATCTTAGTGAAGAAAAACCTTCCTTCTTTATCAGAGGTGTTCAATCTTGTTGACCAGGAGGATAGTCAAAGGGATGCTTCCGTCCTGCCTTCTCAGGATCTCTCTACTACAGCCTTTCATCTCTCTCAATCTTCAGGACACGGATCACTCACTCATTCTCAATCTTCTTCTTCAACTTCTAATGGACCATCTAGGGGGAAGAAAGACAGACCATATTGTACTCATTGCTATCGCGTTGGGCATGTTGCTGACAAGTGTTACAAGAAACATGGTTATCCTAACACCTTCAAGATAAGTCAGTGAAATGATAAGATCTCTATTGCAGTTACTGCTAATGTAACGGTTGACGAAGCTGTCTCAGATGATTTGTCTCTTACTCAGATTCAACAACTCGTCTCCTTCCTCAGCAGAAAACTTCAGAGTCCAATGGATTATCCTATAACCGAGGTTCACTATGTCTCAGTTTCTATGCCTTCCTCATCAAACACTTACCCACTTTCCGGCATTTTCACTCCATCTAGCCTTTGCTCTTTTACCGGAAGTGATAGGCCTTACATCTGTACCATAAACAATGTTGTCAGTGCCACTAATGCTTGGGTGATAGATGCAGGAGCAATTAATCACTTTTTTTTTTATCAAAGATCATCTTTCACTTCTTTCAAAAATCTTCGTGACACTAATGTAACCCTTCCTAATGAAGTTCTGGTGAACATTGTTGGAATATGAAACATAGTCTGGGTAGTCATATTCTCTCAAATTATGTGTTTTACATACCATAGTTTAAGTTCAACCTTCTTAGTGTTAGTTGCATTGCAAAGAAAATGCACTGTCGAATTTGGTTTGAGGAGTTTTCTTGTCTTCTTTCAAAAAATTTGTTGGGTATGTCATTAGTATGGAAATGTGGCATAAGAGATTAGGTCATCCTTCTTATTCTAAAAATGAAACTAGGAAATATTTGTTATCCTTTCCAAAACATTTGATAAAACATGATACTCCTTTCGTGTTTGTCATCTTTCCAAAACAAAAACACTTACTTTTCCCTTCAAGTAACAGTAGAAGCACCGAACCTTTTGACCTTATTCACATAGATGTCTGTGAACCATTCTCGATTCCTACTCATGATGGGTGTAGGTATTTTCTGACCATTGTATATGATTTTCTCGGACAACTTGGGTATATATTTTACGATCTAAGTCGGATGTCATTAGTCTTTCATACCTTTGTCAATATGGTAGAAACCCAATTTGATAGAAAGCTTAAGAAGGCTAGGTCTGACAATGCACCAAAACTCAATTTCCACTCTTTCTTTCAATCAAAAAGCATCTTTTCTTTTCATACATGTCCAGAAAATTCACAACAAAACTCTATTGTGGAACGTAAACACCAACACATCCTCAATCTTGCTTGTTCACTTCACTTCCAATCTCATATTCTTCTTTGTTATTGGGGTGATTGTGTTCTCACAGCTGTTCATCTCATAAATTATATTATTTCTCTCATCATTGATCACCAAAGTCCTTTTGAACTCATAATTAACCAAAAAGCTTCCTAATTATAACTCTCTCATAAAATTTGGTTGCTTATGCTATGCATATACTTCACCCAAGGGTAGACATAATTTCTATCATAGCTTGTGCTTGTGTCCTTTTAGGTTATCCCACAGGCGTCAAAGGATATAAAATTCTTGATCTTCAAAATAATTATATCTCTGTTTCTAGACATGTTACATTTCATGAGGATCTATTTCCTTTTGTTGGAGTTGAATTAGATTCAGAACATCAAAAAAATTTTCCTGATCTACCTTCCCCAACTTCCAACATAAATCCCATTGTTCCTCTAGTGTCATCTCATACTCACGATGCAGAAACTTCTTCTTTTGCATCACACCCGGAGGTTTTGCCTACTGCAACTCCTTCTTCTGATGTTTCTGATTCCTCTGATCAGACATCTCACAGGAGTAGGGCTGGGCAAATAAACCGAACCCGAAAATCCGAACCGAATCCGATCCGATAAAAATGGATCCGAACCGATCCGCACCCGACATAAATACCGAATGGATCTTGTTTTATGGTATTTTGGGTTATAGGTATTATCCGAACCGAACCCGAAACTAAATGGATATCCGATAGAACCCGAAACATGCAAAATCCTCAAAAAAATAAGTACTAAACATGATCTCAATTCATAATATGTATCCAAAATACTTTAAGATATTAGTGAACATATATAATTATTTTTTGTTACATGAAGGTTGATGGTTGAATGTGACAGTTGAAGCTTGAAGTTTTTAAATATAAGTTTCGCTTTTGTTTTAATAATGTTTCTCATTTCTTAAGAACTTGGTTTTCGTTTTATGCTTTCATTTATTTGGTTTTCTTTCTACCAATAACTATGTTTATCTTTCGTTTGATTTTGAATGATCATATCTGATGTTTCTTTCTTATTTTTGAATCAGTTTTACTTATGTTTTGGTTACAAAAAGTTACAAATCAAGTACTTTATATTCGAAAAACCGATTTTACTTATGTTTTGGTTACAAAGTAGGTACAAATAAGATACTTTTAAACCGAAGAACCGATTGGAACCCGAACCCGAAACTACAACGGATTATACCGGTTCTTTCAAGATTTACTAACCCCGACCCGAACCCGATAGAAACCGAACCGGTCCCGAACCGAACTTTCAAATAATCCGAATGGGGCTGATTTTGGTGAACTCAAAAAAAACAAAACCCGATTGAACAAAACCGAAATCCGATTGGGACCCCGAATGCCCAGGCCTACACAGGAGAACTAAAACACCAGCTTATCTCAAAGACTATTACTGCAATCTAGCATCAACCATACATGAAATTTCTTCATTCTTGAACTGCAACAAACTATATCCTTTATATCTCTCCTTTTTAGTTTCTATTGACAAAATCAAAGAACCCGCAACCTACGCTGAGGCAAAGCGTCTTCTTGTTTTAGATGATCCTATGAATGCAAAATTGATGCCTTGGAAGACACTAAGACTTGGAAAATATGTACATTACCTCTGGATAAGACACTTATTGGTTGTCGTTGGGTTTTCAAGAAGAAGTTCAATGCAGATGGTACTGTAGAGCGTTACAAAACTCGTCTCGTTGCTAAGGGTTACACTCAACAGAAGGGTGTTAATTATCATGATACGTTCTCGAGTTGTGAATCTTACAACAGTCAAAATCATTCTCTCTCTTTCGGCTATCCATGGCTTCTCTCTTCATCAACTTGATATATCTAATGCATTTCTCAATGGTGATTTGGATGAAGAAATATACATGAAATTTCCTCCAGGATATTTTGATAGAAAGGGGAACAAATTCCCTCCAACTGCAGTTGGTAAGCTTCAAATATCCTTATATGTCCTTAAACAAGATACGGGACAATGGTTCTTAAAGTTTTCCACCACATTAAGGACCTTGGGTTTCACTCAAACTTCACATTGAGCTTGGGCTTCACTGAATGGTTCTTAAAGTTTTCTCAAGACGTCTGATGCTCTGTTTCTTTGTGTCATTGTATACGTGGATAACATTATTAAAACATTATTATAATTAATTGTACACTGAAAAGTAATAAAAGATATAATATGATGATTAATATCTTTGTTAACAATAGTTACTTATGTTTTTAAAGTATCTTATTACATAGATTTTGATAATCTCATAGCTATATTTGGTATTTTGAAAGTTGTATCTCATAAGTAAAAAGGTGGATTTGTGAATTGGGACATTGATTTGTGTAGGTTTGAGATTTGAAAAAATTGATAGATTTTTAAAGTTACGTTGATTTATGCATTCTTGATTTGTAAAGTTTTATCATATTAACGTAATTATACATGTATTATTCTTTTTTTCTTTTTTTCAACAGAAATTGTTTTACAAATAAACATGATATATTAGATCTATTTTCCTTGATTATATTAGCTTTTTCTATAATTATTTTTGTAAAGTGAATATATGAGTTGTATAGGTTTTAGAATTAAAAATTGATAGATTTTTTTTGAAAGTTGTATCTCATAAGTAAAAAGGTAGAGAATTCATTTTCCAATAACACAAGAGTTAATAATAATAATAATAAGAGTTTGACCCGCTCGCCCGAGTGGGTGTTTATTTTTATTAACTTATATTTTATTTATAAATTATATAAATTAACTACTGATATTTTACAATTTAAATGAATATAAATTCATATATATATTTCGATCATGGTCTTTGATCTATGTATGTATTAACATTTGTAGAAGTATAAAACTGTGAAAATCATTATTTCGATCATGATTATAACCCGTATATTTTTATCATATTTTTGATCCGTGTATTTTATTTAAGTAGAACATAAAAAGGTAAGATTATAAATACATATATTGTATATGCTAAATCAAAGATACACTGAATTAGTTATAGAGTTTTATTTATACATAAACTGAATTATAGAAATTTTTTATTTTCCCCTCTATAAAAAGGAATGATCACATTTTTTTAACTAAATGATGCATTTTTCATAGTAAAAAAATATTCTTAAAGATTGTGGGTGTGAAAAGTAATAGTTTGTTAAGGAGAAAATAGTATTAATCGAAAATATGCAAACGATCAACAATAACTCCTAAGACAATACAAATAAAACACATAAATAAATTTTTTACATTAAATTTTCTAAACAATGATAGTGACGTATGTAATATATTTATATTTGTGAGAATAAATATTTTTCTAGAACAAAGGAAAAAAAAAGAATAACGTTGAAGGAGGAGTGATCATAGAGAAAAATTTAAATTATATTGTTACATAAATAGTTCATTGATGTGTATTAATGTTAATAGTCTTGATATGATGTATAAAAAATATAGATATGCAATTTATGAATTTAATTTAAAAAATATTTTACTAATTGTAAAAAAGATATGAAAGACAAAAAGTTAGGAATAATTATTACTATATTAATTTTGAAAAATACAAAATATCCATAAATACAGCTTCATTAATACATCAGTGGCATGACAATGTAAATATAGTAAAAAATTAAGGAATAATGGATATTTGTACTCTCCTTTTAATAGATTAGACTAGACCATGACCCGCCCGACCGGGCGGGTGTTTTGTTTTCTTTTAATTTTTAAGTTTATATTAAACGATGTATTTTTTAATAGTTACATGTAATTCATTGAGTTCTTTTTGTTTTTGTAATAACAATCAAATGTGTGAAAAATTTTTTGTATTATATAAAGAAAGCTTGAAATAAACAATGATAGATTATATACGAAATATATTGATAAATTTAGTTAATTTAAAATTTGTTTGGAAATAAATTACTTTAAGTTAGTAATATATATGAAATAGATAAATAAATATAAATTTAGTAATTGTTAAAAAAAATATAAATTTTGTAACATCAATTTATTTATTTATCTTGTATGGAAATATAACATATTAAAATGTCCATTAAGATTTATAAAGAATAAATAAAAGTCATATGTATAAAAAATATATACAAATTAGAAAGGTTTTAGTTTGGTTAAATTAGTTTGGTTAAATGGATACATCTATAATTAATTATGATATGAAATTGGCCCATATATTTATAAGCCCATATGTAACAGCTTTTTTCCGGGAAAGGTCAAAAACTTTAACAACTTTTCTATTATTTTCACTCTATCTCTCAACCAAAACTGTCGGTTCATCTCATCTCTCTCCATCTTCTTCGATCTCTCTTTCACTTCTTCGATCTGTCTTTTTTCTTTTCTATTTTTTTCTCACTCTATCTCTCTTACAAAACTGTTGGTTCATCTCATCTCTCTCTATTTTCTTCGATTTGTCTTTTAGTTTCAACAGAGAAGGAGGAACAGAAGAACTATTCCGATCGTCAATGTCAAAGCAGTTCTGATCCTTAATTTATCGAAGCTGGTAACTCCATCTGAAGAGCTAAAGCAATGGTATCAACAGTAACCCTAACTCAATCTTCATCTATCTATTTTGGTTCTGATGTATTGATAATCAAATACATTTATGTATTAAGTTTATATATATATATATATTGAACATGCAGATATTACTGTGATTTGCCGATATTTTTAGAGTCAATACTAATCAGATCTGGAATTAAAAACATCCACCGAGGACTTCATCTCAAATATCTCTCTACAATAGACTCTTTGCTATTTTCCTTCATTGAGTGGATACGTTTGCTAAAAAAATGTTGGTTATGTTCTGTTTTATTTTATTTGTTCTTTGGTTAGGTTTCTTAGTTTGTCTTATCTTTTTGAAATTTCAGGTATGTTGGAAACGTCCATATTCAGGTGACTGAAGCTCTGCTCCAGGACGTTTTTGCTAGCACTGGTCCTGTAGAAAGCTGTAAGCTTATTAGGAAGGAACAGGTTAGTGACTATGTTGCTCTGTTTTAGGATGCTATGTCTTGTGATTTCCCATGTTGTGGTATATATGCTGATCTCCTGGTTTTGATTTTTAAAATGTACAGTCTTCCTATGGTTTTGTCTCATACTTTGATCTACGATCAGCTGGTCTGGCTATCGTCTCTCTCAATGGAAGGCATTTGTAAGTTTCTTTCTTAATAAATCTAGCATGAGGTACTTACATTTCGTTGCTCTGTCTGAAATAGATTACATTGGTTGATGTAATTTGCAGGTTTGGGCAACCTATCAAAGTTAACTGGGCTTATGCTAGTGGCCAGAGGGAGGATACATCAGGTTGGTTCATGCTATTATGGTAGATTTTCTATCTCAATGTAGGCCGTTTTATTTAATTGCTTCTCTGTATACCCAAGTTGCTCGTGAGTTTTTCAGTTTCTTACTGCTGATACCTTCTGAACATCTTTGTTTTGGAAGTGAGAGTTTAAGATTTTCATTCTGACTTTTTGGTGGTGTATGTAGGGATGCAAGGGTTATGTGGGATCAGAAAACTGGCCGTTCAAGAGGATTTGCTTTTGTTTCTTTCCGAACCAACAGGTACTATACTTTCCTTTTTCAGTCCCAATCTGTGAACTGGTTTTACTATTAGCCATTTATCAATTGTTGCCAATCTTATTTCCTTGTGCAGGATGCTCAGACTGCAATAGATGAGGCAGGTGGTATGTCAACACTGCATCATTATCTACAGCGGCTGATACAACAGTCTGCAATATCTTTGAACAGTAAGTGAATTTTATTAAAACATGTCAAGAAAATAATACAAATTAGGTTTGTTAGTGAAACGGATAGTTAGGATATGACCGGATGAAATTGTTTGATGAATGTATATTGAAGTTTGTTCTTGTATGATGTCTGTGGTGATTGATTGTCATATAAAATTAGTTTAGAAATAAATAGTACCTGATGTCTGTGGTGATTGGTTGTTATAATTATTAGAAAAAAGTTTTCCATCTAAAACTTAAATTAAAAGAAAATACTAAGCAATAGTTTATAGTTCCCAGTAGACACATACACACGTCCAGAGCAAACAATAGGAAATTTAGAAATCCACAAAAGAAAATATCAAATTTAAAACGACATGCAAAGTTTGATGTTGAGGCTTTCCACGCACGCGAATGATAAATGATCTACACTTTAAGAACACAAAATATTAGTACTTAATTCAAAGAACAGTAGTCTTAAGAGTATGGTAACTAAATAACATACCTTCAATGTTTGAATCACCCTCGTCAGTTTTCAAGGTATTTGAAAACTTCTTTGAAAACCACATTCATAGTTTTCCGCTGAGGTTTTCCATCTTTCCCTACAATCAAAATTTTCAGTCCTTTTTTTGATGTGACTCAAAATTTTCCGCTGAGGTGATCAAGATTATGAATGCAGTGTAAACTATATATACAACGTGAACCTAAAACCCTAATAAAGAGAATATACCTAAACATATTCTCCAGAGAAAATCTCGTGAGTTAATACCATATCAAATATAGTTTCCAAAATATAGTATTCTATACATAAACACAAGCAAATGATTGGAGAGTAAATATTCAAAAATATCCTATAATTACTCTTCGACTCTTCCGCAAGCCAAGGAAATAATAATAGATATGCTCTAAATTTATTATTCAACTAAATATCCGAGAATATATGATACAGTTTCAAATTTTTAGATGTATGTTTAATATTTTAGAGTGATTATACGTGAGAATTTATTCTCAGCAAAAATTTTCGGTTGAAATATTCCGCAAGCCAAGATTTTCTGTTGAACTTATTGATACAGTTTCCGTTTGTTATAGGTGTGTTTAATATTTGAGTGGTTATAGGTTAGAACTTATTGTCAGCAAAGATTTTCTGTTTAGATATTGATTTTATTGCTTTGGCTAACGAAAAACTATATAATAACTTTCTTGTATATTATTAATTTGGTTTGGCTTTTTTATTAATTTGGTTCATATGATTTTAGATGTTTGTAAAAAACTTATGAATCATCCATTGGTATCTAAACATGTTTACCAAGCTGTACGTGAAGAAGTGTGGAGAATAAAGTTCTTAATAATATTACTCTTGATGTTATTTGATTAATAAAAGTGCAGGTGGATGAGAATGGTTTTATAACTTGCACTGGAAGAAGAAGTGGAAGTGCATGTTACAGTCTTATAATATAATTGGAAGAAAATTTGATACATATCTCTGATTATGGTGGACGTGATGTTATTAAGGAAGTGAAGTTGTTGTTGCCGTATTTGAAGGGAGAATAAACATGCATTTATTTATCGGAAAAGACAAAGCATTGTTTTAGGAATGATAATTAATAGTTTCAGTGGCATTCCATTGTAAATAACACTGAAAACTAAGGGGCATTTCAATAGGGTACTTCTATTTTAATAATAGAGATAGAAACAAATAAGGATGTTGTGGTTGTTGATTGATATCAAATTTTTAGAGTATTGCTTATATATAGGAATATATTATGGAAGGTCATTATTTTGAGGTTAATAAAAAAATTTACGTGATTTGCAAGATTAGAAATTAAAAAAGGATTATTTGGTGGTTTATTGATATTGTATTTGCTTAAATATAGGAATATATATCGTAAAGTGATTTTTTATGGAAAATAATAAATGAGTAGTTTTGATTTTGAATTATTAGGTTTAGTTTGAATAAATTGGATTGTGTAAGTTAGTATCGAATTTGAATCACGTGATTTATAGTAATATTGATATAATCTATGGTCTTATTATATGACATATGTATGTATCTAATGTACTGATTTTGATTCTGCAGACCAAAACCACTAATCTGATGCGATGAACTAAGTTAGCATCACAATTTAATTCGCTGGTTTGTCAATGATATAGAACGCCATGCAAGTAACCAGCAATTGTATTTTGATTTTTTGTAATATAGATGTTTAGTAATGGTTTGTAATTGATGGTTAAGTAATAAGACAAGAACATATGTGCTGCCTGACTGGTTACAACGCAGTGATTGCGGTTGCGGTTGCGGTTGCGGGTGTTTGCGGATGCGGGAGATTGCGGTTTTAAGCGTTAGTAAGAGATTTTTACGACTGGTTCAACGGTTAAAAATTGTTGCGTTTGTAGGATACTTATAACTGGTTTATCATAAATACAACGGCGGATAAGTAATAAATTAACAATATTTATATTTTATATAATTATCAAAATATTAAAATCATATTTTCATGATAAATATAAAATCTTTATTGAAAAAACTGCATTATTAATTTTTTAAAAAATTAAAGAAAATATTTTTTGGAAATTTTATAATATAAATATTTCAGTATTTCAATTATTTTAATTTAAATTTTTAATTGAATATTTTATTTTTATATTTATATAGTTTTGGGAAAAAATAATATTTTTTATCCTCCCGCAATCGCCCGCAACTGTAAACGCTAACTCGAACCAGCTTTTGAATTTCAGAGATTCGGAGTGATTTGTAGCGGTTTATAGTGTTTTCTATGATTGTTTCAAAATGCCAACAACCGCTACCAATCGCAAAAACTATGTTTGCGGGTGATGGCGGGAAAACCAGTCACACCCTAGCAAATGTATAAAAAGAATTTAGGAAAATGGTTGGCTGTGGTTAAGTAATGGTTAGGGTCTGACTGGTTCTCCCGCCATCACCCGCAAACGCAGCTTTTGCGGTTGGTAGTGGTTGTTGGCGTTTTACAACAATCACAGAAAACGCTATAAACCGTTTCAAATCACTCTGAATCTCTAAAATTCAAAAGCTGGTTCCAGCTAGCGTTTGCGGTTGCGGGCGATTGCAGGAGGATACAAATATTTTTTTCCAAAAAACTATATAAATATAAAAATAAAATATTCAATTAAAATTTTAAATTAAAATAATTGAAATATTGAAATATTTATATTATAAATTTCCAAAAAAAAATATTTTCTTTAATTTTTTAAAAAATTTAATAATGCAGTTTTTTCAAAAAAAAATTTATATTTATCATGAAAATATGATTTTAATATTTTGATAATTATATAAAATATTAATATTATTAATTTATTACTTAACCGCCGTTGTATTTGATGATAAGCCAGTCATAAGTATCCCGCAAACGCAACAATTTTTAACCGTTGAACCAGTCGTATAAATCTCTTACTAACGCTTAAAACCGTAATCTCCCGCATCCGCAAACGCCCGCAACCGCAACCGCAATCGCTGTGTGTAACCAGTCATGCCCTTAGTAATCTTACGGTATAATAATTAAGTATACGTGACTATTTATTAAATAACCAAACGTTGAGTTTTAATGCCAGTGGCATATGTTGGTAAATATTGTGAAAAAATTAGGACTAAATACTATTTGTACTTCTAATTTAATAGATTAGATTTAACAATCAATCATAACTAAACAATTTGAATAACAACAGATTTTTATGGATTTTTTAAATATCTTCTAACCAATAACAGTAGATTTTACTAAAATGAAAAGAATCAAGGTAGTGAAATCTCAAAATTTGTAAAATGGATTGAGCTGTTGTAAAATGGATTGGTACTGGCGGTTTAATTATGGTTTAAAAATGTAAGGGGCCAAATGAACTGTGAATGAGTTACAAATCTTGCCTTCACTTTGTTTTTTTGTTTGTTTGACTATTTTTTATTTATTAAACACTATAAATGCATCTCTCCTCTTCCAAAAACAAACGTTGTGAGCACAAACTACTGACATAGCGGATTAAGAAAGAAAGAGGTGACTTGTGTTATCTTATCTTATCATTTTTTTTTTCCTGCGTTGATCTGTTTCTTTTTACATTGATTTGGTGACTTGAATCTTGCACTAAGATCTATATAGGTAATCAAAATTAAGAAGCTCTCTGAATTATTATATAATCTTGTTGTCAGTGATAACCTTTATCGATTTAATTTGGTTCTTAAGGACGAACACTGGATCATTTCATTGTTGCTTGTTATGGGCTTCTTTTATTCGAGGATTCAATCCTCGATAGAACCATCTGTACATGATAGCTTCCGGAAAGGTTTTATATCTTGTAAGATCCCGTCAATCCATCATATTCACTGATGATCGTTGAGTTTTGTAAAAACTGAATTTAAATATGTTTTTGTGCAGAAATGATGAAAAATATACATTTGGTTTAAGAATCTAAACATGGGGTGACTTAATTGAGTTGTACTTTATCTTTTTTTTCTGTAGAGTTTAAGATGTAGATTAATTTGATGAAAACCATTTTGTTGTTCCTTTGTAGAACAATAATTTCTTGCTTTGGACATACATGCTCTATAGTAATTTTTAATTTTCAGAGATTTGTTTGCTATAAGTTTTTTAAAGAAAGAAAAAATTGAGAGAGAGAGAGAGAGAGAGAGGGTAAATAAGAGATTGTAGGAGTATCTATAGAAGGTTGAAGAGAAGCAAAGGAAGATTCGGTCGAGAGTCTAAGACTGTTTCTTCTCCTTTAATCTATGGTTTCCATCTCCTATACACACAAATTAAAACTTTAGCTTTCTCTAGGTGAATAGAGAAACACAGAGGTTGTTCTATAGAAAGATCTTGTATACACTTGATACTATTGAATCGATGAGAGTGTTGTCCTCTCCCCAGATGTATCGGTAAAAGGAGCTGGGTAAACAAATCTCTTGCACCTTTAACTAACTCAAACAACAATAAGACTACTAAGGCTAATTAATCAAGTGAGATAAATCTGTTGAAGGATTAAAGAACAGTTTGTTTCTTAACAAGTGGTATTAGAGTTTGTTAATGTGACAGCTTACTTGGTTAAAATACCCAACAAGTCGTATCAAAGTGTGATATTGTCTTAGAGTCATTGAAGGATAAGAAGAAGTTTGTTCTTCAACGGCTAAGTATGGGTAATGGGCCGAGTAAGGTTTCGAGGCCCATAGGAGATGTTATGACCATTAGAAGCAGAAGAGTGTAGATAGGAGCGCGTGGTGCGTGCGTGTCTCTGTATTTCCTCTTTCGACAAGAAGAACAAACGGTACAGCGTTGCTTTGTTCTGTCCGAAAGAAGAAGGCAGACTGTGTGCAGGCTTGAAGACAACTCTCTTCTGTAACTATGGTTAATTATACGAAACCAAGTGTGGTTGAGTTAAGAGGTTGTAATGTATATTTAACCTAAGTGATTCTAGTGGATTCCGGGCATCAGATCC
>CAKOAT010652931.1:252043-335195 GCA_932364175.1 Eruca vesicaria subsp. sativa | reverse complement strand
GAGAGAGAGAGAGAGAGAGAGAGAGAGAGAGAGAGAGAGAGAGAGAGAGAGAGAGAGAGTGATAAAGATTCAAACTTTATAAGTCATTATTGAGTTCGAATCACAACAACTGGTATCAGAGCATCAGGTTCGTCTTGTGTTGGTTCCGCACTCGGGTAGAAGATGACTTCAAATAAAATTGAAGTCGAGAAGTTTGATGGTGATGGTGACTATGTTCTCTGGAAGGAAAAGCTGTTGGCGCACTTGGATTTGTTGGGTCTTATGGAAGGTCTAGAAGAAGAGGAGGAGACGGTCTCAGAGGCAGAAGGTGCAGATCCTGCAAGTGGCGGAGGAACTGTAACCCCTGTTACAAAGGTCTCTGACTCAACTACAGACAAAACCCTCAAGGAAAACAGAGGGAACGCCAGATCTAAAATCATTTTGAGCGTTGAGAATCACATCCTGAGAAAGATAGTCAAGGAGAAGACTGCTGCAGGTATGTTAAGAATGCTTGACAACATGTTCATGGCAAAATATCTTCTGAATCGCATATACTTAAAACAGAGGCTGCACTCTTATAAGATGAGTGAAAGTGTGTCGATAGAAGAGAATGTCAACGATTTCTTCAAGCTAATCTCAGATCTAGAAAACGTCAAGGTCACGGTTCCTGAAGAAGACCAAGCTATAGTCTTACTCATGTCTCTTCCAAAACAGTTTGATCAGTTGAAAGAGACATTGAAGTATTGTAAGAATACTTTAGCTCTTGAAGAAATCACTGGGCTATAAGGTCTAAGACTCTTGAGCTTGGCGTAGCCGGTAAAGCTCTTAAGAGTAACTCAGAAGCCTTGTACGTCCAAGATAGAGGAAGGTCTGAAGGAAGAACAAGAACATCTGAGAAAGGCAAGCATAAGAGCATACCTAAGTCTCGAGGTACAGCAAAAGCTTGTTGGATCTGTGGTAAAGAGGGTCACTTTAAGAAACAGTGCTCTGTTTGGAGGGAAAGAAACAAAGGCTTTACCTCAACGGAGAAGGGTGAAGCATCCGCAGTAAAAGGAGATGAGTATCAGGTTGCGTCTCTCATGGTCTCTGAAGCAAACTTTCTGACAAGTGATGAGAGCAGTGAGAAGTGGATTCTTGACACCGGTTGTACTTTTCACATGACCCCGAGAAATGATTGGTTTCAGTCTCTTTCAAGTTCAGATGGAGGCAGTGTAAAGATGGAAAATGACACTATTTCCGTTGTAAAGGGAATCAGAAGTATAATGATCCAGAATGATGATGGAACCATAGTCTTGCTTACAAACGTAAGATATGTTCCAACAATGTCCAAGAATCTCATCTCACTAGAGACATTGGAAGAGAATGGTTGTTGGTTTCAGTCTAAAGAAGGAGTACTCAAAGTCATCAAGGGTTGCAGAACGATGATGAAGGCTGAGAAAATCAACAAACTTTACCTACTCAAAGGAAACGTCATTACTGGAGAAGCAAATGCCATAGACAAAATCTCAAACGAAACTAAGTTATGGCACAACAGACTTGGTCATATAGGCCAGAAAGGTCTTGAAGTGTTGGCCAAGAAAGGGTGCTTGCAACAGTGTAAAGTTAATGGACTTGAGTTTTGTGAAGATTGTGTGTATGGGAAGGCACATCGAGTGAGTTTTGGAGCAGCTAAACATGCCACCAGAGAGAAGTTAGAGTACATAAACTCAGATCTCTGGGGCTCACCATCAGTAACAAACACCTTAGGAAATTGTCAGTATTTTATCACTTTCACTGACGATTTTACAAGGAAGGTTTGGATCTATCTCATGAAGAAGAAGGATGAAGCTTTTACAAAATTTGAAGAGTGGAAGAAGATGGTGGAGCTACAAACATGAAGGAAAGTGAAGAGGTTGAGAACTGATAATGGGTTAGAGTTTTGTAACCACGAGTTTGATGGCTTCTGCAGAAGAGAAGAGATTGTTAGGTACCGTACTTGTACCTACACTCCCCCAACAAAATGGTATTGCAGAAAGACTAAACAGAACCATCATGAACAAGGTTAAAAGTATGCTAAGTGAATCAGGTCTGGGGCAAGAATTTTGGGGTGAAGCAGCCTCTACTGCAGTGTTCTTAATAAACAGATCACCCTCTACAGCTCTAGAGTTTGGCATTCCTGATGAGAAGTGGACAAATACATTACCTGATTACAGTGGTCTCAAGCGTTTTGGCTGTGTTTCTTATGTACACTCGGACCAGGGAAAACTAAATCCAAGAGCTAAGAAGGGAGTCTTCCTAGGCTATCAAACCGGAGTAAAAGGTTTCAGGGTTTGGTTACTGGAGGAAGAGAAGTGCATTATCAGTCGAAGCGTAGTATTTCAGGAGGATAAGGTCTACAAAGATCTGAAAGAAGTTCCAATTACTCCAGGAGAGGAGCATAATGTAACAAGAAACGTGAACTTGGAGTTTGCAAAACCTGAAGTTGTAGGAAGTCCATATCAAGGTGGAGAAGCCTCAAGAAGGTCTATATCTCAATCTGAAAAAGAATCTGAATCAGATAGCTCAAGACAAGATGATGATTCTGATACGGATGAAGAATACTATTCTGATGATGATGAAGATGATATCAAACAGTATCAGCTTGTAAGAGATCGAGCTAAAAGAGAGATTAGACCACCAAGGAGGTTTGATGAGTCAAATGCAGTGGGTTTGGCTCTTGACATGACAGAAGATGGTGGGAGACCTGAACCTAAGAGTTATGAAGAAGCCATGGCTGATCCAGACTGGGAAAGTTGGAAAGAAGCTATGGATGATGAAATGGTGTCACAGAAGAAGAACAAGACGTTTGAGCTAGTAGATAAACCTCAAAATTAAAAGGTCATTGGCTGCAGATGGGTTTACAAGAGGAAATATGGTATAACAGGGAAGAGGCCTATTTTCAAAGCAAGACTCGTAGCAAAAGGCTACTCTCAGAAGTATGGTATTGACTATCAAGAAATCTTCAGTCCGGTTGTCAAGCATGTCTCCATAAGGCTCCTACTAGCTGCAGTTGCTCAGTTTGATATGGAATTGGAACAACTTGACGTCAAGACTGCGTTCTTACACGGAAATCTTGACGAATATATATTGATGAGTCAACCAGAAAGGTACGCTGTTAAGTCAAAGACAGAGAAGGTTTGTCTGCTCAAGCGTTCTTTATATGGTTTGAAATAGTCTCCAAGACTGTGGAACCAAAGGTTCGATCTGTTCATGACTAAGTTTGGGTTCAAAAGAAGCGAGCAGGATACTTGTGTCTATATCAAGGAAGTAAACAAGAATCAGTATGTCTATCTACTACTGTATGTTGACGACATGCTCATTGCATCCAAGGACATGAAGCAGATCAAGGAACTTAAGGATCTTCTCAATACAGAATTTGAAATGAAGGACCTGGGAGAAGCTAAACGAATCCTAGGAATGGAAATTCTCAGAGACAGATCAAAAGGTGTTCTAACGCTTGCTCAAGGGCATTACTTGATGAAAGTGCCAGACACCTTTAAGCTCGATCAGTGTAACTCGGTTCAGACACCACTAGGGGCTCATTTCAAGCTCAGAGCAGCCATAGAAAAAGATCTGAAGGAACAAGAAGAAGAGATGAAATCAGTTCCTTACTCTAGTGCTGTCGGTTTTATCATGCACGCCATGATAGGCACTAGAGTTGATTTGGCTTATCCTGTTGGAGTTATTAGCCGGTTCATGAGCAAGCCCTTGAAGGAGCATTGGCAAGTAGTAAAGTGGGTCTTAAAATATATCAAAGGCTCTACAAAGATGAAGCTGATGTTTAAGAAACAAGAGAAGTTTGTCTTAAAGGGTTACTGTGATTCTGATTTCAGTGGCGAGTTAGATCACATGAGATCAACTGGTGGTTTCGTTTCCACTCTTGGAGGAGAAACTATCAGTTGGAGGTCTAGTCAACAGAAGGTGGTGGCTTTATCCACAACCGATGCTGAGTATATAGCACTTTCTGAGGCTGGGAAGGAAGCAGTTTGTATAAGAAGATTGATGAATGAGATGGGTTTTCATCAAGGTGCTGTGGAAGTGTTTTGTGATTCTCAAAGCGCAGTAGCGTTATCCAAGAATGTGGTGTTCCATGAGAGAACAAAGCATGTTGCAAGGAAGTATCATTTTATCAGAGACCTGATTGCAGGTGAAAAGGTGAACGTTACTAAGATCCCAACCTTGTATAATCCGGCAGACATTCTTACCAAGGTTTTGCCGGTGGGGAAGCTCCAAGATGCTCTGGAGCTACTCCAGGTTACAAAGAACTGACATCAGTCAGAAGAATCTGGGTGGAATCCAAGAACTAGAATCAAAGGACTCGAATCCAAGGTGGAGTTTTGTGATATTGTCTTAGAGTCATTGAAGGATAAAAAGAAGTTTGTTCTTCAACGGCTAAGTATGGGTAATGGGCCGAGTAAGGTTTCGAGGCCCATAGGAGATGTAATGACCGTTAGAAGCAGAAGAGTGTAGATAGGAGCGCGTGGCGTGTGCGTGTCTCTGTATTTCCTCTTTCGACAAGAAGAACAAACGGTACAGCGTTGCTCTGTTCTGTCCGAAAGAAGAAGGCGGCCTGTGTGCAGGCTTGAAGACAACTCTCTTCTATAACTATTGTTAATTATACGAAACCAAGTGTGGTTGAGTTAAGAGGTTGTAATGTTTATTTAATCTAAGTGATTCTAGTGGATTCCATGCATCAAATCCCGGCGAGACGTAGGGCGAAGTTGAATTGCCTGAACTCGTTAACATTTGCTCTGTTGTGTTCTTTATTAATCACAAACAAACAACAAACTACAAATGAGAGTAAACACGAGAGAGAGAGTGATAAAGATTCAAACTTTATAAGTCATTATTGAGTTTGAATCACAACACAAAGCAACAGGCTGAAGCAGAAAAATACGGTTTCAGTATCCATTTTACATTTGGTGTTGTTTGAGGGAGTTCAGTTTTTGTGTTTCATAGAGAACGGTGACATCGCAAACCCAGAGAAATGAGAAACCTGTGAAGATTCTCAGGTTCGTCAACATCACGACTTCAAGAGAAAAGAAGCGGATAACGTTGGGAGATATGCAATGTTAGGAGTGTATTCTGGCAAGTCTTGGAAGAAAACACAGTGTTGGAGAAAGGAAAATTTAAAGTTGATTTGGTTGAAAAACCAAGAGAATTTGTGAGATATTTTCTCTAATGGCTTGCGAGTTCTAATTTCAGAGGGAATGCAAGGAAATGTGTTCTCTTGTGAACTTGAGTATTGACTGAAAATAGAATGGGTCTTGTTTCAGAAGTGTAGGCTCTTGACAATATGTCAGCATCAAAGATTCATGGTTTTTGCAGATTAATTTTTGTGCTGGAATGAATCTGTGAGAACTTAGTGTTCTTGTCACAGGTGGAGCAGTGCTTTCTCAGAAGGTATCTTGTATTTGAATCAGATCTTCAAGTATTGAAGAAGATTATGGTGATTTAGAAGCTAAGGGCATTAGAGGTGTCATGGTTCATGAGGAATGTTATTAGACAACATGATATACTATGTTTGTTATATCGACAGTCTTCCTATCCACGAGAGTTAAGAGTGTGTTCTGTTTGGTTTCATAGCAGTGCAATGAAAGAATATGTTTCATATTGGCTGTAAGAAGATACAAGTTTGAGATTTCTGAGATTGAGACATAGTTTGATGTCGCTTCGGTAAAGATAGTAATACTATCAATGTTTGAAGAATGTTTTGTTTTGGTGGTTTTCTAGTTGCATATGAATCATTTTGGATCGTTTATATATTAAAAGAAAAGCATAACAACAACTTAGCTCTGAACCGTGTTCTAAAACTCGGGAGTCCGAAAAATCGCAGTTGGGGGCCCTTCCGTTTTGATTTTACCCTAATCGGGTAATAAAATCGGAACCTCATTAGTTGGCCAATAAAGCTAATTAATCGGCTCAATTTCCGATTAATCAGTCCAAACTACCGACTGATTAAAAAATCAACTTTTAAACTCTGATAATAGTTCTTGGGCTCTAATGAAGCTAATACAGCCCGAATGCTTTACCACTTATCTAACATGTATGTAGGGCTATATATAGTGAAGGATTTCACCTCTTCTTTTTTTCTCCAACCTGTGGGACTCTATCAATTATGGATTAATAATGGGAAAAATAAATTGTGTACTACATGGGCTTCGAAGTTAGATTGTGTAGCTCTAAGTATAAGGAACCGAACCGCTAGGAGACATCACATTACTTGTTTTGATACGCCTATGTTAATATATATACAGATATGCAAATAATAAAGGTACAAAAACTAGGTCCCCGAGTACTCCCCGATTAATCCTCGATTTTTCCTTAACTCGTTAGGCGTGAACTGGCCGCCCGACTAGCGCCTAGCGTAATTTTCAACACTGGCTATGACACGCGTCATCATTAGAATGTTTCTTAAAGTTTTAATAAAAATATATTGCTCCATTAAATACAAAATATATTTTTATTAAACTTATTATAAAACTAACTACTAATGTATAATTGATATTTTCATTATTTTCTTAAATAAAAGTTACGGGATTACCTAATATGATTGGGGTATATATATGAATATTAATGATTTTAATAATAAAATTGATAACAATTTATATATATCTATGTTAATATCATTTAACTTTAGTTATATCCATACATAATATATATAAGCGATTGTTTAGATTTTTACCACAAAATGTTTATAAATAAAAATAAATTTTGTATAGAATGCCAGTGCAAAGCACTCTTAAACTAGTTGCTAATTATTAGGAATACTTCCATAAAAACACCCTAGCTAAATTTCTTTAAGTTTTTTTAATACTTAAATTTTTTTGTTACCTAGTTTAATACCCCAAATAATTATTTTCTCACTTTAATCCACAAAACTTTATAATTATGTCCCTTTTAATATCCAAACTTTTTTTATTTTAATTAAAAATAATAATATACTAATAAGTTCAAAACAAAAATTTCACAAATCTTCAAAATATAAGAAAAATATGCAAAAATTATAATTTTATGAAAGAAGGTAAATAAACTATCGAGAAAGTTTAAAGATTTTAAAATTAAATTTAGAATAAAAATAAATAATTTTTTTTTTATTTTAGAAAATAAACTAAATTTAATAGTTAAAACTTAAAACTTTTATTACAAAATTTACGATTATGCACAATTCAGTTACTTTTATTTCTCAAAGAGTAAATAAAGTTAGAATTTCTAAGATTTTTGTTTGTAAATTTTAAAGATTTTTTAAATTTCATTTGAGACTTATTTTTATTAACATAAACAGATTTTGGATTGTAAAATAGGCATAGTTTAAAATTTTATGTATTAAAATGAGTAAAATAATTAATTGAGGTATTTTACTGGGTACCAGAAAATTTGGGTATTAAAATTTTTGGTATTCATCTCTATAATCAATTCAGTAAGCAAAAATATGATATGACATAATATAATTGATGACATAACTTATGACTAAATATGACATGTCAATTACAATTAATGTTGGTTTCTATTTTGGTAAATTTTATTGAATATGGTAATAACTCATGTATCATCAGTAAAATAAATATATTTAAATATAATACTATAATTATTAATACTATACAAATTTTGAAATCTTATTTAATTTATTTTAAAATCATATAATTTTTATTACTTAACAAGATTTTCAAGATTTGTTATAATCTTTTGAAAAATTATAAATCATAATCATTTGTTCCTTTTGATACCTACAATTTTTACAAAATCTATTTATTTTATTTTTCATAATTATAAAATTTTACATCAATTTTCAAAAATAAATTTATAAAAGTTGATTTAAAATATCTTATCAAAAATAAATAAAATAAATTCTATGTAAGATTATACTTTTAAATATATTTAACTATTCTTACTTATAATTTAAAATAAATCGAATTATTTATTTTATCTTAATTTTATGTCTAACTAAATCAATATTATATTAAAAAATCGGTGTAAAATAATAAAATCTAAAATATTAAAAAAATATTTTAAATATAATTTAATTTTAGAAATTGTGCAGAAAAACATCTAGTACCTATTATCCAAACCCTCAGTAATTATTGACCTGGGTATCAAGGGATGGATCCAAAATCTCTTTATTTCTACTAGAATTAGAAGTCCATGTTTGGTTGTTATACGTTATAGGGTTTTGAATTTTTGTGGAGCGATTTTTTAATGGATTTGGAGGCTTAGCTAAGGAGTTTCTTTGTTGAATTATGTTGACAGTAAGTATGGAATGCATGAAGCTGGGATCAAAACCAGATATATTTCAAAGACGAGGCCAGGATTGGTATATTCACTTGATCTCTCTGATTTTATAGTGTATCTTGTTCCTGAGTTTTTGCGTCTTCTTGATTTCTCCTTCTAATGGCTCAGACTTGGACTGATGTCTACTTTCTGCACTCTTCGTTTTTTTTTTCTCAATATTGAAGGTTTTGCACAACTGGACTTCCAAGTGATATCATCGTTGAAGTTGGAGAGATGTCTTTCCATCTCCACAAGGTAAATTTGAGTCGACCAAAACAACTCTCTCTTGTTGAATACAGTGATTACCTTTATCTGGAATGATTATGGCTTTTAGGGTTTGATTTTCAAGTGTTTTAGAATCTTTTCACATACATAATTTTTCTAAGGCACCACATCTTCTAATCTTGCTCTATACAGGTTTTCAAAAAGATGTTTTTCATTTTTTTTGGTGACTGCTAGATGAATGGAAAAAAAATAAACAAAATAATTAATAGAGTTTCATTTGAGGAATTGAAAAAAAAATGAGGAAAAGAATTTTTTGTTCATTTTGTTCCTCATCAGAATTGAAGAAGAAAAAAAAATTATTAATTCATTCTTTTGAGGAATTTAAAGGGGAAGACTGAGTGGGACACACCTGTCAATAGTTTGAACAAGAATTCTATCTAACTGATATAAAATCTGAAAGACAAAGAATTTACCATAATTGTTTCGTTAACATGGTCGCCAACTGGAACCTAGCTAGGAATGTCGATTGGGCGGTCTGGACTCTGGACGAACCAGACCAAAACCCGTAAAAACCATTGATATTTAAGTACAGTTCGAATAGGTCAGCAAAATATTTGGACCTATATTTCAAAACTGGGTCCAGCTCTAAACGGGTTAAAAGGTTTTTGGGATTTTTCAGACTTTTAAGAAGATATATTAAATTAAATATATTAAATTAAACTTAAAATTAATTCAACCCTAAATTAGAATCATCTATATGTTTATAAAATCTAAATTAAAAAAAAAATCTTACCTAATAAACCAAATAAATACTAATATTAAATAGAAATAAAATAAAATCTTTCAACTCATATCAATCAAAAAGTGTAATATCAAGATTATAATGTTCACCACTGACTTCCACATTCTCATTGTCGACTTCCACATTCTCATTGTCGTACATATAAAATATACAAATATTAAATATTGACATATATTAATTGAAAATGAAACTTAATTAAATCAGTAGTACGTTCCACGGTTCAGAAATATACTGATATTTTTTTACCAGAAAAATAATAAATATCAGTATATTCCTGAATCGTGGAACGTAAATCCTTCCAACTAAATATGTGGACAAATCAATGTTTCAATATATTTTGGTAGGAGAAAAATTTTAAATGTGTTAAAACACGGACACCAATGCTAAAACTAAACTTTGACGCTACAGCAATTCTTCAAATTCTACATTTGTTTAAAACATATCGTTAATTGTATATTTAATAAATATTGGCCAAGGCTAAATAATTAAATAAATTAAAATATAAGTTATGGGTTTTTGGACCGGTCGTAGTTCAAACAAGTTTATGTCCAAAAAGATTAAAGCCTAAATGGACTAAGATAGAGAGACCCGAGACCCAATTTTTTTTGGGTTTATATAATTAGGCCCAAACTCACTAATATATACGGTTGGACGGGCTGTCGGCTTCAACCCTAATTGACATATCTAAATTTAGCTATAAAGTTAATGAGTAAATCACTAATCTTCCTTAGACCTACATCTAATATTTGAGTAAATCACTAATCTTTCTTATAGCTTTTTTTTATTATGTAGTTCCCCTTGCTCTCTAGAAGTGGAGTCTTGGAAAGAAGGATTGCAGAGGCAGCTAAAGAAGGGGATGATGATAAATGTCACATTCAGATTTCCGATTTTCCTGGTGGAGACAAAACGTTCGAGCTAGTCGTCAAGTTCTGCTACGGCGTGAAGCTAGAACTCACTGCCTCCAACGTTGTATACCTCAGATGCGCTGCTAAGCATCTCGAAATGACAGAGGAGTATGGCGAAGGAAATCTAATTTCTCAAACCGGAAAGTTTTTCAATCAAGTCATCTTCAAAAGCTGGAAATATTCTATTAAAGCGCTTCAATGCTGCGATGAGGTCCTCAAGTACGCTGATGAATACAACATTACCAAGAAATGCATTGAATCACTATCCATGAGAGCATTGGCAGATCCAAACTTGTCTGTGGAGCATGGTGGGCCGCCCATGCAGAGTCCACGTGGCAGCGTTTTATGGAACGGAATAAGCACAGGGGCTAAACCTAAACACACTAGTTTAGATTGGTGGTACGAGGATGCGTCCACGCTTAGTTTTGCTCTTTTTAAGAGACTTATCACACTCATGGATTCCCGAGGAATAAGAGAAGACATCCTCGCAGGTTCCCTAACCTATTACACAAGAAAATACTTGCCTGTCTTAAAACGGAGACACAGTGGTAGTTCCAGCAAACCTTTGACCTCGGGGAGTGATCATGTACTGTCTGAAGAAGAGCAGAAACACTTGCTTGAAGAGATCCAGGAGCTTGATCTTCCATGTATGCAAAAAGGTTTATTTCCGACCAAGTTTTACGTAGACATGCTTATAATCGCCAAGATACTGAAAGCTAGTCCGAACTGCATAGAGAAGTTGGAGAAGCGGATAGGGATGCAGCTTGACCAGGCGGCGTTGGAAGATCTTGTAATGCCTAGCTTTTCTCAGACTATGGAGACTCTATATGACGTTGACTCTGTGCAAAGGATCCTGGACCAGTTTCTTAGTAAGGATCAGACTATGCCCTCCTCGTCTTCTTCAGTAGAAGCCGGGAATTTAAACGGATCCACACAGTCAATGACAGCTGTTGCGAAGCTGGTCGATGGGTATCTTGCTGAAGTGGCTCCTGATGTCAATCTCAAGCTTCAAAAGTTCCAAGATTTAGCTGCTTCTGTTCCTGAATACGCCAGACTTTTAGATGATGGACTCTATCGTGCAATAGACATTTACCTAAAGGTACGACTAAACAATACTCCCTTCACAAAAAGTATCACTTAAATATATTTTACATGGACTAAGAAAACAATAAAATATACTAATTTACTCTTATATATGTAAATGAAAATAATTTAACTATACACTTATTATTTTTTTCTAAAACGTAAGAAATAAATTTAATGTAAATATTTGAATTGAAAATATAGAATGACATTTTGTGAAACAAAATAAAAAATTAGAATAACATTCTTTATGAAACAGAGATTTTTTTTAACAGAGGTATATATTAAGTTTTTTTCGCCTTTTGATGATTATTTGTAGCATCATCCGTGGTTAGTGGAAACAGAAAGAGAGGATCTTTGTAGGTTGTTTGATTGCCAAAAGCTGTCTTCTGAAGCTTGCACACACGCAGCACAGAACGAGAGATTACCTCTAAGAATAATAGTCCAAGTGCTCTTCATTGAGCAAATTCAGCTCAAGGCCTCCCTAGCTGGATGCTTCCCTGTTTCAGGAGAATCAACCAAAGGAGGATGGGAAACCGCAGTAAGAGAGAATCAAGACCTGAGAGTTGGAATGGACAGAATGAGGATGCGGGTTTGCGAGTTAGAGAAAGAATGTTCAAATATGAGACTGGAGATTGAGAAAATCGATAAGACAGCAAAGGATGGTAGTGGTTCTGTAAGCGGCAGGAAAACGTGGGAAAACGTTTCTAAGAAACTGGGGTTCGGTGTGAAGCTGAAGTCGCTTCAAATGGGCAGTGCTCAAAAAGGATCGGATTGATAGTCTAACAAAGAGAATGTGAAGATAGAGAAACATAATAAGGATGTCAAAGAACGTCGCGGGAAGCATGAGAAAACTTTGAGCATTAGTTCGGAAAGGTGAAAAATGGAAAAAGTTCCACGTATTGATTGTCAAGTTACCGTATTTGGTACTGTGTAGCTTTTAAGAAGAAAAAGGAGCTTTTGTTGTTAAATGTGTGTATCTTGTCTTTCACGACCAAACTATTTTCCTTTGGGTATCTTAGTTTTTGGGTCAAAATCGTTGATTTGTGTGTTTACATTCACAAGCTTCTGGTAAGGAAATTGGTCCCAAGAGTCTTGAGATTCCTAAGGTCTACTTCTTACATTTTCAGCTGTACTTTGGTACGTATGTGGTTCTTATTTCTTATTTCCTGTCTTCATAGTAGCTACTCTTCAGATCATGCTACATAAAATATCCGAAGAAGTAGGAGTCTACTCATCTGTCCCAGACGCGATTGGTGGTTTGAATCATCAGGTGAAAAGGAACTACAATTTAGTGGCTAAGTTTCTCCTGTAAGCTTGAGGTTGTACAATAAACCAGTAACACATTTGATCTCGGTTTATTATGCCTTGAGAAGATATAGATACAATGGTTGTATTATAAGTTGAATACTAGTTTGTCGTTTATGAAAGAACTGTATCTTTTTATTTTAACATTTGGATCTACATATTTATTTTGATTCTTGCTGTCCAAGTCTCTTCTCATTTATTTGTGATTTTTTTATTTTTTTTATTTAAAAACATCATTTGGATTTTATATAAATTCACATTGGTCATCTTCTTCATTTCATATGATCAAATCTATGATTTGCAAAGAATGTGGTTCCCTTTATACAATTTATCTACTTCAAAATGGCTTCTTGAGATACTTAAAGTCCACTGAAGAATCAACATCATCACTCATCATTTTCATCTGTGTGTTCATCATCTTCAACAACTCTGTCGCTTTCTCCTTCGTCTCTTCTCCATACCCAACCTGTAACACCAAGAACACCTTCTGAAACGCCCCCAAACGTAACGCTTCTTCAACCGCAGACGCGTTCCCTGTTCTACACAACTTCAAAATCACAGAGACTGAGCTCCTCGTCGCTTGTTCAGAGACCTTAAGAATCTTCTTCACCAGAAGTGGCATCACCAACGCGTTTTTTCTCACTTCCTCTATCCCTTCACTGGTTTCGCCAACCGCGTCTAGAACCGCTAATGCTTTCTCGCAAACGCTGTTCTCACCATCAATGATCATATCCACCGTCTGATTCACGAGACCGATTTCAAGAAACGCAGACGCGATTTGGGGCTTGTGCAAAACCATTTGACAAATCGCTGTCAACGAAGATTTCGTTGCGTTAGACGAAACCGAATCGCGAATCAGTTCAAGAAACGCTGCCGCGGCTCCGTTCTCCTCCGCAAACGCGTGAACTTGCGTTTCTTCCAACGAGAGAATCTCCTTTAACAAAAACGCAGCGTTTTCTCGGACTGTATCGTCCTTGCTCCTCAAGAAACCCGCGATGCAACGAAACGACGACGCAGATGCCAGTGTCGTTAAACCCTCCCACCCAATAGGAACCATCCACGTTAGCAGAGACAGAATCTTTCCCAATTTGGAAGTTAATTTCTCATCAGCCGAGAACTTCTCGAAACAATCACACAAAACCAAAGCGACGCCGTTTTCGATGATACAATTTCTATTTTTCTCGCATTCTTCCCCCAACTTCTTAATCCTCCAAATAATCTCCTCGCATTTCTCGTAATCCCCACGCCGCGTCGCAGAGGATAACTTTCTACAGATCTCGTACACCTCACACGGCATCAAAGGGACACGTGGCGTTGGGATCCGCTCAATCAACGACGAACCAATCTCCACGCACCATCCTTGGATCATCTTGCGTATCGTGTGGTTGGGGATCTGATCGAATGTGGTCAAGACCGTGTTCGTGACAGGACACGTGTTGTTCCCTGAATCGATCCATTTTTCGATGCTTGTGCGATCGTAGGTAATGCCTGTGGAGATTATCACCGGATCTTTCATGAGATCGATTGAGATTGGGCATTGAAACTCCGGCGGAATCGTTATCTCCGGCTCCGATGTCGATTCCGACCAACTCATTACCGGAGCTACCTTCTTCTTGCTAGCTCCACGTAGTCTCATTCCCCATGTAAAACCCATCCTTTGTGAAGCAAAACAAAATAAAGATTGGCTTGAGAGATTATAGTTTTCTGAGGGTTTTATAAAATAGTTAAAACCATATATATACTATTTTTTGCAAGTGGTAGGTCAAAGTTTTACTAGTGAAAAGAATGAGCAGAAGTTGATTAATTAGGTCTAAAATTGCAAGCTGATTGGTCTTAGCAAGTGGAAAAATTTGACCGTTGAACTTTTCAAGGAAGAACAGAACCATTAAGTAGAAAGCAAATCTTCTAGTTCTAGGACCCAGATCCATAGACTCGGCCCTTGATAATACATGGACAGGTCTTGGCAATGCTAGCATTGACCGTTGTCCGTTCCAACTAGCTATAACATTCATTTCACGCTCAGACTGATTAAATAGATGGATTATCTATTTTTGACTTTACATAGTTATATTCATTTTATTTATTTTTTACAAATGGTTTTCTTATATATACAATAACGAATTATATATAGAGAACGGTACAAGCTAGGGCCTTAACCAGATAAACATGTTCTTAACCACCAACCAATAACTTGACACCAACACAGACTGTCAGCGGCGGGCACATCGCGGGTGCGAAACGGCTATCACAAAGAAAATCGGGTAGACGTTATACTGAATCCAACCGATACTTTATTCGAGCTGTTTTGAATTTGAAGCAAAATGTTGTAAGCATTTGACTTAAAAATGGTATGAAGCTACAGGTTTTTCCACTGAAGCACATAAATAATTTATAATGATTAATAACGTTTATCAAATTGGTTGGGTCTTTGCAAGAGGGGAATTGTTCTTTCATGTAATCAAACCAATAAAAGTATTATTTATTTTCAGTAATTACAAGGTTTGATACATTACACATATCACATATGAGGATCTTGCATATGCTTATGCCTCGTAGAACTAAGGACTGTAGCATAACCTTGAATGAGTAAATTTATACCTTTGTAGATAAATCTAGTGGATTTTGCATGCTTGACTTGGTTTAGTGCATGTCATGTTACACTAAACTGAAATCTGGATTTTATTTTCTTCTGCCATCTAACATTATTCGAAGTTAATTTAGGAGAATCGGTATAAAACTCCAGTTTGTAATAGAATGGAAACGAGAGAAGAAGATGATCGAAAACATTCCATTCATTTCTTGTGATATTCTGTTACATAGTCATTTTATATAGTAAGTGATAGTGGTTTAAAATACGGCTACATTCATCTAGCCAATGGCCAACACATGGTCTGTAAGCCCTTCTATCGTATAATAGTTTGCTTAATTTTCTCTCTATTTATTGTAACTAGGATTGGTTCGCCCTACGAGCGGATTGGTATCTTAAAGAAATATCTAATATGTCACTAATAATGAATATTTTAAAATGTGTATCTGAATTTAAACTAAATTGATTTATTTTTCATTGTGTATATTTCATTTTTTATTATAGATTATATTCATCTTAATATTGAAAAGAAGAGATTACAATTTCGTGATTATACGTTTTTCTTTAATTCTTTGATCACAAGTTATTTTCCAATGAATGGTATCATACACACAACTACCACAAGTTAAATATTTCAAATTACAATCTATATTATTATTTGTGAAGTGATTTGTCGCTAAACGTTAGAGCGGTTAATGTAATTTTTACCTTTAATGAAATTAGTATATATATATATATATATATAAGTTATGATAAAATTAAAAAAAAAATTCTATAAATAATATTAGATTTATATGTTAGCTTAGATAATTGACTGTAAACTAATATAATAAATTTGGAAAAAATAAAAACATATTTTCAAAAGATAATTCTTATATATATATATATATATTATGTTGTAATCAAGAGATAATATTATAACAACATGATAATTCTTATATATATATTTTATTTTTATATATAAATTATTTTTCACTTCTGAAAATAATATTATTTAATTAAAAAAAATTCAAAAGTTACGTGATTAAAATTATAAAATATTATTTAGTTAAAAAAATTTATATAAGATATTTTGTAAAATAATTTAATATGTGAATGTTTTTAAATTTCAACTCAATATTAAACATATATATTTTGATGAATTTTTTTGTCAAATTCAAATAATTGGATGTTTTAATTAAACTTTTGAAAATGTAATAATAACTTATCATGCTGGTTTTTGAATTAATAAACATACACTAATAATTACTCATAGAAAGATTTTGTCCACAAGTACCTATATTAAATCTATATACAGTAGAACCTTTATAAACTAATACTTGATACAAACTAATAAATTTAACCAATCTCAACTTGAACCGGTACAAATTTGACACAAATCTATAAAATAACAAGATAATAACTTTAAAAAATTATGTATATATATGATCTCATTAAAATTATAAATCAATAACTTATATGCATATCTATTTTATATAAGTAAGAACCTATCCTTATATTATTTTTTTATATTCACAATGGAATTATTTTATATTCTCTTAACACATAATATTTTTATTTTTTCTTTTAAAATATATTTATTTTAAGATGTGGGAACCAAAATTCACACCGTCGATTTCCGTAAAATAAGGAAACTTAGGAAAACCCTAATTTTCCAGAGGGCCCGGATCTTTGCGGAAGCCATCAACAAATAACCAAATAAATGCGGAAAATACGAAAAACATGATAAAACGAATTTATAAAGAAAGTCGATCTTATTTTGAATTCACGTAAGAGCGTTGCGATCTTTACAAGAGATTACAAAGGCTTTGGCCGCAGGGGCCGTAAGCGAGTTATCAACATTAAACCCTAAACCTAGTTGAGTCGCAGCTCGATAACAAAAGACGAAAAAGACAAGAAAAAGAGAGTTTGATCGATTTCGGACTGAATCTTATGAAAGGCTGCCTACGTACCCCTTTCGGGGATCAAGTTGAACGTAGTTCAGTTGGTAGATCTGGACAAAAGAGATCGAATTGCCTGGGCGAGTTCGATCTAGTAATTGAGCGCCAGTCATAGAAACCGAACTTGTCGAGAAAAAAGCCTAAGTTTCTAAGTGCGGAAAATTCTAAGTCTAGATTCTCAGATGAGAGCTCTCCCCTTCGTTCTTTGCTTCGCCCTATGCCTCTTGCTTATATACTCCCTTCCTTGGCGGTTTGGTCCTTCCATTTCACTTAGATTCGAGTTTATCGAGAATCTTCCTTTTATGTTTATCTTTCTTTTTTTCCGCGGAAATCTTCTATTTATCTTCAAACTTGACATTTACCTTCAAACTTGACATTTATCCTCCTTCTACGAGTAAATCGTCAAAACTTTATCGTATCTTCGGGTTAGATTTCGTTAAAATCACGAGATGGGCTTTTATCACGTTTTAGAATCTTCTGAGCCGTTTTGCAATAAATCCGTTCTATGACTTTATACGAGACCGTTTCCTGATTCGATGCCATTTTTAATTAGTTCCTCGAGTTAATCGTAAAATTAGCTACATTCGTTTTTCGGTTAATCGTTGCCGTTTTTACGATTCACTCGAAGTTTTTTATATTAAAAACGCGTTTTTTACGATTTTTACGAAAAATCTCGAATAAATCATATAGTTTAGGCAATGTTCGGTGTTTCGTTTAACCGTTGCCGTTTTATACGATTTCATCGAGTTCTTTTCGAGAAAACAAAGTTTTACGGTTTTTATCGTAAAAATCTAACAATAGGACGGATCGAGACGAAACGGAAGACATTTCGACCGTGGTTTGGAATATGATCGTGTCGAAGAACGTACGCTTTGAATCAAGGACGTAGGAGATCGAGGCTCCGGATGATCGGCTTGACGTACAACGAGCCAAACCGAACCGGTTCAGCTCGCCGTACGGGGAGCTACCCGGGAAGCGTTTAGCTCGCCGACGGCGAGCTACTCATGATGGGACTAGCTCGCCGTACGGCGAGCTAGTTGTGATGGGACTAACTCGCGGTTTACGGCGGATGCGGTTTTTCGCGGTTTTGTGCTTAACTCGGATGATCGTGTAATCGATGTTTGTTTTGTTTTTCCGAGATAATGACTCCCAAGTTTTCCGCGGATTTCCTTTAAATTTTTATAAAACGACTTATCGAGTTTTATTAAATGACTTCTCGAGTTTTATAAAACGACTTATCGAGTTTTATAAAACGACTTATCGAGTTTTATAAAACGACTTATCGAGTTTTATAAAACGATTTTTCAAGTTTTATAAAACGACTTCTCGAGTTTAATAAAACATATATATATATATATATATATATTTTTTTTACGGAAACTTTTAGCCATTTATTCCGTCGTGACCGACTTTGACACCAATAGTTAGCCCCCCCAGCTCGCTTGAATCTTGAGCCTCTAGTGTAAGGTTCTTGCGAGTGGTTAGCCAGTTTTAGTTAAGTTAGGCGGAGTTAATGGTTGGAAAGGTCCATTGAAAGTGATCTTTCCACTCTCCATGAAGTGAAAGCGTTTAAGATTAGTGCTGCGCCTTGTGAAGGCTGCCTACGTACCCTATTGAAGGGATCAAGCCTTTCGTAGTTCGTTTTGGAGTTAAGGTTCGTATGACTTGTTTCCTAGCAAGAACTTTACGGTCTGGTTATGTGTATTGGACCTTTGCCGGCCTTGAGATTAGCCTCGTGGGCTGTTTGCTATGGCCGAGTGTGGCCGTTATAGTTTTCAGACTGGCTGTGTGCGGCTCTGAGTCCCTGCCGCTTTTGCGGCTTTATTATAAATCAGTTTGCGTTTTTAAGAGCGTGTTTTTATTCGTATGAATGTAGAGGGAAGAATATGAGTTGATATTGAGGGAGGTCCGTGAGTTGTTGTGCATTCCTTTCTCTTTGTGGATCGCCTTATTCGTTTGCTCATTTTAGGATGTTTAGCAAATCGAGTGAGCGTTTAGATATAGACGAAGAGACATGCCTTTAGGATCTCGATTCATGCCTTGAGACGTTAGAGACCAGTGTGCTGGGTTTAGGGCAAGACCTAGGTTTACTTTCGGATTGAGGCTATGCGATGACTAGTCGGCTTTCGTTTTGCTTGTTGCGATTTTAACCTGATTCCATACCGATTTAGAATCTGCGATAGGTTCTCGGCTTATACGATTCGTCTGGTTGGAATCGAGCATCTCACCGGGAACAATTCTAAGTTGCCTGGAAGTGCTGACCAAAAGTTTGGATTTCTTTTATAGCGCTATTACCCTTGTGTCGGGTGTTCGAGAGCTATCTCTGCGAAATAACTTAGTTTGTTTAGGACTGTTGCGAGTTTGTTGTGATCAAAAACAAACTTTTTAGATGTTTACGTTGTTTGGGCCTTCGCGAAAGATACGTATGTTAAGAAGTTTTGTGTATTTTATAGTCGAGGATGGACTGTTAGGTCTTCCAAGAAAATGAATTTATCGAGGAAGGTATTTGTGTCGAAAAACAATTCTTCGGGCGTCTGCGACGTCTCGCAGTGCCGGAAGTTGGTTTTTATTTTATATGCCACGTTTCGTGTTCGGAACGTTTGCGGGCTCGAAGATGTTGCGCGGTGTTGCAAGGGTTTTTTCTTAACCCTGCTTTGCAAGAACACTTTGGTTCTTTTGCGGATATTCACAATCGAAACTCACGTTCCTGCTAGGATGTTAAGTAGTTTTACGATTTTATCTAGAGCAATTAGGACTGAGAGGTCGCGTAAGTTGTTTCCCCGAAACAAAGCGTTTTTCATTACGGTGATTTGTGAAGTGTTGACCTTCCGAGATTCGTACGGCTTCAGGAGCTCTGTTACGAGTGTTTACTTACACGTCGGATTTTGTAGGCAACTTGCTTCGGAACTAGAGTGAATCGTGAGAATACAGAACTTAGACGATTTTCGACAAGTTTGCATTATCCGTTGAATGTATTGGCTTGGCGTGAAGGTTGTATTCAGCCACACAGCCAAGGTCGTATTTGGTAGAGGATTAGACCACGACACTTTCGTGCTATTGATAAGGTCGAGTTGGTTTGTAAACTTGGCATTGAAGTGAAGCGCGATCGGACAAGTGCCAAGTAGCGTTTGTCGAGCTTGATACGCGAAGTATTCCCGTGGTTTTAGAAAACGTTTTTCTGTTTTAGGTTTGATTTATATGATGAAAGTTTCGTATAATCTTGCCGTCATTCATATGGAAGTTGTTTCTTTTTTACCCGAGGGAGACAGAGCCTAAGAAGCTCGATGCAGAGTCCGTGCGGAGTTGTTCACGGGGTAGTTTCTCAGATGTAATTGAGAGGAACGAGAGCGGATGCTCGTGGACCGCAGAATGAGATCTTTTAGATCGTGATGCGAGGAAGCAAAGTTTAGATTGGTAGTTTAGTGCCGGATCGTATAGCTTGGTTTTTGCTATAAAGAAAATACTTTTCGCAAAACCTGTTACGTTTATTTTTGAAATTTGCTTCGTTATGACATGATCCTGAATATACGAAGTATTTTTCGCATAAGTAACGGGCGATGATTGACACGATGCGTGGAGATAACAATGTTTCCGCAGATTATTTAAGAAACCTTTCCGCTTAGTTCTTGATTCTTTGGTGATAGTTTTTCGGAGTCACTCAAAGAGTTTTACCAAAAGTTATTTCACCGAGATCTAGTCGCAAAATGTTTTAGCGGGTTTCTCGGGCGGAATGAATCACATGCCAGCAATAGGATCAGTCGGCGAGAAGGGAGGACATGTTCCCTATTGCTGCTTTGTGTTCTCGATTTTTCTTTTTGCCGCAAATGTTCTTGATATTATTCCGTGACTCAGTTGGTTCGACGGAGAATGAGATTAATGCTTTGACGCCTAAAGATTTCTCGTATAATTTTTCGATTCTTATACGAAACTCGTTTTATCAAGTTGGAGAAGATCTTTATGACATTGGGAAAATCATCGAGTTTCACTCTGAAGTTTCGTAGAGATTTTCTAACCGCATGATTGCGACGAGAGATGCTGTATAGTCCTCGAGATTATTTCCCAGACGGTTTGGATCAGTCTTTAGCGTTTAGACGGTTCTTAGATTGTCGTTTGCTTTTGGAATGATTTTGACGAGGCGTCGCATTGTCCGAATATTTTTCTGCTTACTTTTTGCGAGATTTTGCTTTATAGAAAGCGTCTTCTCGATGCGAGGAAAATATTTGACGAAAAGAAAAAAGATGAGTTTCCTTTGAAGGATTCGGATGATCGTTAATCCGGGTTGGTTAAAGACCGTGGTGGGTTGGCGATGACTTGGAGTATGTCTTATTTACGAAAATTTCTAAGAGCGAGTCGGTTTTAAGACGACGTCAGCATCTCTAGCTCCTTCTTTCTTTTAGGAAATGAGTACGCTCGAATGCATGGCGATCGTTTCTCGGTTGTACGAGAGATTGGATCGGTTTGCGAGTTATGCCTTAGTTTCATCGATGATCTTGAACCGCCTATTCTTTGTTCTTTGTCTTTTGACTTACCGGTCTTCGACGAATTACCAGCAAGAGTATCGGAGCGGGGAGAAGACTTAACCATCGGAGTTCATGTTCTTGTTTCTTCGTAATGCTTGTTTTATTTAATCGACTAGGTGCGCTTTGTATATCGGAAAATCAGTCACGTGTTTACGATTGGATTTTTTCAACTTAGCATGTCAGAGTTTCGTAAAACCGGATTGCGTTTAGAGAGTTCAGATCTCTCGTATAGTTTAGGAAACTTTGGTGTTACCGTTGCCGTTTTAGACGATTGATTCAAACATATACAAAGAAACAAGTCTTTTTGGTTTTACCGTAAAATCTCGATAGAAATTCTGATTGAGACGAAACGAGAATCAGCGCGATCAAGACTCGAGAGAGAAACTCGAGGATTGGTTCAGCTCGACGTAGGGCGAGCCGGGTGAACCCTTTCAGCCCTCCGTGTGGCGAACTGGATGGTCAGAACCCTTGGGGCAAAGTTAGCGCCTCTTGGGCGAGGTGAAAGGCTGGTTAGCTCGCCGTACGGCGAGCTAGTCTTGAACGGTTCAGCTCGCCGTATGGCGAGCTGGCAATAAGAACCCTTGGGGCAAAGTCAGCGCCTCTTGGGCGAGGTGAAAGGCTAGTTAGCTCGCCAAGATGGCAAGCTAGGTTGCTTGGCCAACTCACCGTCTTTTCGATCCGGATAGTATCGCCCAATTCTGCGAGTAGCCTAGGGTTTTTCCCGTGAGTAACCAACCCAGGGTTCTTCCACGAGAAACCTAGGGTTTTTCTCGCGAGTAACCATCCTAGGGTTCTTCCGCGAGCAACTTAGGGTTTTTCCCGCGAGTAACCTAAGGTTTATTTCGCGAGTAACCTACGGTTTATTTCGCGAGTAACCTATGGTTTATTTTGCGAGTAATCTACGGTTTATTTTGCGAGTAACGTACTGTTTATTTCGCGAGTAACCTACGGTTTATTTCGCGAGTAACCTACGGTTTATTCCGCGGTTTCTGGGAGAGCAAGTTTTATCTTTCCGAAATGTTCTCAAAAAACGTCTTTTGCTCAATACATACGTAATGAGATTTGTCCAACTCAGAAATAAGAAAAACACTACGGGGTTTGATAGATTTTATCGTTGCCCTTAGTGATCTGAGATAGAAATCGCGAGCTTGTTTTGTTGCTCTTCCCGTGGCAAAAAGTCGCGATTAGGTTTTTGATTTTGTTGAGTACTACAGCGTTTGCGTGAGCGTTGGCTGTAGGAGTAGTCGCTGCTGGAGTTGTTTTACCAACGTTTCTGCGAGTTGCGACATTGTCTTTCAAACATCCAGACATTGTTTTGGTCAAGCACTTTGCGGCTATGAGTAAGAGTAATCCGACCCCCCCTCCTTCTAGCGGCAAACTATGGGAACCAAAATTCACACCATCGATTTCCGTAAAATAAGGAAACTTAGGAAAACCCTAATTTTCCAGAGGACCCGGATCTCTACGGAAACCAACAACAATTAACCAAATAAATGCGGAAAATACGAAAAACATGATAAAACGAATTTATAAAGAAAGCCGATCTTATTTCGAATTCGCGTAAGAGCGTTGCGATCTTTACAAGAGATTACAAAGGTTTTGGCCGCAGGGGCCGTCATCAAGTTATCAACATAAAACCCTAAACCTAGTTGAGTCACAGCTTGATAACAAAAGACGAAAAAGATAAAAAAAAGAGAGTTTGATCGATTTCGGACTGAACCTTATGAAAGGCTGCCTACGTACCCCTTTCGGGGATCAAGTCGAACGTAGTTCAGTTGGTAGATCTGGACAAGAGATTGAATTGCCTGGGCGAGTTCGATCTTTTAATTGAGCGCCAGTCATGGAAACCGAACTTGTTGAGAAAAAAGCCTAAGTTTCTAAGTGCGGAAAATTCTAAGTCTAGAAAAGTTGTAAAAGTCTTAGATGAGAGCTCTCCTCTTCGTTCTTTGCTTCTGCCCTATGCCTCTTGCTTATATACTCCCTTCCTTGGCGGTTTGGTCCTTCCATTTCGCCCAGATTCAAGTTTATCGAGAATCTTCCTTTTATGTTTATCTTTCCTTTTTTCCCGCGGAAATCTTCTATTTATCTTCAAACTTGACATTTACCTTCAAACTTGACATTTATCCTCCTTCTGCGGGTAAAGTTTCAAAACGTTATCGTATCTTCGGGTAAGATTTCGTTAAAATTGCGAGATGGGCTTTTATCACGTTTTAGGATCTTCTGAGCCGTTTTGCGATAAATCCGTTTTACGACTTTATACGAGACCGTTTCCTGATTCGATACCATTTTTAATAAATTCCTTGAGTTAATCGTAAAGTTTAGCTATGTTCGTTGTTCGGTTAATTGTTGCCGTTTTTACGACTCACTCGAAGTTTTTTTTATTAAAAATGCGTTTTTACGATTTTTACAAAAAATCTCGAATAAATCGTATAGTTTAGGCAATGTTCGGTGTTTCGTTTAACCGTTGCCGTTTTATACGATTTCCTCAAGTTCTTTTCGAGAAAACAAAGTTTTACGTTTTTTATCGTAAAACTCGAACAATAGGACGAATCGAGACAAAACGAGAGACATTTCGACCGTGGTTCGGAATATGATCGTGTCGAAGGACGTACGCCTTGAATTGAGGACGTGAGAGATCGAGGCTCCGGATGATCGGCTCGACGTACGACGAGCCGAACTGGACCGGTTCAACTCGCCGTACGGTGAGCTATCCGGGATCGTCTAGCTCGCCGTACGGCGAGCTACTCATGATGGGACTAGCTCGCCGTACGGCGAGCTAGTCGTGATGTGACTAGCTCGCGGTTTACGGTGGATGCGGTTTTTCGCGGTTTTGTGCTTAACTCGAATGACCGTGTAATCGGTGTTTGTTTCATTTTTCCGAGATAACGACTCCCAATTTTTCCGCGGATTTCCTTTAGAGTTTTATAAAACGACTTATCGAGTTTTATAAAACGACTTCTCGAGTTTTATAAAACGACTTTTCGAGTTTTATAAAACGACTTATCGAGTTTTATAAAACGACTTCTTGAGTTTTATAAATTGACTTCTCGAGTTTTATAAAACGACTTCTCGAGTTTTATAAAACGACTTCTCGAGTTTAATAAAACGTATTTTTTTTTTTTTTACTGAAACTTTTAGCCATTGATTCCGTCATGACAGATTTTGACACCAACATAAGATAAAATAATATTTTATTTTAGTGTAGAGATATTAAATTATTATCTTTGTAAATTAATAAAATTTAAAAGTCCAACGTTATTAATTTATAGAGGTTTTACTATACGTTGCTAATATTATTTTCTTGTTGTATACTATTTTAGTAAATACACAACCACTTCTGGTTTTACTTTTTGGTTTTGGAAGTTTATTTTTTGTATGATGTTTTCATCTCTAACATCATTTTATCTTCTTAATTTATATTTTAATAAATATCTGATATGTTTTTTTTTAATTTTATGGTGCGTAGTGAATATTTCATTTTTATTTAGTTTGTGTGTTGATAGTTATCGTCAACTTTTTAATGTGAGTATTTTCAAAATGAAAAAAAAAATCCAAAAATAGTATTTTTGTTCTTAAAATATAAGTGGTTGATCATATTATTGAGTGTTTGTCGATTTGTAGCATCTGCAAAAAGATGAAGATACGGTTACCGATTACTGGGCCGAAAAAACTATTAATAATAATTTTAATAAGTCCAAATACAAAATATCATCATAAAAGAGAGGAAAAATTCAGGTTTGACATGTGTCAAGTTATTAAAGAATAAATTAGTGACATGACATCCCTAGAATGAATAAAACCTTGTGTTTCAAGACACATGGAGATGCTTTTCACAGGCTGGGTAGGTCACCACTGGCCAAACAAAAAAGGGTCACATTTGAAAAGAATCCCAAATATATTAAAAATAAAATGAATGGAAAGCAACGGATTGTCTCATGACACATGACACATCCAGAAAAAAAGCAATTGATGATGTGGCGGAGCAGAATGGAGGAAAACACAATTTTATATAAGTGATGCTGTGGCGGAGCTAGGTCGGTCTGCGCTACACATGAAATGAAATGTATTGGTTTTATCAAAGATATAATTTTGTGTAAGTTTTTCTTTTATGATAAGTTGGTTATGAGTGTGATTTGTTAATCGATTAGTGTTGTGTACACCAAATTTCAATTATATAACTAAAAATGACATGTGGACATATTAAGTATTGTCGCTGATTAGAACATGATTGCAAGATTATATAGGTTTATATATAATATTCATAACACTTCTTTAAATTTAAACTTTGAGCATTACAAATTAAATCAAACGAAATCGATCAAACGGAACACAATAGAGAAACCTTGTTAAACCATCGATCGTGAAAGATAACTTTGAGTCTTATAGAATGAAATATGAGTTTTGATATATTCTTCTTCTTCTGTAACTAAAGAAGGAGCATAAACATTTTTATATTCTACTTTTAATCTTATGGGAGTTTTTCTACTGTTTGTTTATGGGGTGTATTGATGTGGTACGTAGTATTAGCATAAGTAGTATCGTAGTTTAACTCAATTTGATTGGTTAATCGTTTTGTGAAATTTTTGTTATGTTTACATCACTAAAAAAATAAACAGAAAATTTGTGTCCTACATAAAGGTATTCACACTATTTTGTATTGCATCAATTTTGATTCTGTTTACTGCTTTGTTTCACTAATCGAACCTAAAATGAATATGTCATGTTGCTAAAATAAAGAAACAAATATAAAAAAAATGATAACTACAATTGTGTTTATGATTTACACAAACAAAACGGAGTTCTACATTCAGATATGAATGATAGCATAATCCAGTAAATAGTATTTCTAGATAACATGTAGCATACAAATATATATACACAGATATTGTTATTCTATTTAATGTAAAATATTTTTTCTTAATGATGATAAATATAGTTTTAAATTTTTTTTACCGGACAATCTAAGACAGATATACCAAGGAATCATTCCGTTAAAATTTCTTGTTTGCAAAAAGAATAACTAAAATAGACTACGCTATTTTAAAAAAATGGATTTAATTTTCATCAAAAAAATCGAAAGTTTAGTTCTAGTTTCCAGTAGATTATTCATTTTGTGATATGCTAGTACATATAAGTGTAACTAAAGGCATGAAACCATACAATTTTGAATGATATTATAAATGAAAAAAATGGCGAAATCACATTTTTAAAACTATGCCAACTTGATAAAGTTCTATAACCATCAGTGTTTTCAAGTAGCATTTGTTAATCATATGAAAAATCACAAACTTGTGCCTATAGCGTTCCCTCTAAATATGAAAAAGCATTAAGTAGAAAAAAGTAATCTTATATATTTTGTTTTGCAGATCTAACATAATTGTCATCCAACAATACCTATGGGTGTATTTATAGGCAGGGCATATGGAATTTAATCACGTATAGTTCTATTATTCATGTGTATGGTGATTTGAGTAGTCAAGTCTCAGTGTACCATCTAGGTTGTGTACCATTCAACTCTATTATGTGTACCTTCTTGGATGTGCGTCATTTTTTACATTTGCTTTTATGAATTGCATCACCATCATATATCTCAAGCATATAATCTTAAAGACAACGTAGATAACACATATTTTGCCTCATACAATTAATTTGGCTTCATAATAAGAAAAATAATGTGGAGAAGATAATGAGATGTTGTTGGTTTATAAAATAAGAGTGTCTATGTGTGAATTTATAGGCATGGCATATGCAATTTAATCACGTATAGTTCTATTATTCTTGTGTATGGTGAGTTTTGAGTAGTCAAGTCTTAGTGTACCTACCATCTAGGTTGTATACCATTCAGCTCCATTATACGTACCTTCTTGGATGTGCTCCATTCTTTACATTTTCTTTTATGAATTGCCTCACCATCAAATATCTCAAGCATATAATCTTAACAACAAGGTAGATAACACAAATATTTTGTCTCATACAATTAATCTAGATTCATAATATGAAAAACAACGTGAAGAAGATAATGAGAAGTTCATAATTTATTTATAAAATAAGAGTGCATATTGGTGTATTTATAGGCAATGCCTATGCAATTTAATCATGTATAGTTCTATTATTCTTGTGTATGGTGAGTTTTGAGTAGTCAAGACTCAATGTACTATCTAGGTTGTGTACCATTCAACTTCATTATGTGTACCTTCTTGGATGTGCACCATTCTTTACATTTACTTTTATTGATTCCCTCACCATAACATGTCTCAAGCATATATTCTTCAAGAAAACATAGATAACACAAATATTTTATCTCATACAATTAATATGAAGACAATGTGAAGTAGATAATTAGATGTTGTTGGTTTATAAAATAAGAGCGCGTATGGATGTATTTATAGGCATAGCATATGCAATTTAATCACATAAAGTTCTATTATTCTTGTGTATGGTGAGTTTTGAGTAGTCAAGTCTTAGTGTACCATCTAAGTTGTGTACAATTCAACTCCATTATGTGTACCTTCTTGGATGTGCTCCATTCTTTACATTTTCTTTTGTGAATTCCCTCACCATCACATGTCTCAAGCATATAATCTTAAAGACAATGTAGATAACACAAATATTTTGTCTCATACAATTAATCTGGATTCATAATATGAAAAACAGTGTGGATAAGATAATGAGATGTTGTTGGTTTATAAAATATGAGTGCATATGGGTGTATTTACAGGCATGGCGTATGCAATTTAATCGCGTATAGTTCTATTAATCTTGTGTATGGTGAGTTTTGAGTAGTCAAGTCTCAGTGTACCATCTAGGTTGTGTACCATTCAGCTCCATTGTATGTACCTTCTTGGATGTGCACCAATCTTTACATTTGCTTTTGTGAATTCTCTCACCATCACATGTCTCAAGCATATAATCTTAAAGACAACGTAGATAACACAAATATTTTGTCTCATATAATTAATCTTGATTTCTAACATGAAAAACAACGTAGAGAAGATAATGAAATGTTGTTGGTTTATAAAATAAAAGTGCATATGGGTGTATTTATAGGCATGGCATATGCAATTTAATCACATATAGTTCTATTAATCGTGTGTATGGTGATTTTTGAGTACTTAAGTCTCACTGTACCATCTAGGTTGTGTACCATTCATCTCCATTATGTGTACCTTCTTGGATGTGCACCATTCTGTATATTTACTTTTATGAATTTCCTCAGCATCACATGTCTCAAGCATATAATTTTAAAGACAACGTAGATTACACAAATATTTTATCTCATACAATTAATCTGGATTCAAAATATGAAAAACAATTTGGAGAAGATAATGAGATGATGTTGGTTTATAAAATAAGAGTGCATATGGGTGTATTTATAAGTAGGGCATATGCAATTTAATCACGTATAGTTCTATTATTATTGTGTATGGTGAGGCTTGAGTAGTCAAATCTCAGTGTACCATCTAGGTTGTGTACCATTCACCTCTATTATGTCTACATTCTTTGATGCGCACAGTTCTTTACATTTGCTTTTCTGAATTTCCGCACCATCACATGTCTCAAGCATATAACTTAGAGATATTGTAGATAACACAAATATTTTATCTCATACAATTAATCTGGATTCATAATATGAAAAACAATATGGAGAAAATAATGAGATGTCGTTGGTTTATAAAATAAGAGTACATCTGGGTGTATTTATACGCAGAGCTTATGCAATTTAATCATGTATAATTCTCTTATTGTTGTGTATGTTTAGTTTTGAGTAGTCACGTCTTTGTGTACCATCTAGGTTTTATACCATTTATCTCCATTTTGTGTACCTTCTTGGATGTGCATCATTCTTTACATCTGCTTTTATGAATTTTCTCACCATCACATGTCTCAAGCATATAATCTTAAAGGTAATGTAGATAACACAAATATTTTGTCTCATACAATTAATCTGCATTCATAATATGAAAACAATGTGGAGAAGATAATGAGATGTTGTTGGTTTATAAAATAAGACTGCATATGGATGTATTTATAGGCAGGGCATATGCAATTTAATCACGTATAGTTTTATTATTTTTGTGAATGGTCAGTTTGTGTAGTCAAATCTTAGTGTACCATCTAGGTTTTGTACCATTCAGCTCCATTATGTATACCTTCTTGGATGTGCATTATTCATTACATTTGCTATTATGAATTTCCTCACCATCACATGTCTTAAGCATATAATCTTAAAGACAACGTAGATAAAAAATATATTTTATCTCATATAATTAATATGGATTCATAATATGAAAACTATTTTGGCGAAGAAAATGAGATGTTGTTGGTTTATAAAATAAGAGTGCATATAGGTGTATTTATAGGCAAGGCATATGAAATTTAATCACATATAATTATATTATTCTTGTGTATAGTGAGTTTTGAGTAGTCAAGTCTCACTGTACCATCTAGACTTTGTACCATTCAGCTATATTATATGTACCTTCTTAGACGTGCATCGTTCTTTACATTTGCTTTTATGAATTCCCTCACCATCACATGTCTCAAGCATATAATCTTAAAGACAACGTATATAACACAAATATTTTGTCTCATACAATTAATATGGATTCATAATATGAAAAACAATGTTGAGAAGATAATGAGATGTTGTTGGTTTATAAAATAAGAGTGCATATGGGTGTATTTATAAGCAGGGCATATGCAATTTAATCACGTATAATTCTATTGTTCTTGTGTGTGGTGAGTTTTGAGTAGTCAAGTCTTAGTGTACCATCTAGGTTGTGTAACATTCATATCCATTATGTGTACCTTATAGAATGTGCATTATTCTGTAAATTTTCTTTTAGGAATTTCATCACCTTCACATGTCTCAAGCATATAATCTTAAAGACATTGTAGATAACACAAATAATTTATTTCATACAGTGAATTTGGATTCATAATATAAACAATTTGGAGAAGATAATGAGACGTTGGTTTATAAAATAAGAGCACCTATGGGTGTATTTAAAGGCAGTCGTATACATTAAATTAATGCATATCAAGATAACAAGAACAAAATAGTGAGTTATGAGTATTCAAGTGTTAGTGTACCATCTAGGTTATGTACCATTCAGCTCCATTATGTGTTCCTTCTTAGATATGGACCATTCTTTACATTTGCTTTTATTAATTTCATCACCATCACATGTCTCAAGCATATAATCTTAAAGACAACGTAGATAACACAAATATTTTGTCTCATACACTTAATCTAGATTCATAATATGAAAAACAATGTGGAGAAGATAATGAGAAGTTGTTGGTTTATAAAATAGGAGTGTCTATTGGTGTATTTATAGGCAAGGCCTATGAAATTTAATCATGTATAGTTCTATTATTTCTTGTGTATGTTGAGTTTTGAGTAGTCAAGTCTCATTGTATATAGGTTGTGTACCATTCAGGTCCATTATGTGTACCTTCTTGGATGTGCACCCTTTTGTACATTTAGTTTTATGAATTTCCTCAACATCACATGTCTCAAGCATATAATCTTAAAGACAACGTAGATAACACTAATATTTTATCTCATACAATTAATCTGGATTCATAATATGAAAAATAATATGGAGAAAAAAATGAGATGTTGATGTTTTATAAAATAAGAGTACATATGGGTGTATTTATACGTAGAGCATATGAAATTTAATCATGTATATGTAACATCCCGAGTTGTGATATATTGAAAGGATTAAGAGGATTGATTTGACTACCTATGTCACCAAAGTGCACTTACCTTTTCGGGAGCACATCCAGAGAGAACTCCAGAGTTAAGCGTGCTTAAGCTCAGGGGTGGGCGTTCGGGTACCCATTCGGGTTCGGTTCGGATCTATTCGGGTTTCGGATTTTCGGGTTCACAAATTATAGCCCCATTCGGATATTTCTAAATTTCGGTTCGGGTTCGGTTCGGATCTTTGGGGGTTCGGTTCGGGTTCGGATAACCCATTTAAATTATTTTTAAAATTTTAAAATTGATTATATACTTTAGATTTCTAAAAATCTATAAAATAAAATAATATTTTACAAATAATTAAATAACATAAATCAAAATACCTAAAAGTAACATATAAATTAGTTTGATTTGAATATTTGGATTGTGAATCAATAATTTTTAAAAATATTTTTGATGTTTTGAGTGCACTTTAGCAATTTTAGACATGTATGTTTGACTATTTACATATATTTACAAGTATTTTGAACAATTTTAAAGTATTTTATATATAGTGAATGTTTTTTATATAGATTAAATCTAAAAATAATTAATATATATAGGTATATAAATCTCTTTCGGATATATTCGGGTACCCGAAATATTTCGGTTCGGGTCGGTTCGGTTTCGGTTCTTTAAATACCAAAATTTTAAACCCATTCGGATATTGAATCAATTTCGGTTTGGGTTCGATACTACTTTTTCGGATCGGATTCGGTTCAGTTCTTCGGATCCGGGTTTTTTGCCCAGCCCTACTGGAGTAGTCAAAGGAACGGTGACCTATCGGAAATGATTTGTGATACCGTGTAAGTGAGGCCAAAGCACGGGGAAAGGTTATATGGTGATTGCAGGGTCAGTAAACATGACTCTAGAGCCTTGGAAAATTAAAGGACCGGCTGTTGGAACGGGATGGGGCCCACGGGCCGAGAGAGCGGGTGTGGGTGGCCCATTAGCTGTGGGCGGTCGGGGCATTACAAGTGGTATCGGAGATGGTTAGCCATCTCAGTTCTGACCTGAGAGGCGTCTTGAGACCTGTCGTGGGGCGAAACGAGGACGTTGCGTTCTTTGAGAGGGGGTGAATTGTAACATCCCGAGTTGTGATATATTGAAAGGCTTAAGAGGATTGATATGACTAGCTATGTCACCAAAGTGCACTTACCTTTTCGGGAGCACATCCAGAGAGAACTCAAGAGTTTAGCGTGCTTGAGCTGGAGTAGTCAAAGGATGGGTGACCTATCGGGAAATGATTTGCGATACCGTATAAGAGAGGCCAAAGCACGGGGAAAGGTTATATGGTGATTGCAGGGTCAGTAAACATGACTCTAGAGCCTTGGAAAATTAATGGACCGGCCGTTGGAACAGGATGGGGCCCACGAGTTGAGAGAGCGGGCGTGGCTGGCCCATTAGCTGTGGGCGGTCGGGGCGTTACAGTATAACTCTCTTATTCTTGTGTATGGTGAGTTTTGAGTAGTAAAGTCTTAGTGTACCATCTAGGTTTTATACCATTTGGAGAAGATAATGAGATGTTGGTTTATAAAATAAGAGCACCTATGGGTTTATTTATAGGCAGAGTATATGCAATTTAATTACGTATAGTTCTATTATTCTTGTGTACAGTGAGTTTTGAGTTTCAAGTGTTAGTGTACCATCTAGGTTGTGTACCTTCAGCTCCATTATGTGTACCTTCTTAGATATGCACCATTCTTTACATTTTCTTTTATGAATTACATCACCATCACATGTCTCAAGCATATAACCTTAAAGACAACGTAGATAACATAAATATTTTTTCTCATACAAATAATATGAATTCCTAATATGAAAAACAATAAGGAGAAGATAATGAGATGTTGGCTTATAAAATAAGAGTGTATATGGGTGTATTTATAGGCAAGGCATATGCAATTTAATCATGTATACTTTTATTATTCTTGTGTATGGTGAGTTTTGAGTAGTCAAGTCCTAGTGTAGACATCTAGGTTGTGTACCATTCATCTTTATTATGTGTACCTTTTTGGATGTGCACAGTTCTTTACCTTTGCTTTTATGAATTTCCTAACCATCACATGTCTCAAACATATAATCTTAAAGACAACTTACATAACACAAATATTTTATCTCATATAATTAATATGGATTCATAATATGAAAAAACATTGTGGAGAAGATAATGAGATATTGTTAGTTTATAAAATAAGAGTGCATATAGGTGTATTTATAGGTAGGGCATATGCAATTTAATCACGTATGCTTCTATTAATCTTGTGTATGCCGAGTTTTGAGTAGTCAAGTATTAGTTTACCATCTAGGTTGTGTACTATTCAGCTCTATTATGTGTACTTTCTTGAATGTGCACGGTTCTTTACATTTACTTTTATGAATTTCCTCACCATCACATGTCTCAAGCATATAATCTTAAAGACAACGTAGATAACACAAATATTTTGGCTAATAGAATTAATCTGGATTCATAATATGAAAAACAGTGTGGAGAAGATAATGAGATGTTGTTGGGTTATAAAATAAGAGTGCATATGGGTGTATTTATAGGCAGAGCATATGTAATTTAATCACGTATAATTCTATTCTTCTTGTGTATGGTGAGTTTTGAGTAGTTAAGTCTTAGTGTACCATCTAGGTTGTGTACCATTCATATCCATTATGTGTATTTTCTTGGAAGTGCACTATTCTTTAAATTTTCTTTTAGAAATTTCATCACCATTACATATCTCATGCATATAATCTTAAAAACATCGTAGATAACACAAATAATTTATTTCATACAATTAATCTGGATTCATAATATGAAAACAATTTGGAGAAGATAATGAGATGTTTGTTTATAAAATAATAGTGCCTATGGGTGTATTTATATGCATGGCATATGAAATTTAACTACTTATAGTTCTATTATTCTTTTGTATTGTGAGTTTTGAGTAGTCAAGTCTCAGTGTACCACCTAGGTTGTGTACCATTCAGCTCCATTATGTGTACCTTCTTAGATGTGCACCATTTTTTACATTTGATTTTATGAATTTCCTCACCATCACATGTCGCAAGCATATAATCTTAAAGACAGCGTAGATAACATAAATATTTTATCTCATATAATTAATCTGGATTAATAATATGAAAAAACAAATTGTGGAGAAGATAATGATATGTTGTTGGTTTATAAAATAACACAAATATGAGCATCTGTTGGTAACAATCATTTAGTAGGAACACTTCAAAACAATATGGAGAAAATAATGAGATGTTGATGATGTAAAATAAACGTACCTGTCCAAATATCCAATACCTGCTGAACTAGGAACACTTCAAAACCTCTGAGACCTGTAAACACTCACTTCACATCTTCTACTTACACTTTTCCATTGAGTTTTACTGATATTCTTCTTCTCAGAGAAGTTGGTAACAATCATTTAGTGGGAACTATAAGGGAGCTCATTCGTTTTGATGTTAGCTTTCCATCTCTTCGCAACTTGTAAGGATTCTGCTCTTCACTTCTCTTTTTAAATTTGATAACACACTAAAAATCTATGATCCTTTAGGTACTTGAATAATAACTATTTGAGTGGAGACATCCCTGCTCAGCTATCTAACCTTACGAGCTTAGAGATTGTGTAAGCATTCTACACTGCACACATTCTGCACTAAACTGTTTAAGGATAACTCTAATCTATGTTTATTTGATTTTGTAGGTACCTATCTTACAATAAGCTAATCAGAAACATTCCTTTTGCCATTGCTCATACTCCTAAGTTGACATTCTTGTAAGTTTGTGTATGTTGATCTTTCAGATTTACTTACAATCAATACAAAACATGCATTCTTATGGGATCATTTTTAAAACTAGGTATCTTGATCACAACCAGTTTACTGGGAGAATCCCAGATGTATTCTACAAGCATCCTTTCCTCAAAGAAATGTGAGTTACATGTCTTCAAACTATAAAGCAAAGCTTATACTAAGTTAAAACAGTGAAACTTGAAGTATAACGAGACATGTTTCTATTTGTATCAGGTACATTGAAGGAAACATGTTTAAACAAGGTGCTAACCCAATTGGCACTCACATAGTTCTAAAAGTTTCTGATTCTGATTTTGTTGTGTGATGTGGTAAAATATACTAGGATGTTCTAAGAGAACAAAGTCTCAAAACTACCTAGAGATGGTTCCACTTTAGCGTGCTTCATTATAATTTTTTGTATGGTTTTGATCCTTTGCAAATGGAAGAACGCATAGACTACAAGTTTTCTTTAATATTGTATAGTTAGACACAATTCTACTAATATTTATTGAATTTGTCTTTTCTCTCTACAAGTCTTTTTCCATAACCAATTTGTTTTTTTTGTACAATTGCGATACTGAGAACTTACAAGATGTATATATAAATCAATAAGTACTCAGCTAGACTAATAACCTCTTTTCTCGTGGTTTAAAGAACTTGAAGTGGAGTCCCTGTATGTACCTTTTTAGTATGATCAGATTGTTGCTTGTATATAGCTGCAGCCATTTTGCTATAGAGGTCCATATTCATTGTCTGAAGAGCCGTAAACTTGAATATTATTATGATAGAATACAATCAAAGTGGTTTTTTACCTGTGCAAGAAAAACACAGTGTGAATCAGTTAAAGCGGCTGGGGAACCATTGGTGCAGGCGGAACTAATCCTTTCACATTTAAACCATTGTAGAAAGTAAAAATTGCAGAAAATAAACTGACAAATTAAGCTCTTCTTTTTGACCCTTCTTCTTTGTTATTAATCTCTTCACAATCATAGTAAAGTCTTTGATCACTATTGAATTTTATAAGAAAGTCTCTCTCACTCACTTCTACACAGTCGTCTCTGCAAAACGTCTAATGGTTTTTATGTGGAGAAGCACATGTCTGGCACATAATTTGTTGTGTTCTGCCCCTCAAGCTCAAGAATCCCAATAAGTAAGGGCACTTTCATCCTTGCATAAGAAATCTAAATCTATAGCATATAGATGGTATTCAAATGTCAAAATGATAGTGAGATTTAGGGGGAAAATAAAACGAACCGAATTTTTATTTTACGGTATTTCTGGCTATGGAGTTTATCCGCACATAACCCAGATTCAAATAGATATCCAAAAGAACTAGAAATTTCAAAATTCCAACATATGTGTACAATATCCAATTTTACTTTCTAATATGCTTCCAAAACATATTAAGATATTATTACATATTTATAATAATTAGTTATAACATGAATAATTTACTCAGATACTTAGTCTAACATATATTTTTATTTGGTTAATATTAATGTTTTTATGTTTGACATTGCATTTGAAGTTTGGTTACTAATAATTTGTTTTGAATTTTAAGCAATGTTAGTTTTTTCTTAAAATTTAAATAGTGTTTCTTACGTTTATAGAATTGTTAGTTGTTACCATTAGCTTTTTTATGTTTCATAATGTATGATTATCGTTCATATAAGGCTTTGATTTATCATAAATACTGATATGTTTAGCATTGTCATGAATAGTTCAGTGACAAATCTTGTATAATTGATAGACGAGTTTCAAAAAATTATTTTTTTGAAGGACAACAATATGGTTTGAAGAAACTAAATGCACAAATTTATTGAAACGATTGAAAATATATATTGAGTTTTATCAAGTATAAGTTAGTATTTTAGAACTGATAATCCGATTAGTATCCAAAACCGAAATTATTTTGTGTTCAACCGGATCTTGGACATGTAACTAAATTCAAACCGAATCCAACTAAACCCAAACCGAATCTGACCCATATTTTTTTTATAATATCCGAATGTGGTTGAAATTCATGAACCCGAATGAACTCGAACAAAAACCCGATTGGAACCCTAACTTTCCCAGACCTAGTGAGATGTGAGACTGGTGCATCAACTCAAAAAGTCTATTTGATGTAAGTTGCTGAGGAATAAATCAATATATTCTCATTTCTTAGCTACTCTTAAGATATTTCCTCTTTTATCCACATTCATCTCTAATCTGATCTCACAATATCATATGGCTTATTCGAGAATTGACCACATTCAGACATTCATATGAAACATTTGTTAGGAACTAGTAGCAGCTTTAAACATATTTTTTCACCATGTTGAGAGCATTGACAGCCTGATGGGCTAATAATAGACTTGATATGAATGAGATATGTGGTCTTGATTTTTGAAATTTATTGAAATAGATAAGTTATAGAACTGATTGTGAAAATTATAAAAACAAAACATGTATTTAAAATAACAATTTATTGCATTTTGGAGATCATGTTTCTGGTTATTTCATCCCTCATCATACAACAAAACAAACTCAAAAGAGAAAATATGTTCACCAAAACGTTGAGATTTTGTGTGGATGAGATTGTTGGGTTTGTATTATACTACATCTTAAAGATATTGGCTTTACTGCTTTTTAGTTTTGTTTTGTTCATATTATTTTGCCATAGAGATGTACAAAAGTTGGATTATGGTCTTGTAGTAATGTGTTAGATGAATCACACAAGCTGAGATTTTGTGTGGATGAGATTGTTGGGTTTGTGTTATTACATCTCAAAGACAATGTTTGACTTTGTTGTTTTTTTTTTGTTCATATTATTTACCATAGAGATTTTAAGGTAAAAGAGAAAACAAGTTCACCAAAAATACTACTTAGTAATTTAATACTGATATGCATACTTTTTATTCAAAGCTTGATTCTTATTTTTGGTGAAACAAATTTATTGGATGTTGATAAGACCATAAATCAAGCATGGATTTTTGACTTTCTAAGAATGGTTTTCTTAACGAAATGTTTTTACGCATTAAAAATAATATATATTAACTTTTACAAACAAAAAGGTCATGCTATAAAGGAGAATATTAATTGTATCCTTCATTTGATTATGTCATGAACAATATTTGTACGTGAACATTGATACTAATGACAATTTCCTTCCTACCAGAGGTGGAGGCTTGTTTATTTATTTATAGTGTATAAGATCATACATTTATGGTTGACCAAAAGACCATATATTGTGATTTTTGAAGTTATATTGATTTAACAACAATATTTAACAACAATACATGAATTTTAACTCATCCATGGAGGGATTTAAAATTAATTTCCCAAAAATCCTCCCAACTTGAACAACTTCAATAAATCATTTCCAACGAAGACTTGGTGATATGAGAGCAGTTGATGTTGCATTGATTGCTACCAATTGGGGTGTGTTGATTGGTCCAATAGATCTTTGTATATAACATGTTGAAGTTTGTTAATTTAACCTTACAGTCATTTAATGTCATGTGATTGGTATAAATTAGTTAAAAAAATCATGTAGATCTTTTTGAAATTGGATATTTGGATATGTATATTTTGATAATTATTTGGGTGTGTTGATTGGTCCAATAGATCCTTGTATATAACATGTTGAAGTTTGTTAATTTAACCTTACAGTAATTTTATGTCATGTGATTGATATAAATTATTTAAAAAAATCATGTAGATCTTTTTGAAATTGGATATTTGGATATGTATATTTTGAAAATTATTTGGGTGTGTTGATTGGTCCAATAGATCCTTGTATATAGCATGTTGAAATTTGTTTATAAAACCTTACAGTAATTTAATGTCATGTGGTTGGTATAAATTATTTAAGAAAATCATGTAGATCTTTTTGAAATTGGATATTTGGACAGGTACATTTTAATAGTTATTTAGGTTTAGGGTTTAGGGTTTATGAGATGTTGATGGTGTATAAAATAGACGTACATATGGGTGTATTTATACGCAGAGCATATGCAATTTAATCACGTATAATTCTCTTATTCGTATGTATGGTGAGTTTTGAGTAGTCAAGTCTTAGTGTACCATCTTGGTTGTATACCATTCATCTCCATTATGTGCACCTTCTCGAATGTGAACAATTCTGTACATTTGCTTTTATAAATTTCCTCACCATCACATGTCTCAAGCATATAATCTTAAAGACAATGCGATAACACAAATATTTTGTCCCACACAATTAATCTTGATTCGTAACATAAAAAACAATGTGGAGAAGATAATGAGATGTTGTTGGTTTATATAATAAGAGTGCATATGGGTGTATTTATAGACAGAGCATATGCAATTTAATCACGTATAGTTTTATTATTTTTGTGAATGGTCAATTTGAGTATTCAAGTTCTAGTGTACCATCTAGGTTGTGTACCATTCAGCTTCATTATGTATACCTTCTTGGATGTGCACCATTCTTTACATTTTATTTTATGAATTTCCTCACCATCACATGTCTCAAGCATATAATCTTAAAGACAACGTAGATAACACAAATATTTTATCGCATATAATTAATTTGGATTCATAATATGAAAAAATTGTGGAGAAGATAATGAGATGTTGTTGGTTTATAAAATAAGAGTGCATATAGGTGTATTTATAGGCAGGGCATTTGCAATTTAATCACGTATAATTCTATTATTCTTGTGTAGGGTGAGTTTTGAGTAGTCAAGTCTTAGTGTACCATTTGGGTAGTGTACTATTCAGCTCTATTATGTGTACCTTCTTGGATTTGCACGGGTCTTTACATTTTTTTTTATGAATTTCCTCACCATCACATGTGTCAAGCATATAATCTTAAAGATAACGTAGATAAGATAAATATTTTGTCTCATAGAATTAATCTGGATTCATAATATGAAAAACAATGTGGAGAAGATAATGAGATGTTGGTTTATAAAATAAGAGTGGTTATAGGTGTATTTATAGGCAGAGAATTTTCAATTTAATCACATATAATTCTATTATTCTTGTGTATGGTGAGTTTTGAGTACTCAAGTATTAGTGTATCATATATGTTGTGTACCATTCATATCCATTATGCGTACCGTCTTGGATGCGCATTATTCTTTACATTTGCTTTTATGAATTCTCTCATCATCACATGTCTCAAGCATATAAAATTAAAGACAACGTAGATGACACAAATTTTTTGTCTCATACAATTAATCTGGATTCATATTAGGAAAAACAATATGGAGAAGATAATGAGATGTTTTTGGTTTATAAAATAAGAGTGCATATGGGTGTATTTATAGGCTAGAGCATATGTAATTTAATCACGTATAATTATATTATTCTTGTGTATAGTGAGTTATGAGTAGTGAAGTCTTAGTGTACCTTCTAGGTTGTGCACCATTCATATCCATTATGTGTATCTGCTTGGAAGTGCACTATTCTTTAAATTTGCTTTTAGGAATTTCATCACATGTCTCAAGCATATAATCTTAAAGACATCGTAAATAACACAAATAATTGATGTCATACAATTAATCTGGATTCATAATATGAAAAAAATTTGGAGAAGATATTGAGATGTTTGTTTATAAAATAAGAGTGCCTATGGGTGTATTTATATGCATGGCATATGCAATTTAATTACGTATAGTTCTATTATTCTTGTGTATGGTGAGGTTTGAGTAGTCAAGTCTCAGTGTACCACCTAGGTTGTGTACCATTCAGCTCCATTATGTGTACCTTCTTATATGTGCACCATTATTTACATTTGCTTTTATGAATTTCCTCACCATCACATGTCGCAAGCATATAATCTTAAAGACAACGTAGATAACACAAATATTTTATCTCATATAATTAATCTGGATTCATAATATGAAAAACAAATTGTGGAGAAGATAATGATATGTTATTGGTTTATAAAATAACACAAATAAAATAACATCATTCTTTATATTTGCTTTTATGAATTTCATCACCATTACATGTCTCAAGCAAGTAATCTTAAAGAAGTAATTTTAAAGACAACGTAGATAACAAAAATAATTTATGTACAACTAATCTGAATTCATATTATGATAAACAATTTGGAGAATATAACTAGATGTTGTTGGCTTATAAAATAAGTGTGCATATGGGTGTATTTATAGGCATGTCATATGCAATTTAATCACGTAGAGCTCAATTATTCTTTTGTATGGTGACAATTAGTAGTCAAGTCTCAGTGTACCATCTAGGTTGTATACCATTCAGCTCGATTATATGTACCTTTTTGGAAATGCACCGTTCTTTACATTTGCTTTTATATATTTTCTCACTATCACATGTCTCAAGCATATAATCTTAAAGATAACGTAGATAACACAAATATTTTGTCTCATACAATTAATCGAGATTTATAATATGAAAAACAATGTGGAGAAGATAATGAAATGTTAATGGTTTATAAAAAAGAATGCATAAGGGTGTATTTATAAGCAGGGCATATGCAATTTAATCGTATAATTCTATTATTCTTGTGTATGGTGAGTTTTGAGTAGTCAAGTCTTAGTGTACCATCTAGGTTGTGTACCATTCATTTACATTATGTGTACCTTCTAGGATGTGCACTATTCTTTACACTTGCTTTTAGGAATTCTCTTAAGATCACATGTCTCAAGCATATAACATTAAAGACAACGTAGATAACATAAATATTTTATCTCATACAAATAATTTGGATTCATAATATGAAAACAATTTGGAGAAGATAATGAAATGTTGGTTTATAAAATAAGAGCGCATATGGGTGTATTTATAGGCAGAGCATATGCAATTTAATTACCTATGGTTCTATTATCCTAATGTATAGAGAATTTTGAGTAGTCAAGTGTCAGTGTACAATCTAGGTTGTGTACCATTCAGCTCCATTATGTGTACCTTCTTAGATATGCACCATTTTTTACATTTGCTTTTATGAATTTCATCACCATCACATGTCTTAAGCATATAACCTTAAAGACAACGTAGATAACACACATATTTTATCTCATACATTAATCTGAATTCATAATATGAAAAACAATATAGAGAAAATAATGAGATGTTGTTGGTTAGTAAAATAAGAGTGTCTATGGGTGTATTTGTAGGCAGGGCATATGCAATTTAATCATGTATAGTTTTATTATTCTTGTGTATGGTGAGTTTTGAGTAGTCGAGTTTTTGTGTACCATCTAGGTTGTGTACTATTCAGCTCTATTATGTGTACCTTCTTAGATGTGAACGGTTCTTTACATTTGCTTTTATGAATTTCTTCACCATCACATATCTCAAGTATATAACCTTAAAGACAACGTAGATAACACAAATATTTTGTCTCATAGAATTAATCTGGATTCATAATATGAAAACAATGTGGAGAAGATAATGAGATGTTGGTTTATAAAATAAGAGTGCTTATAGGTGAATTTATTGGCAGAGCATTTGCAATTTAATCAGATTTAATTCTATTATTCTTGTGTATGGTGAGTTTTGAGTAGTCCAGTATTAGTGTACCATCTATGTTGTGTACCATTTATATCCATTATGTATACCTTCTTGGATGTGCACTATTCTTTAAATTTGCTTTTATGAATTCTCTCACCATCACATGTCTCAAGCATATAAAATTAAAGGCAACGTAGGTAGCACAAATATTTTGTCTCATACAATTAATCTTGATTCGTAATATGAAATAAGAGTGCATATGGGTGTATTTATAGGCAAGGAATAGGTAATGTTGCTAAATAAATAAACAAATATAAAAAATTGATAACTACAATTATGTCTATGGTTTACACAAACAAAACGGAGTTCTACATTCAGATATGAATGATAGCATAATCCAGTAAATAGCATTTATAGATAACATGTAGCATACAAAAATATTTACACATATATTGTTATTCTATTTAATGTAAAAGGTTTTTTTCCTAATGCTGAAAAATATAGTTTTTAAGTTTTTTATCGGAAAATCTAAGATAGATATACCCAAGAATCATTCCATTAAAATTTCTTGTTTGCAAAAAGAAGAACTAAAATAAATTAAGATATTTAACAAAATTGGATTTTATTAATAAAAAATGGAATATTTAGTTTTAGTTTCCAGTAGATTATTTATTTTGTGATACGCTACTACATATATAATGTAACTAAAAGGCATGAAACCATACAATTTTGAATGATATTATAAATGAGAAAATGGCGAAATCAAATTTTTAAAACTATGCCAACTTGATAAAGTTCTATAACCATCAGTGTTTTCAAGTAGCATTTGCTAATCATCTGAAAAAACACAAACTTGTGCTTATAGCTTTCCCTGTAAATATGAAAATCATTAAGTAGAACAAAGTAATCTTATATTTTCTGTTTTGCAGCTCTAACATAATTGTCATCCAACAGTACTTATGGGTGTATTTATAGGCAAGGCATTTGAAATTTAATCATGTATAGTTCTGTTATTCTTTTGTATGGTGATTTGAGTAGTCAAGTCTTAGTGTACCATTTAGGTTGTGTACCATTCAGCTCTATTATGTGTACCCATTGGATGTGCATCATTCTTTTCATTTGCTTTTATGAATAGCCTCACATCACATGTCTCAAGCATATAATCTTAAAGACAACGTAGATAACACAAATATTTTATCTCATATAATTAATCTGGATTCATAATATGAGAAAAATTGTGGAGAAGATAATGAGATGTTGTTGGTTTATAAAATAAGAGTGCATATAGTTGTATTTATAGGCAAGGCATATGCAATTTAATCACGTATAATTCTATTATTCTTGTGTATGGTGAGTTTTGAGTAGTCAAGTCTTAGTGTACCTTCTAGGTTGTGTACTATTCAGCTCTATTATGTGTACCTTCTTGGATGTGCACGGTTCTTTATATTTGTTTTTATGAATTTCCTCACCATCACATGTCTCAAGCATATAATTTTAAAGACAACGTAGATAACACAAATATTTTGTCTCATACAATTAATCTAGATTCATAATATGAAAAATAATGTGGAGAAGATAATGAAAAGTTGTTGGTTTATAAAATAAAAGTGCCTATGGCTGTATTTATAGGCAAGACCCATGCAATATAATCATGTATAGTTCTATTATTCTTGTGTATAGTGAGTCATTAAGAGTCTTTCGCGTTAAGATATGTGAAGAAACGGAAAAATTCGTGAAGGCTTACCTACATTGCATGCCTATTATCCGGCACGGTGAATTACATGAGATGATTAACTTGCTTTGCGTGACCAAGTCATCTCTTTTTTTTTTGGTAAAAAATAATCTCTTGTTTGTTTCTCTTCACGAGTTATAATAATGTTTTATGCTAAGATTTTAGTAAGGGAAGAAAACAAGGCTAGTAAGACAGTTATAGAAATTTTATCGGATTCAATTTTTTGGAGTATTGGACTTCTCACTGCAACAATTTAATTTTTTTCTCAAAATTTATTACTACTTTTAAGTTTACTCATTTGTGTCAGCAATGGTTATGGTAACCACAAGCACCCTTCATATATTAGTTACCTTTTTGGAAGCTTATATTAGTTACTTAATATAGATTGGATTATTCTTTTTTCTGAACATTGTTTTATACTTGGACGTCTACAATGATAAATTCTAAAATTTATTTCAGTAATAATAACAATAGCTAGCAACAAGGCATACAAGAAAATCAAAGCCACAATAATATGTATCTCTTAAGTTAAAATAAAAAAATAAAAAACAATGTATATCTCCTGAAAACATAGGCTTTGTTTTACACACCGTTGCAAACAATAGACAAATTTGTTCAAGTAGAGAATTTTGGTCTTGATCTTTCACATTATTTCCCTAAACAAATATAATAATGAGCTGACAAAAGAAATTAAAGCTGGAAAAAACAAGGACAATAATGCAATGAAGAGTACAATATTGCAATCTTAACTTTATAAGAATCAACAACTCTCCATGTGTGTAGTTGGCAATATTCACTCAAACTAGAGATTTCCATACGCGTTACAAGCGGTTAATATACTTTAAATAAGATAAATTATTATTTCATTATCATTTGAATTATTTTGTTTAAATTTTTATTTTTGTAAGTCTTGTTTTATCAAAATATTTTATTTTATTTATTTTTCTTTACTTTTAATAAATTAGAGTATGCATTTTTTAATTATTTTACTCAATTGCAGGTATCTTTTGATATTAAAAATATGTTTACAATTCCTGAAACTGAAAACTGAATAGCATAACTAACTCACTAAAAGTAAGAAATTAATTTGATGTTTGTTTTCTTCATCTCAGTCCGTTAATTATGAGTAATTTAGATTTTTGTATACATATTTTTTGTTAATTCAGTTTGACACTATTAGGAATGTTTGTGAAATAGAAAAAAAATTAATAAATAAAATTTAGAATAGATCTACATTTGTAAGTTTAATTATATATGATTAAAACGATACTTTCATAAAGTGTCGAACATTATAGAGTAGAAAAAGAAAATCATGTTGGTGATGAACATTAATCTTAAAATATATGAATATTCAGAATTCACATTAATTAATCATATATTATATATTTTAAATATTAAGTCATAAATTAAAATAAATGATTAATTAATGTGAATTCTGAATCTTCATATATTTTAAGATTAATGTTCATCACCAACATGATTTTCTTTTTCTACTCTACAATGTTCGACACTTTATGAAAGTATTGTTTTAATCATATATAATTAAGCTTAAAAATGTAGATCTATTCTAAATTTTGATTAAATTTTTTTATACTCCACAAACATTCCTAATAGTGTCAAACTGAATTAACAAAATATATGTCTTGTATGATTGTATATCTGCTTAATTTATGATTGTCTCCACTTCCTAATATGTTTTTATTGTATATATCTGTTTTGGTAACAGTTCATGTCCACCTTCACTTTTATTCCTCAATTTTAAAAGTTTATTTCTTGTATGATTTGTCTTTTACTATTTATATGATTTCAGTCATTTTCTATATGTTTAATTATATTTGGTTTTTAATTAATATTGTCTTCATTTTTTATATTTAATGTATTTATTTAGATACATTCGTATATTTAGATTCCAAACATTATCCTAAATATATATTTTTTCTAGCTATGTAATTAATTAATTATTTTTCTGGAAAATTAAAAAGCATTAGAACTTTTTGTGTACCAAATCAACAATCAATCCTTTTCTTTCTCAACCAAAAAAGATCAAAGAAAAAATGTCATCTTACGATCAAAAAATATACTCCCTCAGTTTCATAACAAGCGTCATTTTATCATTTATTTTTTGTTTTTTTTTAAAGTGTCATTTATACTCCCAGTGTTTTTTTTATACAAACAATCTCTTTATTACTCTTTCAAACAACTAATATATTTATATTTAAATCAGTTTTATTTAAATAATTATAAATTAAATAGGGTTATATTAGTATATTTTACCACTTTCTAATCCACATAAAATGTGTATAAGTGATACTTATTCAGAACAGAGTGAGTAAATGTTAATTTAATTTAAAAGATTTTTTTATAGATAAATTTGTATGATTACTTTCCATGCATCAGTCTAAATATACATTTTTAATGGCTGTGTGTATTTTATTAATTATTTCTTCTTTTTTTTTGTAAAAAAGCTAATGAACATTTGAAAAATGTATATATAAAATCATTTTAACTTGATCATTTTTCTCAGTGAAATATATTGTTCGAACTAAATGGTGGAACTCTTTTATGTTATATGAACCTTTAATATAATTTATATGCTAGAACTCTTTTATGCTATATGAACCTTTGATAATAGTTTATGTATGTGGTATTCAAAAGTACTTACATAATCAACTGTGACAGTGAGGTTTAACACACAATGTGCCTTCCGTTACTCAAATGGTTTAATATATGTTGTAGTTAGTTATCTGGAACCAAAAAAAAGTCAACTACATCTAATCATGTACTCTGATGATGATGAAGCTACTGAGGTAATGTCTCAACACATGTTTATGAAGCCGTTCTCGTTCAGAAGCAAGTTGCATGACCAGTTTCTTCATGATCTTATTATGATGTGCGATATCTTTAGCCGTCTGCGACTTTCTCTCCTCTGCTTTCTCTAAATACCTCACCGCTTTTTTCAATCTACCTCTACAGAACTTCAGCTCTTCATTGAGATCTGCGTTAGACTCAGACACACTATTTAACTTCTCTTCTGTATAGTTAGCTCTGTTCTAAGACTTGGAGACTTTCGATTTAAGATCTTCAGTTACATCCTCCATGCCAGAGACAGTAGAGTATAACAAATTCTGCTTCTCTTTTCTTGCTTCAACGGCTGCAACCGCAAGTTCTAGCTGATGATCATAGTCTCTCAAACGTTTTTCAAGAGATTCTAACTTCTCTGGAGTGAATCCTTTTCCTCTGAAACACTCCAACTCATCTTGAACTTCCTTTAGGCTTTCTTCTAGCTTTAAGCATTTGGATTCTGCTTCATCAGCTCTTGCTTCAGTGTCCACTAACTTATCTTTCAAATCATCGTTATCATTAAGCTGTTCCTCAAGGGAGCTAACTTTATCACTTAATGTAGAGTTCTTAGTGTCCAACAGAATCAATCTCTCCTCGACTTCTTTCAAACTCTCTTTTAATCCCTCTGTTTACGCCACAAGAAAGTCGTTAAGTCTTCCGTTACTGCTATCAAGCTTGTGCAAAGCAGATTCCTTAGCTTCTAAACGTCCGTTCAAATTATCTCCCCTCTTAAAAGAGCCGCTTAGATTGAACTTAAGAATCTGAAGCTTTCCAGACATCTCCTTTAACACCCCTTTAAAAACTTCAGAAGCATTCTCTGCCTCAAGCCACTTTGAATAAGCGTCTTCGATTACTTCTTCCATGTAGAGAACCTCCTGCTCGGCGGAATATAGTTTGATCTCTAGTTGGTATTCAGCGTTTCTTGACTCGCTAAGCTTCTTCTCCAGCTCCATCTCCTTGGCTAAAGACTTCTCAAGCATCCTCAAAACATTCCTTTGTTGATCAGTAGTTTGCATCTTGATCTTAGCGCTTAAATCACCAAACTCACCATCGTTTTGAGACTCTACCTGTGTTTTAAATGGCGCGAGGCGCACCGAAGAGCTAAGGTCCGAGCCTTGTGCCTTGAGCCTAGGCGCAGAGCCTCGTGCGCCTTTGGTGCCTGAGGCGCAACTACATAACAAAACAATAGGGTAGTTATGTTACTTGATCCTTAAACTATATAAGCACAATTTAGGATTCTAAGACCTTGTTAAAACAAATAAAAAGTCGATTTAAAAGCTAAAACCTCTAGTCTGAAGTCTGAACAGCAAAATGAAACTGAAATCTGGAAACAAAGAAAAACAAAGCCAAGCCACTAAAAGTTCCAAACTTTAGAGAATACTAGCAAAGACAAGTCTAGTTAAAATTGTAAATCTGCATCATCATCATCTTCAAACTCATGTCTTCCTTCAAATCCAAAATCTTCTTCAAGATTATCTTCAAACTCAGCTCCACCTCCAAAATCGTTTTCAATATCATCATCCTCATCAATTAACACATGCCTCTGAGATGCTCTTGGATTTGCAGTGGAGCTTGAGGCATTTGTCTCTTTCTCAGCTCTATTTGAAGCATTTGATGATGCTTTGTTACCTCTAGTAAAGTAGCTAGGATCAGCAGCTCCAGAAACTTTGGTAACCATATCCCATGTTAAATCATCATCATCAAAAACCAGTTCCATTTCATAAGGAGACTGCCCTTCCATTTTTCCTATTAGCCACTCGTTAGAATCATCAATATCTTGTAGCAGGATGGGATCAATTGTGTGTCTCCTCTTGTAACGACGTCTTAAGGTGCGATTGTACTTGACAAACACAAGATCATTCAATCGTTTCTGAGCCAAACGATTTCTTTTCTTAGTGTGGAGCTGTAAGAAGTAAAATTTATAATTTATAAGTAATACGATTATAATCTATTAGACATAATGACAATCTGGTTTTTTTAAGTCACTTACATGTTGAAATACGCTCCAATTTCTCTCACAGCCTGTTGCACTACACATTAGAGTGGTTAGACTAAGAACCTTTATGGCAAAATCTCTAAGTTTTGGAGTAGATGCTCCATAAGATGCCCACCATTCAGCTACAAAACATATAAAAAACAGAATCATATTGTATTAGTTACCATTTCCATAATAAACAGAATCAAACGTTAGACTAAGAACAGTCATTATTACCTGGTGACAATTCTGTTCAGTGTCTTATTGCCACATGACGACCAAAAAGTCCTGAAGCACTTTTAAACACATCCATTTCCTTGATAATCTGATCTTGAGTCTTCTCCTCAGAAACTAATCTATCTATGCAATCATATAAACCTTTCATAACCTCTTCATCATGTTCTGCCTTTTTGTATTGATACTCTGGATTCAAAAAGTGGCCCGCAGCATGCAAAGGATGATGTAGTTGACAATCCCATCGATTATCAATGATATCAAACACACGCATGTAATCTTTTTTCACGTTGAAGGTCTTAGAAATCGTCTCTTTAGCCCTATCCATTGCTTCATAGATGTAACCCATAGCAGGTTTTTGCTCTCCATCAACCATCCTAAGAACCTTAACGAGAGGCCCGGTTGCCTTAAGTGCATATAACACATTTCTCCAGAAGCTGTCTTGCATAAGAATCTGTTTCACTTTCCTTGCTTCTGAATCCTTTGGCCACTTGGACTTATCCCAATCTGCAGAAAGTACCAAATTCCTCAACTTTTTCTTCTGCTTGTAGTACTGTGACAGATGGAGTAAATCGAGTTTGTGAATCGCCGGTTTATGCAAATTGCTGTAGCAAATCGAGTGATCGCCGGTTTATGCAAATTTCTCTGGTTTGTGAATCTTCTCATCATATTCACCAAGGGAACATGACTGTAGATGTAGCCATTCATGAAGATACAGTTCCTAATTGCAGTCTTTATTTGAGGGATTTTTGATATATCCTCCAGCATGAGATCCACACAATGTGCTGCACAAAGAAGCCAATACAAATTTGGTATCTTGGCTTCTAGTAGTTTCCCTGCGATAGATACATATAAGAAATAAAATCAGAATCTACTTACATAACATGAACAGTAACATCAGAATCTAAAAAATCAGAATCTACTTACCAGCTTTCTTGTAGTTTGACGCGTTGTCGGTTATCACAGTGACAACGTTTGATTCCCCAGGCCCTAAACAAAAAAAGGTTCTAACTTATGAATAAGAGAATCTTATAAGAACAATGTTAAATTTAGTTACTTACATAGAGTGTTGTACTTTGGTGATGATAATCAATCCGGTTAAGCTTAAACCAAGGCAAGGAGTGTCAATTAAGCTCAAGATTGAAAGGCGGTTTTGGTCTGGTTCAATTAGGTAGTTTACCTTATGGTCTATGACTGGTTTAAGTCGGCTTAATATTGTAATTAGTCCCTGAGTATATAAAGGCATATGTGGTTAATCCCCCCCTCTCTTGTGAGCTACGTTCTGAGTAACCAAGAGGGAGATTCTCACTTTTGAATCTGTAAAAAGAAGATAGTGAAACACTGGTTAACAACCAGTCAAGACGTAGGGTTGTTACTCATCTTTGAGGGCCTGAACTCGTGATAAATCTTCTGTGTCTTTCTTTGTGTTACTTTTACGTTCTTGAGTGTTTTGAGAGAGTGTGAGATTGAGAGAGAGAGATTCGAGCTATTGATCCTAACAAAGTGGCATCATAGCCAGGTTCTCTGAGCTCGATGGATGAATCAATGACGAAGATCAAAGTCGCAATCTTTGACGGACAAGGCGATTTCTCGATGTGGAAGAAACGGATGTTAGCTCACCTTTCGATCTTGGGACTGAAAGATTCTCTGGACGAATCGATCCCGAAACCAATGAAGAAAGAGGAAGATCCAGATGCGTATCAAGGAAGATTAAAGGAGGAGGAAGAGAAGAGAGTTGAACGGGCAGAGAAAGATATGAACATGTTGATTCTGAATCTTGGAGATCATGTTCTGCGTAAACTTGAAGATTGTACAACCGCAGCAGAGATTTGGACTGCTCTTGAAAGGTTATACAATCGAAAAACTCTTCCCAATTGGAATCCATATGCAACACAAGTTCTACACTTTTAAGATGGAGGATTCTAAGTCGATTTATCAAAATATTGATGAGTTCTTGAAGTTAGTATCTGGATTGAGTTGCTTGAATGTAGAAGTCACTAAAGAAGTTCAAGCAATCTTGCTACTGAATTCTCTGCAATCTCAGTATAACACGCTAAAAGAGACTCTCTGACTATTGAAGATTTCATTAATGCTGCAAAGTCCAAAGAAGTTGAGTTGAAAGAGAAACAAGAGACCACTAGTACAGCAAAAGGTGGTGATGCATTAGTAGCAAGGGGAAGACCTGAAAGGAGAGAATCTGGCAACAGAAAATGGAAAAGCAGGTCAAGATCCGGATCTGTATCAAGAATAACCTGCTGAAACTGTAAGAAGGAAGGGCATAAGAAGATAGACTGCTATGCTCGGAAGAAGAAACTTGAAGGTGAAGAAACTGGTGAAGCAGATGTGGTGATTGATGCCTTAACCGTCTCATACTCGTGGCACCAAGATAAATGGGTTATAGACTCTGGGTGCTCATACCATATGACTTCGAGATGTGACTGCTTGACACATTTGAAGAAGTAAGTTCTGGACAAGTGAAGCTAGGAGACGACTTCACAGTGGACGTACAGGGCATATGATCGGTGAAGATTAAAGCCTATGGAGGTACAGTGAAAGTTTTGAACAACGTCAGGTATGTTCCTAAACTCAAACGGAACTTACTCTCGACTGGAACCCTGGATAGACTAGGTTTTAATCACTCTGGAGGTAGTGGTAAAACTAGATTTTATAAGGATGGGGAACTAGCTTTACAAGGAACTTTATCAGGAACATTATACTTGCTGGATGATGAGACTGTGATGACAGGTGAAATCAATAATGTGATATCAAAGAAGAGTCAGGATGAAACAGAGTTGTGGCGCAGACGTTTGGGTCATATAAGTCAAAAGAACCTGCAGATTCTTGTAAAGAAAGGGATCTTAGACAAAAGAAGGATTGGTGAGTTGAGTTTCTGCGAGAGTTGTGTAATGGGAAAACATAAAAGGTTGAGCTTTCACATTGGGAAACATAACTCAGGGGAGGCTCTGAAATATGTTCACATGGATCTTTGGGGTTCCCAGAACGTCACTCCGAGTATTTCAAAGAAGCAGTACTTCTTGTCCATCATTGATGACTATACCAGAAAATTCTGGGTCTATTTTCTGGCAACCAAAGGTGAAGCGTTTATGAAGTTCTGTGAATGGAAAAGTCTTGTGGAGAACCAAATAAACAAGAAGGTCAAATGTTTAAGAACAGATAACGGACTGGAGTTCTATAACTCTGAATTTGATGGATTCTGTAGAAGCCAAGGCATAGAGAGACATAGAACGTGCGCATACACTCCGCAACAAAACAGAGTTGCGGAGCGCATGAATCGGTCCATAATGGAGAAAGTAAGATGTCTATTGGTTGAGTCTGGTCTTGAAGAAGAATTTTGGGCTGAAGCAGTGTCTATAGTTGTATATCAGAGCAACATAAGCCCATCATCAGCGATAGATAGCAGTATTCCAGAGGAGCTTTGGCTTGGTAAGAAGCCGGGTTACAAGCATATGAGGAGATTCAGATCAATTGTTTATGTTCACAGAGACCAAGGGAAGTTGAAAAACAAATCAGTAAAAGGAGTTTTTCTGAGTTATCCGGTTGGTGTAAAGGGCTACAAGGTGTGGGTCTTAGATGATAAGAAATGTGTGATCAGCAGGAATGTAATCTTCACAGAAGAGAAGGTTTATAAAGACGAGTTGAAGCTATCGAAGGAGACTGAGTTGTCAAAGGATGAAGTTTCAAGAAGCTCAGTTACTCTTAATCCTGAGATAACCAAGATTAGTGATAAAGAAATAAGAATCACTGAAATGTCTGAAAGTCAAATAAATGGAGCTGATTCAGAGAATGAAGATGGAGGAAGTAGCTCTCATACTGAAACTCATGGAGATTACAACATAGCGAGAGATAGATTAATGAGGGAAATTATACCTCTAGTAAGATACGGTGACTATGACTTAGCAGCTTTTTCTCTTGTAGCTGCAGTTGAAGTAAGTCTAGATGAACCTAGAGATTATCAGGAGGCAATGAAGAGCAATGATAGTGAACTATGGGAAGGAGGAATGGATGAAGAAATGCGGTCTCTGGAGAAGAACAAGACCTGGAGGTTGGAAAGAAGACCGAAAGATAGAAAAGTCATAGGGTGCAAATGGATCTATAGGAAGAAACCAGGAATACTAGGAGTGAAGAAACCACGTCACAAATCAAGGCTTATAGCAAAAGGATACTCACAACGAGAAGGAATTAATTATCAGGAGATATTCTCACCAGTTGTGAAGCACGTGTCAATATGGCTGTTACTTGCTATTGTGGTAAATGAAAATCTTGAACTAGAGCAGCTTGATGTTAAGACTGCATTCCTTCACGGTGTCATAGAGGACGAGATCTTTATGGAGCAGCCAGAGGGCTATGTAGTGAAGGGAAAGGAGGATTACGTATGTAAGATTGATAAAGCCTTATACGGACTTAAGCAAGCTCCTAAGCAGTGGAATTAGTGCTTTGATCAATTTGTGGTGGGTCAAGGGTTTGTGAGAAGTGAGTACGATCACTGTGTATACGTTAAAGGTGTTAATAACGGAGATAGGGTGTACTTGCTCTTGTATGTGGATGACATGTTGTTAGCCTCAAAGAACATGGAAGAAGTGAAGCTGACAAAAGAGTTGTTAGCAAGCAGGTTTGAAATGAAGGATTTGGGTCCGGCAAAAAGAATACTGGGTATGGACATAGAAAGAGATCGAGAAGGTGGGGTTTTAACTCTTTCTCACTCGAGTTATGTTGAGAAGATTCTTCGTGTGTTGAATATCTCTAAGGCAAAATCTGTGTCTACTCCAATTGGTTCGCATTTCAGATTATCTGCAATTAAAGATGGTGATGGTCAGGTACCAGTAGGAGATGATATACCTTATGCAAATGCTATTGGGAGCATTATGTATGCGATGATAGGTTCTAGATGTGATCTTGCATATTTTTTTGGGTTGATAAGCTAGTTTATCAGTAATCATATCTCTGATCACTGGTGTGCTGTTAAGTGGGTACTTCGATATCTAAAGGGAACTCAAGATATGAAGCTAGTATTCAGAAGATCAGAAAGGTTTGTTGTTGCGGGTTTCTGCGACTCGGATTTCTCTTCAGACCTTGACAGAAGAAGGTCAATATCGGGTTATGTGTTTACAGCTGGTGGCAGTGCTATATGCTGGAAGTCAGGCTTGTAGGATGTTGTTGCTTATCTACAACTGAAACAGAATATATGGCTTTAGTTGAGGGAGTAAAAGAAGCTATTTGGTTGAAAGGTTTAATTGAAGAGTTTGATTATGCTCAAAAGAATATCAACGTGTGGTGTGATTCACAAAGTGCTCTCTGCCTTGCCAAGAACAATGTTCATTATGAACGAACAAAACACGTCAGCAGGAAGTTACACTTCATCAGAGATATAATTGAAAAGGGTGATGTGAAGGTGTTGAAGATTCATACGTTAAAGCATCTTTCTGATATGCTGACAAAGCCGTTGCCTGTTGAAAAGTTTTAAAAGGCATTAAGTGCTCTTGGCATAGCCAAGCGCTAAGGAGCATGGTGCTTGGGAGTGCATATGTTTGCAGCATTAAGGAGCTTAGTTAGATTGATGTCATCAAGGTGGGGTTTGTTGTACTTTGGTGATGATAATCAATCCGGTTAAGGTTAAACCGAGGCAAAGAGTGTCAATTAAGCTGAAGATTGAAAGGCGGTTTTGGTCTTGTTCAATTAAGTAGTTTAGCTTATGGTTTATGACTGGTTTAAGTCGGCTTAAAGTTGTAATTAGTCCCTCAGTATATAAAGGGCATATGTGGTTAATTCCCCCCCCCCTCTCTCTTGTGAGCTACGTTCTGAGTAAACAAGAGAAGGATTCTCAGTTTTGAATCCGTAAGAAAAAGATAGTGAAACACTGGTTAACAACTAGTCGAGACGTAGGGTTGTTACTCATCTTTGAGGGCCTGAACTCGTGATAAATTTTATGTGTCTTTCTTTGTGTTACTTTTACGTTCTGCAGTGTTTTGAGAGAGTGTGAGATTGAGAGAGAGTTTCGAGCTATTGATCCTAACATAGAGAATCATCCAAACCAAAAGATAACTTGTGAAAGGTAGAAGATTGCTTCTTCATCTCCACCACTTCTCCATCATCTTGATACGGAGATATCAAGACACGTGCGCTTTGAACTTGGTTCTGAAGAAAACTAACTCGCAACTCAACTTCTTTCACCTCTGAGTTGAGAAATGAAGATAAAAGATCAAACTCCACGCCTTCTCAGCCAAATCATCATCTTCTTCTTTTTCATCTTCTTGATGAGAAACGAAGATGAAGAAAGGGTTTCACAAACGATCTACGAAATTAGGGTTTGGAAAAAAATGAAGAAGATGGATCTCGCGTCGTTGAGGTGAAGGTTATGATACCTTCCATAAGTGGGTTTGGTGGACCATTGAGATTATCTTGACAGATCAGAAATTATTTGAAACCCAATATCCGAAATCAGTTATGGCGTGGCAAAATGTTATAATTCCATTGGTCGAATATTTTGAGGATGTGGATAGTCCCATGGAGCTTATTATTCTCCTTTTATTGGTTGTGTGATTGTTTATTTATCTGAGTACTAAATGCTTGCAAGCCATGATGCTCTTCGGACTCCTGTGGTAAGTACATTGGTAAGATGCTATTATGTTTGGTTCTTTGTGGATCAACCAAACATAATAGCATCTTACCAAATCGCTAGGCGCTAGTCGGGTGGTCGGGTTGGGCCTAGCGCCTAGATAACAAATCAAGGATTAATCGGGGATTAGTTTTTGTGTTTTAATTATATGTAAATCGTATATATATTAACATATGCGCAATACATACAAAGAATTGAATTCTCCTAGTGGTAGAGGCGCCTAATATTTCGATGTCCAACCCGGGTTCGACTCCCTTATGATGCGTTTTAATATTTTTCGATTTATAAATTCTGGAAAAACGTCCCAGAGTTAATAAATTGACCAACTACTACTCTATATATACACATGATAAGAATAATAAGGTATATGGGTTTATGTAAGCCCATAAAAGTATCATCATAGTTAAAATTTGAGGCATGTTTTATCCATAACTGGGCCGAATAATTGGTAAGTGGGCCGATTAATCGGTAAACGGGCCAACTAATAGGTTTTATGGACCGAGTAATTGGTCTCCGATTTTTTGACCGATTAGGTCAAAATCGCCGCGGATGGGGATCGAATTGCGACTAAGCGGCCGCCTAGGCGGTTAGGCGGCCGCGTTTTTGAACAGAGGTGGTATGCTACTCCTTATCGGTTGTTGCTCCAAAGTATTTGCTCGTAAGTAATTTGAATCCGTAGAGGAAAACAGTCAAAGATAGCTTCGAAAAGTTCAGACACTTACTGATTCTCATATTGTCTAAACTGATGTTCTGGTGGTGTACCCTTCTTAAACATACGTATGTAGTGTAGTCCATACTATATTCAACAATTAAAAAAGCTCTGTTTATAACAACATTGCTCCCATTTTAATTTAAAATTTCACTTCAATATTGAAAAGTCACTAGAAAAAGCAAAACCACAAAGGCAGTACAAGCAAAAGAGACAGAAACAAAAGCAACAAAACATAAATCTTAAGAATTTTCAGCCATTTTTGTTACCACTTCATGAATGAAACCGCTCTTCTGAGAGTACAACCTGAATTCCTTAAGCTGCAACACTTTCCATTGCTCCTCAAATCTCTCCTTATCCTCTGCAGAAAGCCTACTCCAACCTTGTTTAGCAGCAAGATCATCCACACCAAAACGAGTTACCAATTCAACAACGGAAAAAAACTCTTGCTTCATCACAGCAGGCTCCTCTTGCTTCTTCACAACAGGCTCCTCTTGCTTCTGCTTCTTCACAGAAGGCTCAACTTTCTTCAACTTCTTTCCCGCTGATGATGACTCAAGCGCCATGATTCCATTATCTCCCCAAACCAACTTAGCCAAATCAAAAGCCTTGCGATCATGATCTTTGGAAAAAGACGGATCCTTTCCTTTCTTCTTGCCTCTACCAAGATTGTTATCAAACTTCTTCTTCAAAGCCCTAATCTTCTCCAAGAACTGAGTTTTAGTAACATCAAAGCTTACAGATTTCTTCACGAGATCGTAAAGCGCGTTCTTGTCATCATAAGGGCTCGACCCAGTTTGGTTTTTGAAGTCGATAATCCCTTGCAAAACCGCAATCTCGTCTTCCTCAGTCCAAACTCTTTGGAAACAGGTTTTCTTAGTCTCAGTACTCTTTTTCTCATCTTCTCCTGAAACCCTCTTGACCCTCTTGGCTTCGCCTTTATCTGTCTCACTAGATCGCTTCTTGGTCTCGGTCTTGGAGGAAGTTTCGACCTTTTTGGAATCTGCTGGAGGTTTCACAGGTGGACTCGGGACAGGCTCTGCTTCGGATTCAGAATCGGTTTCTTCTTCTTCTTCAGAGGAAGAGTTGGCAGCGGCATCATCTTCGTCTTCTTCTTCATCGCTTGAAGATGCACTCGGCGGATCTTCAAACTTACTTAGTTTCCCACTCATCACTTTTTTTTTTAGGGTTTTACTCTTTGGGACTTTTGAGATTTGATACTGAGTTTTTCTTTGGCTTCACCTCTTCCGCTCTCTCTTGTATACTAAACACAAAGCGTCGCTCGGTTTTCCCTTTTCTGTTTTATTTAATTTATTATATTTTCCTTTTTTCTGTCGTTTGGATTTCCTTCATTTAAATAATCAATATTAGTAAAATAAAGGAAATTACAGCAATATTTCCTAATAAAAGTGAAATAAGAGATGGAATATTGTATATTTAATGTTTTATGACCGTTTTGGTCAATGTTAAAGTTGTAGAAAGTGAGAGAGAGAAAACCCTAAAGGCACCACCAAATAGTTCTGGCAGTCTCGTCTCCTTCCTTTGAACATCGGAGTTTTCACCGACGAATCGAACCGTCTTTCTCAGGTAAATTTCTCAATCCTTTTAATTCATCTTAGCTTCACGCTTTCTAACAATACCTGTTTATTGTTCAATTGGATTCATCCTAAATACTTTTCATTGATTCATCTAATAAAATCTTGATTTTTTTATTGGCATAGAGAGATCATCTTTCTGAAAGATTATAACTTTGAGAGCCCTTCTTATACAGGTTTTTCCGTTGGATTCAAGAATAACACATTGTACTTTTGTTCTTCTAGATAATTAGCGACAAAGATGGATGCTTGGGGTAAGACTTATACTACATTATGAATATTTTTTATTTTATTTTTTAACTTCTGTTCTGTAAGAAAGATAGACATGTTCACACTTGTTTCTTGTTTCAGAGGCTGAAGACTTTCAACCAACTCCTGCAAAAGTTGAATTGAAAAGTAATTGGGATGATGAGGATGTTGATGAGAATGACATCAAGGACTCTTGGGAGGAGGAGGATGATGAAGAAACTACTCCGGTTTACTTTTTTCTTTTCAATTATTGGCTTTTTTGTGTCTACTTTTGCAAAACTACAACTAAACAGTTTTTGTTTTGTTTCTGTAGGCACCTGTAGTAAAGCCTGCTCCAAAGAAAGCAGTAGCAGCAGCAAAAGTTGTTGAAAAGAAGGGTAAATCTGTTGAAGCTCCATCAAAGGAAGAACCTCTAGATCCTATTGCTGACAAACTTCGGATGCAGAGGTATATATTCTTTTTATACATTTCACAACTTATATAACATATTGGCATCTTCTGTTGGCTCGTTACCTTAAGAACCATGTGGCTTATTTTAAGGCTTGTGGAGGAAGCTGATTACCAGGCAACTGCTGAACTATTTGGAGCAGAGACTGAAGACAAAAGAGTTGATATTTTCATTCCCAAGTCTGAAAGCGATTTCATGGAATATGCTGAGATGATATCTCGTAAACTTGTACCTTACGAGGTATCCCATATTATCTTTCTTGTCTCTGCTGTTTGATTAATAATTACCAATTTGGTTTGCTATTGAATTTATGTTTTCTGTTGTGCAGAAAAGCTTTCACTATATTGGCCTACTCAAAGCAGTGGTGAGACTTTCTGTGGCCAATATGAAAGCAGCTGATGTTAAAGATGTTGCTTCCTCCATTACTGCAATAGCAAACGAAAAACTCAAGGCAGAGAAAGAAGCTGCCGCTGGCAAAAAGAAGACAGGTTACTCCCATTCACTCTTTGATCGTATTAGACTTGTAAATTTTAGCCTTTCTTAAGCCAAGCACTGTTTCTCAAGTAATTAGATTGATAATGGTGTTTTTCCTTTAACTTTGTTTCTTAGGTAAAAAGAAACAGCTGCATGTGGATAAGCCTGATGATGATCTTGTTTCCGGTCCTTATGACGCCATGGACGATGATGATTTCATGTAAAAGAAAATGGCTTGGAGATTGCTCTTACCTCCGTAGGATATTGCAACTAAGACGATGTTTAAATCATCGGCGTTTTGAAGCAGCACAAATTAAACAGAGTTGTCTTTTTCTCAGTTTACCAGGATTTATTTTATGTTTAATCCTTTTCCCTCTTAACATTTCTCTTTTGGCTATGCTTTACAAACTACTATTTATATTAGGTTTTGTTCTATGTCTCTTGCAAATCATCAACAAAAACTCACTCTCTACATTTCCATTTGTTCTTTCTGTCTTGAAGACAAAAAGTATTGCCTAAAACTATGCTTTCCACACTACTATTTATATTAGATTTTGTTATATTAGAAATCTTTATGGACAAAAAAAATGGTTTTTGAAAAACAAAAATTAAAAACCAATTTAGAAACTGCAAATAAGCAACCTCTAAACTGGACTATTTGAGTACGGACCAATAGATCTGACTTTGTACCATGTTCCTTTCTTTTTCAATCTCAGTATCATCTTTCTTTGGTCATTTTTACATTCTAGTTTCTGAAAAATCTCTTTAACAACATCAACGAGAAGAAAGAGACACACCCAAGAGCCATCACAAATCATTCCTCCTCGAGGGTGGTTTCGTTTCTTCGTTTAAGATTATCAGATAATCTCTAACATCAAGTTAGATTCTTGATGTTATCGATACTTACAACGAATCAAGAAGGTCTTCTGATGTTGACGGTACTTTAAAATAGGCGTGGATATTTTACCCGATCCAAACCAGAAACGATCCAAAACTACAGGTTCAGTTTCGGCTTGGGTTCATAGTAAATACGTATTGGGTCTTTGTTTTGGATCCGTGGATCTCGGGTCTTACCCGAGACCTGATCGGATATCAGAAATATCCGCAAATTATTACATCCACTATATATATTTATTCTTAGGTTCACCTCCTAGGATTAAACTCTAGGTTCACCAACCAATAGGATGATGTTATTTCATATTTGATATCTTTTAAAAAAGAAACAAAATCTTATCAAATTATATTATATTTTTAAAATAAAACTAGAACAAAATAAATAAGAATAATAATATTTACAAAAAATGAAAAAAATTCTTTAAAAATATATTTTAACATTATATCTACTCTATTAAAATAGAGTCATTCTTTTTATCTACTTATACAAATTGTCATTTAAATTTGGACTCTTTCTAGAATGTTACAAATAATATAAGTCATATAATTAAATAAACCATATTACTTAAATTAAATCAACACAATTAATGTAAAGAGACGACCTTAATGTAAACTACCTTCAAAATATGGCAGGTATCTATGTGTATACCGAAAACACATATTTTCTCCTACAAATATGGAATGTTATAAAAAAATATATATCATCAAAATATGGAATATGGAAATCTACTAATTATACTTAAATTAAACCAGTGATTATTTATGGAATATAGTCTTGGGATTACTTTTATTTTTTGAAAAAATTATATAGTTTTGTTTTTGGGCTTAGTATTAAGAAAAAAACTCTAAAAACATTGAATAAACTTTTCACCTTAAAAGATCAAAAAATCAATTATTATTTTCAGACCCAAAAGGTATTTAATATTTTTAACAAAACAAAATTATCTATTATTAATCATTTATTTAAATCATGTACTTTAAACATGTTAATATATTTTTTTATTTTAAATAACAATCACTTTGTTTTGATAAATTTCAATGGTAACTTTTAAATAATTTATTGTTTTATTTTTCTTACATAATTTACTGATTAAAAAAATGTAAAGCAAAACCAAAAACCAAATCTAAAAACTAAAATCTAAAACCAAAAGGTGAAAACACATGTTATATTTTTTTGCTTTGTTTATTTACAAAATAAACTATTTCAAATTTTTTTTTTTAAATTTGTTGTTATCTTTTCAATTTTGAATTAGATGTTCGATTATTTGAGATTTGGTTGTTGGTAATATTAGTTCAAACTAACTCAGCGGGTTTAAAAATTAAAAACCCAAACCAAAAACTGAAAATGAAAAGTAGAAACTTAAAAACTAAAAACCAAAATCTAAAAATAAAAACTGAAACTAAAAACTAATGAAAAAATAATCATCACCACAAATTTTGGTGAACTGATTTTATATCAAAATATTCTTTAAACTAAGACAAAACCCAATTATATAAATTTTTAAGCATTAAAAATTTCCGCACTTTCAAGCGCGGGTCAAAATCTAGTTATGTTTTAAAACAAAAGATAAAAATAAAATAAAAAAATAATAATTGCAAAAAAAACAATTTAAAACAAAAATATTTTAATATATCTTTAAAATAAAAACATGTGTTTAAAATAAAAAGATAAAAATAAATAAAAAAAGTATAATTGGTTAGTATTAATTTACCCAAGGGTTAAGATTTTTCCAAAGGGTTTATGATTTACCCAAGGGTTTAGGGTCTAGGATTAGGGTTTAGGGTTTAGTGTTTGAGTATTAATTTTTTTTTTAGTTTTTTTTTTCGTTTTTAATATTATTATTTTTTATTTATTTTGTTCTAGTTTTATTTTAAAAACACAATATAATTTGACAAGATTTTGTTTCTTTTTTTAAAAAAATACCAAATATGAAATAAAACCATCTTATTGGTTGGTGAACCAAGAGGTTCACCCTAGGGGGTGAACCTAAGAATAAGTCAAAAAGGAAACAAAATCTTGTCAAATTATATTGTGTTTTAAAATAAAACTAGAACAAAATAAATAAGAATAATAATATTTACAAAAAACGAAAAAAAAATTCTTTAAAAAGATATTTTAACATTATATTATGTTTTAAAATAAAAGAGAAAATAAAATAAAACAGTAATAATTGCAAAAAAAACAATTTAAAACAAAAATCTTTTGATATATCTTTAAAATAAAAACATGTGTTTAAAATAAAAAGATAAAAAAAAAACAGTATAATTGGTTAGTATTAATTTACGCAAGGGTTAAGATTTTCCAAAGGGTTTATGATTTACCCAAGGGTTTAGGGTCTAGGATTAGGGTTTAGGGTTTAGTATTAGGGTTTAGTGTTTGAGTATTAAATTATTTTTTTAGTTTTTTTTTCCGTTTTTAATATTATTATTTTTTATTTATTTTGTTCTAGTTTTATTTTAAAAACACAATATAATTTGACAAGATTTTGTTTCTTTTTTTAAAAGATATCAAATATGAAATAACACTATCTTATTGGTTGGTGAACCTAAGAATAAGTCCACTATATATTATTTGTGAATTGATTTTGCCACATGTCGTCTTTACAATCAGTTTTCACAGAAAAAATGTGATATGGCTACTAAATTTTATGACATGTCATATGACAAAATATGACATAGATAACTACATTTAATGTTGACTTATATTTTTGGTAAGCTTTTTAAATATGGTAATAGCGCATACTTTACATTTAATGTTGATATTTATTTATGGTAAAAAATTTAAAATATGGTAATAACTCATACATCATCTTTAAAATAAATATATTCAAATATAACCTTACAAATTTCAAATTATTATTCTATTTTGTTTTTATATTATACAATTTGTATTACTGAAATTTTCAAAAGTTGCTACAATTTTTAAATATATAAAATTTTAATCATAAAATCATTAGTTTCTTATATATCTACAAATTTGTAAATATCTACAAAATTTTTTTTTGTGAAACTGATTGTGGAGATGAGATGTAGATATATATATCTACATCTCATCTCCACAATCAGTTTCACAAAAAAAAAGGTGATATGGCTACAAAAACTGATGACATGGCTTATGACAAAATATGACATGGATAATTACATTTACTGTTGATTTATATTTTCGGTAAATTTTCTAAATATGGTAATAAGTCATACTAGGCATGGGCGTTCGGTGTCCCGTTCGGTATCGGTCCGGGAGATTCGGATTTTTGGATTTTCGGTGTTAAGCTCAGAAGTCCCATTCGGGTTTTACTAATTATCAGATCGGGTTCGGTTCGGTTCCTTCCGGATTCGGTCTGAATCGGATGTAACCAATGTTTAAAATCGTCCAAAAATTTATTTTTCAAACCTCAAAAATTGACAATTTTATTTTTCAAAATATATAAGTTATTTACAAATCTAATTAAAATTAGTTAAACTAGCTAAATTAACTAAAAAATATCAAAATAACGTATAAAATAAACTACAAAATATTTTGAGTACTCTAAAATATCTAAATCACCTTAACATATATAAAAATATTAACATATTTAGCTAATTTCAGATATCTTCGGATCCTAGTTTGGATTTCGGTTCGGTTCAGATTATAACCAAACTCCAAAGTATTAAGCTCATAAGTCCCGTTTGGATTTTTTTGTATAAAGGTTCGGATTCGGTTTCGGTTTTTCCGGTTCGGGTTTAGGTAGGTATTTCAATAAATTTTAAAAATATAAATTTATAATTGTAAAATCATTAGTTTCTTATATATGTACGAATTTTGTAAATACTGTTTAATTTAAATTTTTGATAATTGTACAATTTTATATCATTTTATTAATATGCACATTAACTCAATATATTTAAGAAATATAAATAGATAAAAAAAATCTATCTAAGATTATAATTTTAAATATATACATATTTATTTGTAAATATAATTTTAGATATAATACTATGATTTTTTAATATATATATATACATATTTATTCTTAAATATAATTTTAAATAAATAAAATTATTTTATCTTAGATATAATTTTAAAGAAATAAAATTATTTTATCTTAATTTAATGTTTAACTAAATCAAATATATATTTAAATCTTGGTAAGAAAAAAATAAAATCTATAATAATAATAAAATTTATTATTAAATCTAATTTAAAATTAACAAATTTATCAGTGCACATGGTGCAGGAAAACACCTAATATCGTATTATATAAATTTAAGTTTTATCCCTTATGGTGATGTCATTTCACTAAATAGGATGAGGAGAAAGTGACACATGACATGCAAAATTATTCTTACAAAAAAATTAATGTTTAATATTAATAAATATTTACTTTATGTGAATGCATTTATCAATTCTTTTTAAGAAGTATGAATCTTGTTAATTTAAGATAAAAATATATATTAAAAAATCATAGTATTCATGAATTCAAAAAAATGTATAAGGCTGAAAATAATCCATAATTTTTATTCTTATATATCTTATCTTATCAACATTCACAAATGTTAGAAATGATTTATATAATAAAATAACAAAATATAAATAGTAAAATTTAATGTTATTTTTATTTTCAATAAATTAAGAAAAAGCAGATACTCACTAAATTTAAATACACACATATATATATATATATATATATATATATATATATATATATATATATATATATATATATATGTGTGTGTGTGTGTGTGTGTGTGTGTGTGTGACTAGATTTTTAATAGTAGCACATTAGAAATTAATATGCATTAAATATACAAAAAATAAGAATAAAAATTAAATCAAAAGGAATAAACACATCAAACAAATACAAAAATTCCCACATAAATTGGCTGAAAATAATCCATAATTTATATTCTTAGATGTTTTATTTTATCAACATTGAGAAATGTTAGAAATTATTTATATAATAAAATAAAAAAATATAAATAGTAAAATTTAATGTTGTTCTTATTTTCAATAAATTAAGAAAAATTAGATACTCACTAAATTTGAATATATATATATATATATATATATATATATATTATGTGTGTGTATCACTAGATTTTTAATAGTAGCACATTAGAAATTAATATGTATTAAATATGTAGGGAAAAAAAATCAGAAGACAAACTAAATCAAAAGGAATAAACATCAAATAAATACAAAGATTCCCACATAAATTATATTGTATGTTGTTGTTAAAAATGATATTGTATACACACTGAACTTATATATATTACTGCGTATAAAAAATAATTGGACACATAAAAATAACTATATGCTTTTATGAAAAACAAACAAAACATATAATATTATAATACTAAAATAATATAATATTGTAAAATATGTTTGACGATAAATAAAAACGAAAATGTCCAAAATATAAACGGACATCAAATTTTGGTAGAGATGGTGAAATGTTTAATTGAACATGTCATTCATTTTATTATAGACAAAGTAAACACTAAATAACAATCAATTATCTTGAAACGATGAAGACAAAATAAATCTGAATATCATGCGTATAACCTGACAAAATAATATGTCATTAGCTTAACATCATCTTGCCTTAGAATCTTTCACCTCATAACACCACTTCAGTGGCCGCTAAGATCCCACAATTTTTTCCGATCAAATAGAATAATAAAATATAAAATGGAAAAGAGAAGGAAAATGAGAAAATATTGTTACATTCACTATATCTAGCACAACGATGAGTGTGCGTTTTTCTCTTTTGAAACAGTAATAAAAAGTAAATGAGAATAAATATCTTTCCACTTGATTGATAGTTTTTAAGAATAAGTTGGAGAAAAATTAGCACATAATACAATAGGCTCAAGAATAGAACTTGCAAAAATACACAACTATATCACACTGATCCGTATAACATGTCTTACACAAACATGAAGTGAACCATAAATACATCCACCGAAACTTTCAAACAATTTAATAACTTCTAAATCATTATAATTAATATTTTATTTTTAATGAAACCAAAAATTGACATTAATATTTTGTTTCTAATGAAACCAAAAAAATTGACATTAATAGTTTTGTAAAAAATATTCATTTAGTGAAAATATATAATATAATTAAAAAATAAATAATAATTATAATAAAAATAATCATTTAGTGAAACTATATAATATAATTAAAATAAATTAATTTATAGTTATAATAAATAAAATTCATGAGAAAGAGGATAAATCAATTTACGCTATTAATCTTTATACATTTCATTAGATTTATACCAACGAAAATAAAAATACTGAATCTCACAGATTTTTGGTTCCCTTTTTACTACCAAATTTAAGGTTAACCTAGAATACAAAATGATATAAAAATAATTAACAATTAACAAATAGTGAAAATAATTTAAAAAACAAGAACTAATAAGATATAAAAATGGACTAATTTGAATTTAATTATGCTATGTAATATAAATTGAGTTTAATGAAAAGTTTTTTCATGTGTTTAATGAAAAGTTTAATAAAGATAATTAAGTAAAAGTTACAAAATACTTACACATATTCAGAATAAATAAAGAAGTCTATAAGTTTGAAAAGACAAAATATCTATTATCATATTGTTTTCTTATACGTTTCATCAAACATAAGAAAAAAAGATTCACACACTAAATTTTCTTTCCACACTAAGTAAATAAGATCAAATTTTTTAATAATTATCAAAAAATAATTCAAACAGTAAACAATGAGAAATAAATAGGGCTAATTTGTGTAATAGCCATATTTCAAAGAAAAATTAAGTGAGTGACAATGATGTTGACATAATTCAATGTCAGGCATTTGTGTCTCAAATCATCCGGTTTTATCCTTATACATAAAAGGTTTCCAATTACAAGTGAGATAGTAGGTGACATCGTTCATTTGGTGGCGTATTGACTATCACATATTGATAGACTGCCTAATATGAAGCATTATTAAATAGAATAGCACATTACATATTATTAGAATGTTGAAATGTCTATGATTAAAAAGAAAGAGGTAATGCATATAGTACATAATATGAAGAATATTTAAAATAGAATAGTAATATACGAAATAATCTAGTACATATCATTCAAATTTTAAAATCTTTAAATGCTTATCTAATACAATCCAAACTAAACCCAAAACACTAATCACTAAACTCTTGCATAAATTTAAGCCCTAAACCAAAATATAAACGCTAAACTCAAACAGAAAAGAACAAATAAATGACATAGTACACATTAGTGAAATTATGAAATGTTTATGAGTTCATGAAATAAGTTAATGATGACCCCAACCATATCCCTCACCTTCTAGATACTAAACCCTAAACTCTAATCACTAAACCCTAACCCAAATATGATCCATAAACCCATATATCAAAATCTAAAAAAATACATAATATTAAATTATATTATTTAATATTAAACTATACACTATAGATTATAGTAAAATTTTTACAGATTTAAAACATGTAACGATAGCTAAAACTTAGAAAAGTACAAACTATATTTCTAAACAAAATGTGGCACTTTTTGGTAACAGTCAAATGGAATGGAACATAATTAAATAGTATAGTAACAAAATATATCGCATAACAAAATAGAAAATGGCTTATTTGGGTACTAGCCATATTTAGAAGATAAATTAGGTAAATGGAAATGATTTTGAAATATAAACCCTAATCACTAAACCTTACATGGAAATATAAACCCTAAACCAATATCAACCCCAATCTTTTATAAATTAAACCAAATTTTGAAATGACAGTAAGATGTATTTACATTCTATATGAGCATACAGAAAAGGTGACAAACGATACAACATATAATATATTGTTCAAATTTTACAGTGTCTACAATTGCATGAAAAGAAGTAATGTTTACACCAAATTTAAACTGATTGTAGTGAAAGAAATGAAGATTGACATCATTAAAGAAAAGAGGTGGAAAAGACAATGAATATCATCCCCATTCAATATGACATTGTATCATGTTTTATTTGATGTCATAATAAATTCTATTTCATTTATGTTCAATAAATTATACACACTAATATAAAATACATATACACACCGATACATAACTCATATCAAGAGAATATGAAATAAAAATGAACAAGAATGAACCCTCTAATGTGTACTTGATCATCTCAATTCAGCAGAGGTTGGATTGTCTGTTAGCCCTTTTCTTTTCATTAGGTTCACACCCTGTCGCGAACAATCTATTTGGAAGGTCCAACTCATCCATGTCATACCTAACATAATAAAAAAAATAGGGGAAAATAGTTAGTAGAGATAAGCTATAAAATGATGTCATGAAATTAATCATGATGGTAAACTGAAGCAAGATGAACATCTATTATTCCAGTCCAATCCATGTCAAATAGAATAGAAGTAAATGTCGATATATTATATAAGTTCCTTTCCATTCGGAATGGAATAGATTTAGATCATACTCAGCTATAGTGGGAACCTCATCAACAATGTAATGCACTAGGTATGAAATCGACCAAATATTATATAGGTAACAAACCAGGTTGTTTTGTATCACATATATTAACCCAAATATCAAACATATGGAAGAATAAGACCATGAACAAGAAAGTATGCAAGTCTATGTAAACTGAGACACAAAGTTTCTATGTCTAATCCATTTTACCTAGTATGGAATGAATGCATCTACTTCTATTCCATTCTAAATGGAAGGAACATATATTAAATCCAAATGTCATACGTATCAGGAATAAGAACATGAACAAGAACGTATGAAAATCTATGTAAACTGAATCATAAAGTTGCTATGTCCAATTTATTTCACATATGATGAAATAAATGCACTAAATTGTGATGTGAAACATTACCTATATGTATATATGTAGCTATATAGTAAGATGTAGATATATTATTCCATTCCACTCCATCCCAAATGGAGATGTAATGGACAGTATACTATATACCTACAAAAATACAGATAGGAAGTTCCTATACATTTGGAATGGAATAGATGTACATCAACATATCGTATAGAGAATTACTAATCAACAATGTATTGTACTAGGTATCTAATCGACCAATTAGTATTATTGAGAAAGGTATGCAAGAATAAGAACATGAACAAAACGTATGCAAGTCTATGTTAAGATGAGAAACATTGTTACTATTTCTATTCCATTCTACTTAGAATAGAAAAACTCAGCGACATTGTTTCTATTTCTATTCCATTCTATTTCATTCTACTTAAAAGTTAGACGCTAATTTGATTAACAGATCCGCAAATTTAGTAGGATGACTTTGTAGATTTAACAACACCACAACACCACAACCCTAACTCCCACTACAAACTAGAAAAATAATTGACAATAACAGGAGATTAAGACAATAAAGAGAGAACTTACATTCGGTGAAGAGATGAGAGAAAATAGGAGTTTCAGAAGTGTATTTCACCAAGGCGTCGAGGCTGCGGAGTACAGACCGAGGAATCTTTCTCAATTGAAATATCGGAGTAGATGAGGAAGGTGATTACAACGACGGAGAACACGAAATTCGCGGAGAAAAAGACGGTTTCGAGGGGTTAAGTGGAGGTGTTGTCGGAGACCTTTCGGTTTCTCCAAACTAGGATATGTGAAAAAAAATAGTGGAGATGAATAAGACACGATTTACAATGGGAGACGAAGAAAATAAATGGGGAATTTTTTCTGTTCCGATGAAACCGGTTGAGTTTAGGGACAATACAGTATTAATATAGAAAAGAAACGGCGTGAATGTGTCTGTGAGGGTTTTTGGCTAGTAGCCCAATTATGTTTTTTTCTCTTGCTATAGGGTCCAATTCCCCTAATAAATATCCAAACAATATTTTACAAAAAATAAAAATAAAATAATACCACACAATAAATAAAGAAACAAAAGTCGAGACGAGCCACAATACACAACAATTCTACGGAAAACACATACTAATAATCCATGACATACAAAATTTGGATATTAAAATTTTTAAAATTCAAAAAAAAAAAAGAATAAATCATCAAAAATAATTATATATTTTCTAACTACTTATATTTTATAATAGATTACAATATATCAATATTTATATATTGGGTGATTGGGTATATTTTGGAATTTCAGATATTTCTTAAAGCTTTGGGTTTGGGTTTTTGATATTATTTTAAGTTTCGGGTAAAATTTTAGATTTTCAGGAAAATATATTTTGGGGTATCCGGATAAAATTCCACGTATTTTTGGATTTTTCAGGTCTGATTTTGAATAAACTTTCGGGTATTTTTGCAGTTCTTTGAGTATTTTTAGAGTTTTCGTGTATTTTTAGGGTTTTCAAATTCAGTTTGGATACTTCAGATCTTTTCGGGTTCTAAATACATGAACCGGCTCGAATCCAAAATATACCTGAAAAATACAGGTATTTTATAGGTATTGAAATTACAGATCCGACCTAATTTGGAACTGACTTGAAAATTCTAGGTACCTATATGGGTCTAAATTTTTAAGACCTAAAAGATCTGGATCTGACAAAACCCGATCTAAATCCGATCCGAAGACCCAGATGCCCATGCCTACTTTAAAAGGCTCTGAATATGCAATTGCAATTAATAATCAAAATGTAGGTTTTAGTTTTACAACGGCCCTAAAAAGTTTATATATGTATAGTATATACAGTCATAATCTAAGTAATCTTATTCTAAGAAGGATTCATAATTATCCTTTAATTTTAAAGCTCTGAATATGCAATTGCAATTAATAATCAAAATTTAGGTTTTAGTTATACAACGGCCCTAGATGTTTATGTATGTATAGTATATACAATCATAATATAGAGCATCATTAATGGGGGTGTTTAAGGAGGTGCTTAGTGCTTTTTGTCAGTAGGTCCAGCAAACATCTCTTCTTAAAGTGCTTAATTAAGCACCTCAAATGGTTAGTTGATTGTACTATTTGCGGATCCTACTAATATGTGGTAATTTGCGATTGGTTCGGGTTTTTTTTTTTTTTAAAGCATAAAGAAAAAAAAAGGTGCTAAGGTTGAAGATGCTCTAAGTAATCTTATTCTAAGAAGGATTCATAATTATCCTTTAACTAAAATTAAATTAAAAGAAACACGAGACGTATGGACCGTCGAAGTGTATACCTCAAAGTAGCGAATGTTATGCTGCATCAAAACTCCCAAATATGGATATTGGATAAAAGTATCAAACAATCTCTTAAATCATTTCTCTCCGTCATTTCTCTCAGTCATTTCTCTCAACCAAATCTCTCAAACAATCACTCATATATAGATTCAGTTGACTTGATTGTAACAGCCTTCCACGTCAGCTTCTTCTTCCTTACTTGCCAATTCATCATCCATCAACCAAGGTACTTATCAATACCCTCCTCGGCCATTAAGAGCTTGTCCTCAAGCTCTGCAATTTCTAGCGTTGAAAGCTGCTATTTAAGCTTGAACAGCCATGTCTTCGTACTCCCACTCCACCAGGTTGATAAAAACTTATGTCTTGCGTTTCCCCAGCGTTCTTGGAATCTCTGAATCTCCAAAGCGTAGTATTTTGCTTCTTCACTTGATATTCTTCATTCATTAATAAAAATTTGTTTCCTTAATAGTTCATCTCTGTTATTGTCCCATTGGTGAACCAATTCAGCCATAACTTGTATCTGAGGCCGCTCTTTCCTTGAACCCCAGTGCCCCACTAGAACCAAGAATCTTCACTTGTATCACCATATTCTCCTCCAAGACCTCTTTTTAAGCTTAAGTTTCCATCCCTTGCACAATTTCTGGTTCATGAGTTGTTGCACACTCAGCTCCGGTCCTTCCCTAAACCATTGCCGCCTCTGATGCTTAGGTCTTAACTGTACTTCCATCATAAAATCTTCCTTCTGCAACTATATATCATCTTCCTTCTGGCACTATATATATATATATATATATATATATATATATATATATAATCTTCTTTCAACCTGAACACAAATGTGACTAGCATATAGTGATATTATTTCCTTAAATTCATATAATAATTTGGCACTAGATTTTAACCCGTGCGTCCGCACGGATGTTTGTTTAAAATTTATAAAAATCAAGATTTTAATATTATTTTGGTAGTATATATTTTGAATATTTATCTGTATTAAAATATTGGGTAATTTATACACAGAACAAATTGTTGTTTATATACAATAATTTTATTTATTATGTCTAACCCGCAATTGTGTTAGTCATTGATTTAGATAGACTTGTCTTATTGGATTTGCATTGAACTAATAATTATATAAAAATATGTATGAAGTAACATTTTAAACAGCATTTTGCATTATATATATTACAAAACTGATTGTTAACCCGAGGTTTAACAGTTTTTTTATTAGTGATAAATACCATAGCTAATATTTTAGTGAACAATAATCTATATTTACTTAATGGAGAATCCCTTTATTATTAAAAGGGAATCACTTTTAAAGAATAAACTTTTTTTGGTACTATATTCACAACTTGGCCATTATTGATGAGGTGTCATCACCATATTCCTCTTCAACATTCTTTTTTAAATGACCAACATTTATTAGAGAAATTACATAATATGTCATCAGTGACTATATAATATAAGTCTATAGATAACATTAAAACACACATGACCGTTTTTACAAGAATGTTGTGTATTCATACACCCACCCCACCCCTTGCATGCATGTAACCTTATTTGTTTTTTGCTTTTTTTGTAAAAAATGTTACTTTATTTCTTTTAACCATTAAAACACCTGCAATACAATAGAAAACAAATTTTACTGAATAAGAAAACCATATGTAACACATTTATTTTTTCTAATTTCCTTCAAATTCTTAGAAAGAAGATCCAGTGATTTAACTTGCGGCCAAATATGGTTGTCTTAAGAAAAATCAAATGAATATCGTAGACACTTGTTCGTTTCAACATGTAAAGGATTATTTTAGTTACCCATCATTCTGTTTATAATTTGAAATGTTTTATAATTTCGAATGTCCAAATATTTTTTATGATAAAAGGCATGAATGTCCTAATACATAGTTCAACATTTTTATCGTAACAGTTTCATAAGTAAGATAATATAAAGCTATATTTAATATAACATTACTAAAATGTAAATAAATTATTGTTTTTCTCTGAATTACTGTAAAAAATCGTATTTATACTTTCACTCTACGCAAGGCGCGGATATTTACCTAGTATATAGCTAATGAAAAAGTATAAATGATAATAGAACATTGTTTTCCAAATTAATCAAATAGGAAAAATATCTGAAGGTATATTTATTAAATGCCAAATAGACTTCTATATACTATACTAGGGGAAGTCCACGCTTCGCGCGGAATTTCGTTGAATTATTATTTTAAAAACTTTTTTAAATGATTTTTTATAGTTTTTGTGGATCATTATTTTTTAATTTTATTTTTTTCTTTGATTCTTTTTTGTAAAAAAAAATTGAAATTAGATTACTATTGAATATAAGTTTTCTAATACACTTTATTGTGATTATTATTGAAGTTATGTTATATTTCTATTATGTGAATATAAATATTTTAACTTGTTTGTTTAGTATAAATTATCTAATTTTATGTCTTTGAAAATTATGTAGACATATTTTTATTTTCATATCAATATTAAAATTATAATCAAATTTTTTACTTTAGAATATTTTAATTTTCACATTTATTTGAATTCAATAACCCTACGTTTCGTGTTCATAATACTTAAAAAATATTTATTTTATTCTGAAACCAGTCCAATGACAATTTCGTAAATATTTAATATATTCCAATTATATATCATATATATTTTCACTATTTTTATATAACACTGTCACAATTTGTTTTATTATTTTATTTATAAATTACATTTGTATTTGACTATTAAAACAATTAATGAAAATGTAAATATTTTATTTCTTCTTGATATTTGTTATAGTTTAATTTTTAAAGCAGTGAGAATGTAATCTTTAAAAAAAATCTAATTGATTGGATTTAACACATAAACATAGATAGTTTCATTTGATGTGTTTATTAAAATGATGATGTATATGATCCTAAAAAGGAATAACTGATTCATTATTCAAAACATATTTTAAATTAGGTATGCAAGACAATAAATCTGTTAGAATATAATTATTACTTTTTTAAATATTTATTTTAGTTTAATTAGAACAATACGTGACATAGATTTTTTTCAGAATTATAGTTGATTAGAATAAGTAGAGTAAAGTTATTTTTTTCTCTGAGTTATATATTTGTTTCATGGTTAAACTGACACAATGGGAAGTGACAACACTAAACCTCTTTCTCTCACCACTGAATGAGAAGACTTCTGTTTTTGGTTTAACAAAAAGAAATCCATTGAGGAAACTTGTAGAACTCTGAAGATGAGTTCATTAATAAAGTCAAAGAGGGACTCATAGTCATGGTCAGCAGCACAAAGCTATGTAGGATAGAATGGTATATTGATGAAAAAGCCGGGTTGAGAATCTGGTTGGAAAATTCTGTTTTCAGGTACAGCTCTTCCCAGCTTGAGTCTATGGCATCCAACACCACTTAAATGTACTTAATAATGTTTCCTTTTCATTTGTAGGATCATTTTTTTCTTCACATTGCTCATAACTAATTGAAGAGTTCTAAATCATTAGTTCAGCAGGAAGTTTAGTTTTAAGAAGAAAAAAAAATCGTATGACTTGCTGGATAATTTCTTACTGAATGAAGGTAAATCAAGAACTAATTTGTATTTATTGGTTCTAGATATATAGTGAGATGGTGAGGCAGTAGACAACTCAGAGAAGAGACGGTTGTAGTTGGCATTCTTCGTGAGAGACAAAATAAAACAACCTAAATAACATTGATCCGATTTCCAGCATCAGTCCAGTTTGTACACATCATAGAACATAGCTTGCCACTAATCTCAAACCACAAAACCTTCTCTAGCACACAACTTTCTGAGTTGTCGAAATTCGAAAAGAAAACATACAACAAAAGAGTTTCTTCTCTATTAATAAGGAGAACCCCATTCCACTCATTCTTCTCTATTAAAGATTCCAATTAGATTCACTAAAAGCACTTTCTTGCATACCACATAAGTTTCAGTCTTCTCCAGTTTGTTGTGGAACTATTTCTGTTTTGTAGTGATTCTGCCGTAACGATTCAACATATATCGTGGCCTCAGTCTCTGTAAGCATCCTCAACGCTGTTTCCCCAACTATCTTCTAATCTCTTTACTGCCAACTTATGGAATACCTGAGCTCTCTATCTCTCAGCGACTTAAAAGTCCTCCTGCCACAGTGTGATGCTCTGAGCTCCAGTCTCATAATACGTCGACTCCCATAAACGAAAGCTTTAGAAACAAAAAAAATTGATAATCAATACATCAACATAACGGAAAAAATCAACAAACGCGTGAAAAACATCTTCCGAATGTTTTTAGAATATTGTTGAATCAAAAGGCTGTTTATACTGATTTTAACACAATCTTTTCACATGCTGTTCATAAGTTGTTCACCGGAATTACCTTGCCACCGAGGAGGAGCATGCCACACGCATAAGCTCTCGACTGCGTTTGACGTTTATGGCTTTAGGAAACCTTAGAAGTCGAACCTCGATGTAGGAAGGACACCGGCCAGCCTTGAAATCACCAAGGATCCGTTCAGCAAGCCCAAGGGAAATTCATCAGTTCAAGCTTTTCAACCAACAAAACAGAAATCTAAATCTTCTCCCATCAACAAAAGCTGAATTTTTAGAAAGCTTGAAAAGAGGGTATAGCACTACTTTTTTTATAGTTAGAGATCCACAGAAAAAAATTAATGGGAGATGCATTCAAGGAGAAATCGTGGTAGGATTGAAGAGCTTTGGTTAATGCGTGGGTTAAAGACGTCGCTTGGGTTCATATTGATTTCGTAACAGCTCAATATCATTCTTGCCCGTGAGGAGAACAGAAGTGTAAAAGTTCGACGGCAAAAAGAGAAGATGAAACAATCTGACTGGAGACTTTCTACCTACAAACGGGTCATTTTAATAAAGATGCCGGCCCATATAAATTGAGCAGCTAAAAACCCACAAAAAAAAACACAACAGAAAGAAAATACGGTTTTACCTTTTGCTTATGCCAGGTGTCGTGTTCTCATTTTACTAATTGATGACATGGCAAGAGGAGGAGTGATAAAACTCTTCTTTATAATAATAGATAGATAGATGGTCTAGTTAATGTAAATATGGAGAAAGGTCTATAATTAATGGAGTTGAGGTATTTATTAAATTTCTAATTATTTTGTTATTTTATCATTTAGCATATATTGACTTATGTATTTTAAGTATTAGGTGATATTTTCACTGAATATTCCTTTTGTATAACAATTAAATATGTATTTCGGAAATTTATTAAAATAGAAAAATATATGGAAAGTTTGAACATTAATTAGTTTGAAATTAGTTTAAGAAATATCTTTTTAATTGAAAAATATAACAAAGGCAAAAATTAGAAAGTAATTAAAACTAGATTTTGATCCGCACACCCGTGTGGATGTTACATATTTTGATTTGTATATAAATATATATATATATATATATATTTGTCATACAATAATATTTGTTATATTATCATTGAATTATATTTACACTTTTCTGTTGTTTTAATTATATATATTTTCTTAAAGAAAATAGTAAGTGCAATTTTGTATTAAATGTATTGTTACAACGGATAAATGATTATTAATATAACAAATAATTAATTATTGGAAAAAAATTAATGTAAATTTATATTATTATGTACACTAATATTTAAATTTAAAAATATTTATTACACATAAAATATCGGTGGGTAACTATTGTTTGATCAAGAAAAAATAATATTATTTTAATATTGATATATATTTTTAAATGATTTATATTGTATTATTTGTATTGAGTTTTTAAAATTAAATGTATTTTGGTGTGAATAAAAATTATTAAAAATATTACAATTAAATATGTTATTTTTATTTATTTTTAATGTCAATTTATTATTATTTTATATTAAAATGAAAATTGGTTGCATATATATGCTAATTAATCGTATTATTTGTTACTTTCATAAAAGTGAAATATGAAAAATACTTTGTGAATTAGCTGAAGTTAAATTTTAGTAATAATTTAAGAATATTTATTGGATTGAGTTATTTTAAATGTATATTAATTCAATATATTATCAAATATCAGTAAAATTAATTAATTGTCAATTTTCAAGAAAATTTTGTTAATATATATCATTTTAAACAGTCATTAATGTTTATTATGTATAAAATTAATTGATGGTTTATTTGTAAAGAAGATTTTGGTAAGATATGTAACTGTTACTATATATGACCAAATGATAATTAATGCTTAAAAAAGGATTGATTTGTTTTTAGTGGCATTAGTTGTAATTAAAGTGTAAATTTAAGTGTTAATTCATTTTTTTTACTTTAGTTTTAATAGTATATATAGATGTTATTTTAGGGGTAAAATCAAATTTATACTTTAGTTTTAATAGATTAGATGTAACTGAAGATCGGTGGTTGAGTAAGATGTATCTAGTTATCTATTATATAATATACAATTAAAGGAATCGTACGTAATTTTGGTTATATAGCCTATCAGTTGACCAACCTAATCGGTTTTCAATTAATATTGTCCATATGATTGAGTAAACTATAGGTTAGATTTGAATTTTTATAGTATAAGGTTAGTAGTCGATTATTGTAATAATAACGGGTTTGTGTTATGACCAAAATCCAATCAATGGAGTCCCAAATTTTGGTTTAAGTCTATCAATTTAATTAGGCTGATTTGATAAAATTATAAAACCGACATTACTTAAAATTAGTGGCAGTCATTGTAATTATTTAGAAAATATCTGGGTGAAGTATTATATGTATTTTTTTTTAATAGTTTAGATTCTAGTTGTCTAAATGTTTGTATCTTATTTTACCCTGCAAATTGGATCAGGAGGGAGTGTTCTGCCTAATGACAACTATTGTTGGATCCGTCCTGAAAACATTGATTACCAAAAGTATGTAGATCTATGTTTCAGTGGCTGCTCAGATCGAAGTATTTATTATGATTTTACATAACAAAAATCTAAAAGAGAATATGTTATCACAGCAAAAAAACAAATATACTATATATAGAATATATATGTAAAATATAAGCAAAACATAAGAAAAATATAACAAAATAGTAAAATTGTCATGTTATTTTGGATGTCTCTTAAGATTGGGGGTTTATATTCTTTTATGCAATGTACCAAAATTACTTATATATATCTACTATTTATTAAATATTAAATGTGACTCAAAAATATCAAAACTAACAAAACAATAAAAAAAAATTTAAGGTAAAATCTAAACAAAGTTATATGAAAAAATAATACCAAGCTATAAATTTAGTAGCTAATGTAATTAAACACTAAAACTGAAATATGTTTTTTAATATTTTCTTTTTATTTTATTTTACCATTAGTTATTATCATTTGTTTGAATATACTCCATTCATCTTATTATTCCTAAAAGTTTAAAATATGTAGTTCATTTCCCTTTGTTCGTGTAAATTAACATTCACAAGTTTTATTGATATATGTAAAACTGAAAACTATTTATATGTATATCAGCATATGTCTGTATTATAAGATATCTATGAAAATTTTGAGAAAATTATTCAGTAACAATGATGCGTGAAGTTATGAATTTTTCATCAGTCTTCATAATATTTGGAAACTCCAATCCAAATAAAAGGAAACTGAAATCCCTTTATTAGAGAAGCAAATTTAGAGAATAACCTTTATTTAGTACTTTATTCACAATTTTGCCATTTTTGCTGAGGTGTCATCACCACATGTTTTCTCAGCATACTTTGTTAATAGACCAACATTTACTAGAAGAATTACAATATATGACATTGGTAAGTATACAATTTATTTCGATTTAATGAAATTATAGCACATATGACAATATGTGTTTGAAAAATGACGTGTATAATATGAGAATACTTCTCTTGCCTTCCCGTAACATTTAATTTGCTTCCATTGAAACGACTTACAAAGAAAAAGTTAAGGAGAAGATAAGTCTTTCTCCATTTCAGAAATTCATAAGAACTCAGTAATACGTCCTTTACAATGGAAGAAAGTATTCATAAATCATCTTATCCTATATACATAGCGAATATGTTAACAAATTATACAGAAATGTGCATTGTTCCATTCTTTGAATTGTTAACTGAACTACATGGTCAACATTTTCTTTAATCAATTTTGCAAACACAGAAATTACATGATCAAAAGAAAAACCTAAAAATGATCAATGAACAAACAGCAAGGTCCATTGTTCCTATTATTTTCTTTAAGAGTGAAATCAAGTTTGCATAATGTTCATAATCTTTTCAAGGTGCTTTCTAATATATATATCACTACAAGAAAACACGTCTTTTACTAGGACGAGTTTTCCTCACGAGGAAACACGTTTCATCGAAACACGTTCATCGTAAAGCATTATTTCCTCGTAAGTTTCTGGCTAATTTACGAGGAAACATTTCCTCGTAAACGCGTGGATAAGTTTTCCTCGTAAGGTCCTCGTAGTATTTCCTCATAATGTCATAGTAAATTATTTCCTCGTAAGCTCGTAGTACAATCTTTACGAGGAACTTACTAGAAACATTTACGAGGACTTTACTTCGAAAGCTTTACGAGGATTTTGCTTCGAAATAATTTTTTCCTATTTAAAAAAAAAATTTATAAATTAAAAATTATATATGTTAAAAAAATTAAAAAAACAAATTATAAATAAAAAGTAAATAACAAAATATTTATAAATATACAATTAATAAGTTTTAAAATTCATAATATACAATTAAAAATTAAAAAAAAAACTAATAAGGATGCTGCTCGTGAAATTGTTGCACGAAGTCGTCCTCTCCAATGTTGGCTGCCGGCTGTGAATGTGATGGTGGAGGCTGTTGGGAGTGGAAGGGCTCCGCTTTCCCGTCTCTGACGCAACATCTTCGCCACTTGCGGGTTTCCAACCGCCATAATGTCGACGATCTCGGTGAGCGTACTCACATGAGACTGCGTCGCCTGCAACTCCGTCCGCAGCTGAGCATTGGCATCGTCCTGTTGCTGAACATAAGACGATGTCGCTGCGGGGACATCGTTAACCGAGCCAATCCCGACAATACGGCCCTTTTTCCTAAGGACGACCTGTAAATAAAAATATTAATAACGTAAGGAAAAATTTAAATAAATAATAAAAATTAATATTAAAACAAATTATTTACCTCCTCGTAAATCTTATCCACTTCAAGAGTGGATAATACGACTGGAGCCCCAGTCTGCTGAGTCAGCTGGGTCTGGCGTTCGTGAACTCGGGAAACAACCTCGTTGTAGATCCGCTCGGAAGCAGGATCTACAAACTGTCCACCTTTTTTCTGGTGGGTCCGCTCGTAAAGGTCTTTCAGAGATGGAAGAACTCCTGTCTCTTTAGCCTAAATTTTTTTTTAAAATTAAATATTAATTTGGAATATTCAAATAGAGTAAAAATTAAATAGTTATTAAAAATCATCTTACCATGTCTAGACGAATTCCCCCGTGAGGTTTTCGGCCCGTGGTGTGAAGCATCTTCGTGTTGCCATACTCGTCTGTGGTCATGCGGTTCTCGGAGTTTGTCTGGGAGGTTTTGACCGAGTCTGGCAACCCCCAATAGCTGATGAGGCCATCCCACACCGTGGTTGTGAGGCAATCGGGTTTCCCGCGCTCATAACCATCCACCTGATTTAAAATAATTAGAATTAAAGTCAATAATATTTTTAAAACTATACATATATTATAATTTATAAATCTATACCTGAAAGTCGCCCTTCCAGTTGTAGACCATGTCGAGCAATCGTGCTCTTGCCTTGGCCTCGAACTCCGTCTTCACCCGCTGGTGAATCCCAATAGACCAACGATATTTTTGCTGTAACCAGAAAAAATAAGAGACGGATTAGTTCAATAATATTAATAATTTTAAATGATTAAAAATAAATTAAGTTGATTTACTAAACTTACAGCGAACGATTTGAACCACGTCTTTTTTGTGTGACTCGCCGTCATCTTCCAGTTTGGAGCTGCATCGGGAAAGTATCCCTTGATACAGTCCGTGACGCCAGTTCCGACACAATTGTCAAGACCAAACCTAGAAAGACAGAAAATAAATCATTAATTAGATTAATTAATTTGTAAATATTTTGTTAATTAAGAAATAAATTAAAAAAAACTTTTTAAAAATTAAAACATACCATAATACGTTTTGGCCGTCCCGTCGGATATGATCTAACTCTGGCAGCCCTTCTCTGCCTGGAAGGGCCAAAATATCCTCCACCGTGTACACCGCAAATGGTACGTTCGGCGGCACCTGCAAATCAGGATGAATCCTGACTGGTGGAGAAGGAGGAGGAGGAGGAGGAGGAGGAGGTGGTGGCTGCTGAGACCGGGACGCCGTAGAAACTCCCTGAGTCTCGGGAACAGCGTGATGATCCGGAATCGAAGATGAACCACCGGGAGCTGACGAAGATGAACCGGGCCCGAATAGATCTCCATAGTGAATCCCCTGATCAAGAGGCCTCCTGGCCTGAGCAGCAGCAACTTTGCTCTTTCTAACCATCTAAGTTTTTAAAAAAAAAAAACACAAAACATTAATTCTCGTATAATTTTAAAAAACAGTTAAACCAACCTAATCTAAATTCCCTAAACTAACCACCTAATCTAAATTCCCTAAACTAACCACCTAATCTAAATTCCCTAATCTAACCACCTAATCTAAATTCCTTAATCTAATCACCTAACTAGGAAATAGAGAGTACCTTAAGAGAATTTAGAGAGGAGGTTACTATGAATGAGAAATCGGATTGCTCGTGTCTATATAAGGAATTTTGTTTCCTCGTAAGGCCCTAGTAACGTTACTAGGACTTTACGAGGAAACAACTATGCCCGTGTTTTTATTTCCTCGTAAGGTCCTAGTAACACCATTACTAGGACTTTACGAGGAAACTTCTTTACGAGGAAATAGCTATGCCCGCATTTTTTTCCTCGTAAAGTCCTAGTAATGGTGTTACTAGGAGCTTACGAGGAAACAGCTATGCCCACGTTTTCTCTTACTAGGGCTTTACGAGGAAAGACTTTGTAAATCTCTGAACTCGAAACCCCAAACCCCAAACCACAACTTCCTTAACTCCTATCCCAAATTGATTTTTTTGTGATTAAACAAGCTTAAAACATACGTAATTCAAATCATTTTTTTTATTAAGCAAACTTATAAAACATACATAATTGAAATTAGTTTTTGGGATTAAACAAACTTATAAAACATACATAATTCATTCGGATACATTCTCATAATCCGTAGAAACATCATTATTTTTGGCAAACTCGTCCTCAACACCGTCGTCCGTTGAGTGATCAGGGACATCTTCGTATTCACGATTATGCGGATCAATGAGTAGGATGTCATCAATTTCTGCTTCAAGTTCCTCAATTTCATTGGTGTTTTCTTCTTGTAATGGTGGTTCTTCTCCCTCGATTATCCGTCCTCGAGGTGTCACTTTGATAACAGCTAACCAGTTTATTCCCGTTGTAGTAATCCGAGGGTATGGAATGAAGCAAACTTGATCTGCTTGGGAAGCTAATATGAAAGGCTCGAATTTGTTGTACCTGCAAAAATTAAGACAACGG
>CAKOAT010652931.1:239628-251888 GCA_932364175.1 Eruca vesicaria subsp. sativa | reverse complement strand
TATGCATAAAATTTAAGTAATAATAAATACATGTTTCCTCAACCACTTGATAAAGTGTTGATCTTTCCTTTTGTCTAACTCAGTTGTCGATATACCAGGTATTGCTTCCTCGACTTGAGTCACAAATTGGCTGTAAAATCATATATGTTATGTTATATATTTAATATTGAATATATATATATATATATATATATATATATATATATATATATATAGGTGTGTATGTTTATATATTTACCTTTCAAAATAAGCAATCAATGGATGCTCGCAATTAAGAAGAATATAAAGGTGTGCACTATGGACGTCTTCATCACTCGGCCACCAAACCTCTTTCAATTTCCCACCCAATCATCCAATTTGACAAAAGATGTTTGGAACATCGTCTTCCATATATGTCGGCACGACACCACCATCATCATATCTTCTTGGAGATCGTTTCCTTGTACGTACTTTCGATGCAAAGTAGTACGATGTGAAATGTGATGTTTCTTTCGTCAAATTTCCTGCAACAATAGAACCTTCAACTCTTGCTAGGTTTTAGGCTTTTCCTCTCAAAGTATTCATGGCCCTTTCATACTGATACATCCATCCATAATGCACAGGTCCACGAAGTAATGCCTCATATGGGAGGTGGACAACTAGGTGTTCCATGACGTCGAAAAAAGTAGGCGGAAATATTTTCTCCAAATTACAGATTAAGACGGGGATGTTTTTATGAAGTTGTTGGACAACTTTCACTTTAAGAGTGCGGGTGCTCAGATCCCTAAAAATGCTCCAATTCCTATATATTTACAAAACCAAAAATTATCCACATTAGTATATATGTATACAGAAATAAATTAATCATATCATCGTATTATATTAATTAATTACCTGAAAATGCGTCATGTACTTTTGCCGGTAGTAGCTCCGCAAACACAAAGGGAAGTAGTCGCTGCATGAAGACATGACAATCATGGCTCTTCGTCTCGGAGAAATTTTGCCCTTTCTCAACACATCTTGAGAGATTTGAAACATAACCATCAGGGAACTTCACTTCTGAAGCCACCCAGTTAAACAACGCAGACTTTTTATCTGATGACAGTCTGAATATTGGAAATGGAACTTGCTCATTGCTTTTTATATGTAGCTCACTCCTTGAGCAGATATCGGATAAGTCTAACCTCGATTTTACGTTGTCTTTCGTCTTCCCTGGGACGTTCAATATAGTGTTCATGATGTTCTCAAAAAAGTTCTTCTCTATATGCATCACATCGAGGTTGTGGTGCAAAAGAAGATTTTTCCAATATGGCAATTCCCAAAATATACTCTTTTTGTGCCAATTGTGCTGAACATCATAAAAATTAGGCATATTACTGGGAACATGCCAATTCCCACCACGAGGAGCTGTTTCTAGAGCACAATAGTAATCGATTTGCGCTTCGATTTTTTCTCCAGTTAAATATGGAGGAGGAGTGTCTCTGACAACCCTTTTGTGCCTGAAAAATTTCTTGTTTCTTCGGTATGGGTGGTGAATGGGAAGAAATCAACGGTGACAATCGAACCAACTAGTCTTCCTACCATGCTTCAACTGAAACGCATATGTCATTCCATTACAATACGGACAGGCTAATCTCCCATGTGTAGTCCACCCAGACAACATAATATATGCAGGAAAGTCACTTATGGTCCACAAAAGCATCGCTCGCATCGTAAAGTTTGTTTTCGTTGAACAATCATATGTCCTCAACCCTGTTGACCACAAATCTTTCAACTCTTTTATCAGTGGTTGTAGAAAAACGTCGAGAGATCTTTTTAGATGTTTTAGACCAGGTATTAATATGCTCATGAATAGAAACTCTCGTCGCATGCACATCTCCGGTGGCAGGTTATACGGTGTAAGAAAGACCGGCCACAATGAATATTGTCTCCCAGACATTCCAAATGGACTAAATTCCTCAGTGCATAATCCAAGATACACATTCCGGCTATTGCTAGCGAAATGTGGATGTACATTGTTAAATTGTTTCCAGGCTCTTGCATCTGATGGATGAGTCATCTCTTCATCCGTCTGGGTATGCTCGGCATGCCATCTCATCCCTCCAGCAGTCTCCTTAGATTGGTACAATCTTTTCAATCTGTCTGTGATTGGTAGGTACCACATCCTTTGGTACGGTACCCTATTGCGCCCTCTACCTTGCGGTTTGAATCGTGGCTTCTTACAAAATCGACATTCTTCTAACTTCTCATCATCTCCCCAGTAAATCATGCAGTTGTCGATGCAAACGTCTATCATCTCCGAGGCAACCCAAGACTATATACCAATTTTTGAATCTGATAATAAGATTCAGCAGACACATTGTCTTCTGGCAAATACTCTTTAAACAAGTCTGCCCATGCATCCATACAATTTTCAGGTAGATTGTGATCGGTTTTAATACTCATCATTCTAGCAGCCAACGACAATTTAGACAGACTTTCTCTACAACCACTGTAAATGGGCTCATTCGCAGCTTCTAACATTTCATAAAACTTTTTTGCATCTAAGTTAGGTTCTTCAACTTCATCATCATCATGAGTTACAAATGCATCACCTACCATATCATGAACCCTATCACAATCAACCATTTGTTCCTCTTGGTGATGATAGCTAGTACTATTGCTACCTTCACTACGCAAATGATCAACCGGTTCAACCTGAAAATTGCTATTACTAATGATACCTTCATTCCTACAACTAGCATCTTCTCCATGTTGATACCAAATATAATAATATGGCATGAAACCTCTATTTATTAAATGCTTCCAAACATTTTCACGAGGGCCTAATTTGGTATTGCAGCATTTCCGACAAGGACAGAACATCTTACCACTTTCCTGCGTGAGTGGTGTAGAATCTGCTTGATGCATAAACGTCTCNAAATGCTTCCAAACATTTTCACGAGGGCCTAATTTGGTATTGCAGCATTTCCGACAAGGACAGAACATCTTACCACTTTCCTGCGTGAGTGGTGTAGAATCTGCTTGATGCATAAACGTCTCCAACCCTTCCAGAAATTCTTTCGTCACCCTCCCGTTATTATCTCTGTGTGAATACATCCACTGCCGCAACTCGAAAACATTTCCCGGACCGGACTTTTTTTGTGTTTGATCAAGCTTATAGCTGATTTTTTTTTGTGTGTTTCATATGAATCACATAAGGTGGTATTTATAGAAATTTTCGAATCTGAGCATTTACTAGGAAATTGCTAGGAAATGTAGGTACAAAACACGTTTTTGATTTAAATTCGATATTTTCTATCCAGTTCCTCTTAATTTCGTAGTAACAAAACCTTTTCCTCCTAATTTCATAGTAAAGACTTACTATGACTTTACGAGGAAAAGTGGTACTACGAGTTTACGAGGAAATGTACTTTTTCCTCGTAAGGTCCTCGTAAAATTACTACGGTCTTACGAGGAATCATGTTTCTCGTAATTTTACAAGGATCTTACGAGGAAATTTGATTTCCTTGTAAAACCGAAGTAAGTGCCTAGTAAGTTTACGAGGAATTATTTTCCTAGTAAAATTTCCTAGTAAACTCTTAGTTTTCTTGTAGTGTATGATGAACATTAAGAAGAGTGGCAGAAGAAGAGTGGCAGAAGAAGAATGAGCTAAACATTAAGGTCCATTGATCCATTTGGTTTAAGTAGAACAACTAAACGTGAAGGATCATTCTAAATTTATACTTTAAACAATATAATCAAATACAATTTAGGTTAATTAACAGGATCAGTCAGATTACTTTCAAGAAATCTGGTATTGAACAATGGAAAATATGTGTTGAAGATGTATTTTAGAAGAATGTTCATTGCTATTTAGGCGTTTGTGGTAATTAGGCTTGCAAATAGTTTCAATAATTTAAATTAGTGGTTCCAAAAGATATAAACGATGGAGGAAGATAAAGACTGTCATAACTGAGTTAATTAGAGTCTAACTTTTATGGAAATAGTAAATCTTCTATAAAGTTTTACTCTTTCATTAGTTATTGTGTTCGTACTTTCAAATAATGCAAAAAGAACAATACTTGGGTTCACCCCCGAGATGAATGGTTAAATTCACCTCACTTCTTATATCCAATAGAATTGCCTTGTCAGATTATTTAAAAAGGGAAATATATTAAATTTAAAAAAAAAAACAGTTGGAAAAATTATTGTTTGAAAAACTCTAACCCTCTAAACCATAAACTATAAACCATAAACAGTTAGAATTTAGGGTTTAGAATAAAAGGTTTAGAGTTTACGTCTTAGAGTTTAGGTTTTAGAATTTGGGGTTTAGAATTTGGAGTTTATGGTTTAGGGAGTTAGAGTTTTTCATACAGTAATTTTTCTAATTGTTTTTTTTTAATTTAATATATTTCTTTTTTTTAAATAATCTGACAAGGCAATTTGATTGGCTATAAGAGGTGAAGTGAATTTAACCATTCACTTCGGGGGTGAACCCAAGTATAGTTCACACAATTATAAATGGGGTGCATGCATGTTACGAATATTGTGTTTCAGTTTCTGTTTTTTTTTTTTTTTTTTTGACATCATACCCCTGATCTATTACTCAAAGAACTTGAGATGGTCTGGGAATCCAGACCGGAATAGAACAACCAATGTACACAAGTTTACGATAGAAATACCTAGCTGTCTTAGCTAAAGAATCAGATACACCATTCTGCAACCTAGGAACATAAATGATCTTGAATTCCGGGAAGCAGATCTTCAGAGTCTCTAGCTTTTCCAGTTTTGTTGAGAAGTTAGGCCATGCCTGAGGATTCTTGAGCATCTCAATCATCTCCTTACAATCAGTTCCAAAGCTCTGACATGGCGAATGTTGAAGCATATTCTCCATTTCCCACCGCAGTGCTTCCAATTCTGAATGCAACGCCGATTCCGCTCGATCAAAATTGCGCAGCCCCATTAATTCACTGTTTCCGAAATTGTCATTCAACACCCATCCACAGCCACTGAAAATATTTGTAGAGATCCAAGAACCATCTACCATGCATATATTATCCAAACTTAAGGTCTGGTCTACCTCTGATCCGTTCCGGATAGACACTGGAATTTCCTGCTCATTTGCTTTAAACCATGCTTGGCATTCGCTTTCTGCATAACGTGCAACTTCCAATGGATCCCTATCAATACCTCTGAATAGCTTGTCATTCCTAGCCTTCCAAATGTACCAGATTAGCCAAGGATAGGGATCCCTGTCCAATTCTGGTTCCATTATCGCATTCTTCCTCTAGAACAAATAATCTATATTCGCGTACGTGCTTTGTATTGGGAACAAAGCGGGATTGGTAGGCGTAGATGATAGTGGCCAAACTTGTAAAGCAGGTGGACACTCAAATATTGCATGGGTGATCGTCTCCTCAGGTACCCCACAACGAGGACAATGGTTGTCACATCTCATATGTCTATAGTTTAAGATGCTCGTAACAGGTACATGTCTTGTTATCAACTGCCACATAAGATGACAAATCTTTTGAGGGGCTCTAACCTTCCAAGCATGTGTTTGGAGTTTAGTGATACTAGGCTCACATACTTCTGCTTCCTCTTCCTTCCTCAAGATATTCCGTGCTACCCAATAACCAGATTTGACTGTATACTGCCCATTCCTCGTATAGCTCCAGCAATACGTATCCCGTCGATGCGTGGAACTAATTGCCATACTCTTGATCAAAGGTATATCCACTGCCGCAATATAATCGTGTAATCTCCTATCATCCCAACTATTCGTTGTTTGGTTGATCAAGTCACGCGCTCGCATATTTGGATGCATGACTGGAGCCACGGGAGTTACTGATCTCGCAGGTCTAGTGGGAATCCAAGGGTCATCCCAAACTCTTACTTCTTACCCTGAGTGTAATTTTTGTTTGATTCCTAGTAATAACAACTCTCGTCCAGCCGAAATGCTTGTCCACACATATGATGGGCTTCTAGCATTAATTTGACGCAGCGGCGTACTCAATCTATAATATCGTCCTCTCAAAACACGAGCTACCAGAGAATCCGGATTCTGCACCAGTCTCCACATTTTCTTTGCAAGGAGCGCAAGATTAAACTCATGAATCATCCTAAAACCAATTCCACCTTCTTCTTTGGGTAGGCATAGTTTATCCCATGTCGACCAATGAATACCCCTTTTTGGCGGATTAGAACTCCACCAAAACTGTGCAATGTACATATATATATTTATGATCGCTATAATAAACATCTATATATATATATATATATATATATCATATGTAGGTAGCTTGAACCATGTTACTACCATTGATGGGCTCAAACAAATTATTTGATTTATAAATTCCAAAAATATAAGCCTTCAGATCCAAGTATTAACATTCAAAATTTTAAAATTATACTAATTACAGATTTTTCATGCTTATGTACTTTTATTATTGATGACCTTATAAATCAAAATCTTTATTTTCAGAACTCAATAACCACATATTGAAGACATAGAACACGGTTTGAAGTATCCATGAATATGTTATATATACCTATTCACAAATCAAATAGTACTAAATGTAATATATAAAACATAAAAACAAATTTTCGGGATCTGAACCGACTGGAGAACTACATAGATGCGGAAGATATACCACTCATAAGGAGCATGGCGATTAGTGAAACACATCGACGGGACACGTATAGCTGGAGTTATACGAGAAATGGACATTACACAGTCAAATCTGGATATTGGATGGCACGAAATATACTGAATAAGGAGGAGGAAGATGTAGTTTGTGAACCTAGCATCACTAAACTCCAAGCACATGCTTGGAAAGTTAAGGCACCCCAGAAGATATGTCATCTTATGTGGCAACTAATAACAGGTCATATTGCTGTTACAAGTACTCTGAACTATCGACATATGAGATGTGATAACCACTGCCCACAATGTGGGGAGTGAGAAGAATCTGTTGCACATGCAATCTTTTAGTGTCTGTCCGCAATGCAAGTTTGGGCTTTATCTTCTACGCATTCCAGTCCTACGTTGTTTCCATTACAAATCATATATGCAAATATGGATTATCTTTTTTGGAAGAAAAATGTCATAATGGAGTCGGAAATGGACAGGGACCCTTATCCCTGGCAAATTGGTATATTTGGAAGGCTAGAAACGATAAACTATTCAGAGGTATTGATAGGGACCCACTGGAACTAGTCCGGTATGCAGAGAGTGAGTGCCAAGTCTGGTTCCAAGCAAATGACAAGATTATTGTGCCAGATCAAGGGAACACAGATATCGACAACCAGATCATAAGTCTGAGAGATATATGCATGGTTGATGGTTCTTGGACACATAGAGCCCAATTTAGTGGATGTGGATGGATCTAGACTGGCAGCATGGGAGACAGCTAGTTAATGGGTATGCGAAATTTTACTAGAGTAGAGTCTGCTTTGCACTCTGAGCTGGAAGCACTGCGATGGGCAATGGAGAATATGCTTCAGCATCCGCCATGTCAGAGTTTTGGGACGGATTGCAAAGAGTTAATAACAATGGTTAGAGATCCTCACGACTGGCCAAGTTTCTCAACAGAGTTAGAAAAAGATCACGACGCTACGGATTTGTTATCTAGATTTTAAGATTTTCTATATTCCTAGAACGCAGAATGGTGTTGTTGATTCTTTAGCAAAATCTGCTTGATCCTTTTATCGAGAGCTATTGTACAATGTTGGTTGTTCTATTCTGGTCTGACTTCCCAAACCAACTCAAGTTTGAGTAATAGATCTGCCATTCGTCGTAAAAAAAAAAACATAAAAACATGTATAATTGAAATAATTAACAAATAAAAAAATAAATTTTGTTTTTAATATTCGGTCGCAACCTAGTAAAATCTTAAACCAGAAAAAAAACTTCATGAACATCATTCATAAGTTATACCCAAAGAAAGCAATTATGAAGAAGATGAGTTCTTAACCCAATAGTTATAGCCTCTGAGTTAATGAGATAAAAATGACTTCGAGCCAGAGCTATCCACAACATGTTCATAATTTGACCTCATATAAACTTCATCAAGATCGGATTCACCCAACTCATAATCCGTTTATATAAGGATTTTATACAATTTTACATATTCTGTATGTATATATGACTTTCTTAGTGATCATAGAATGAAAATCCTTATTTGTTTCCTGATTTAGATTCTTGCGAGAAGTCAATTCATCCAAGGCTGAGTAGAAAATAAGAGATACAATCAGAAAAAAAAATCAACAGAAACAACTTCTCATCTTGTTGACCGAAGAAATGATATAACCATGTAGCTGAGTGATGCGAAAAGCTAACAAATCCCACTCTCCAAAACGAATCAAAATTGGAGGCAATATGAGACAAAAAAGAAGCTTAAAGCTTGTTTCAAAAGGTTAAAAGAGTTAACGACATCATCACACTTTAACTGCCTCTACTTCATAGACAAGCCACGAGTTCTTAGGCACATCTTCCTTGTTTAATCCTTCGTCTGGGTATCTGTGTTTACCACATCCAGAAGCAAGAGAAACAAAACAGGTTAGTTATAGTAAATATACTATATGCTGAAATGAATCATCTAAAGACATAATCAACTGACATACCCAAGAGATGGTGGAATTATGATTCTTCTCTTATCACCTACTCTCATCCCTGAGAATCAGACATGCAGCCATATTATTTACAAAGATATCAACATTTATGAATTTTTAATTGAAATTGTTAAAGCTACTATACAATACCTTCAACACCATTGCTGAGACCTTTTATGACCTTTTCTCCACCTGCAAACAACATTAGCATATTGTGTGTTTAGGATGGTTGAAACAATGACAATATATCTAAAAGCTATTTTGTTTACCTAAGCGAAATCGTAATGGAGAGTCTTCCAAATTAGATTCAAACACTTTCCCAGTGTCTTTTAACTTCCCAGTATAAAGTATGCTGACCTGAAACAGCCAAACCGGACTTGAGATATCATCCATATTGCATAGACTTTAGAAGTATATAGAAATATTACTCAACCTTTTTCCCTTGAACAGCTACTTTACCATCTGACTTTCCTTTTGCAATCTCTTCAACTGTCACCTCATTTGGGGAAAGCTCTGATTCTGGTAGTTTTTTATTACTAGCTTCTTTCTTCGTTTTCCTAATTCATTAGAAAAAGCTTGTCTCAGGATCACGATTTGCAGTGGCTATAAGCAACTCAACTGAAATGAAATTTCTACCTAAGATAATGACTCACTTTTCGATAGCTTGTTTCTTCCTCTCTGTAGTCTCCTCATCTCTTCTATCCTTTTTCCTCTTTTTCTTTGATGATTCGATTGCTCTGTTATGTGAGAGACAATGGTAATGTTAACTTAATCATGAAAGTAACATAATCAATTCAGTTGTGTTGTACACAACTTACTTGTCAGTCTCTGGCTTCTGAGTTTCAGGCACATCTTTTTCCTCTTCTTCGTCTGTATTAATAACAACTGATTCCTTGTTTCTTTTATCTTTCTTCTTCTTCTTTTCCTTCTTCGAAAGTACTTCAGAGCCTTTCTTAACGGGAGAAGGTTCAACGTCACCAGATGCTTTCTCCTCCCTGACATATATCAAAACAGATTACATAACAAAGCGATACCAATAAATAGCATTCAAAACCAGTCTGTAGTGAGTGAAGGCTTTCTTACTTTTTCTCCACAGTTTTGTGTGTATGAGTTGTTGCTTCTGATGTTTTCTCACCATTCTCCGAAGTCGAACTTTTTGCCTTTGACCTCGTGACCCTTGAAGGCAAAGGAACCTCCGAAGAAAGGACCTTGGGGGTCTTGTGGTCATTAAGTATTTCTACGGAATCTTCATCATCATCAGCTCTAGGCGATGTTTCATCAGAGGAATCTGAATCAGAAACTTGAAACTTCTTTCTTAGTCTTTTATTTCTCTTCTTTGCCTTTGTTTTACCTACCTTCTCCTTAACAGACACTGAAAAAAGGGACAACGATTATCAATATATGGAAGTACCACTGTGAAACTCCTAAACCAATTTCAGATACACACAAAGTATTATATGTAATTTTTCCATGAAAAGAAGCTAATATTGAGAATCAAGCTTAACTAAATTTGCAATAAACTTACAAAGACCAATGATACTAGAGGCTGCATAAAAAACACAATAACTAGTCTCAAGTGTACAAGTAACTCTGAAGACTATAAATAGTAAATATGTAAAAAACAAGTTAAGGGAAAGGCATACACTCATCATCATCGTCAGTGTGGGCAGAAGGATCATCATCATTAATGAAACTATCACTGTAGTCATAATCATCACTGCTACCTTTCTCCACGTCTGTGTCAACAATGTCTTCTCCAAATGACTCCCTTTGGTTTTGAATTCAAGTCAAGGGATACAATTACGAAAATATAACTCCCATATATAATCACTTAGAAAAGGATACGATTCGTCGTCGTTTAGGATTAAACCGGCGGAGGAGCTACTCCTTCCAAGGAAGTAGCCAGTGAGGTGAACACTCCGAGGACCAATTACAGAGAAGATAACATCCTCAGCTTCTTGAAACTCGATGTTGAGCTGGCAAGAATCAACTTTATCAGGAGACAGGACACATAAGAAGAGTGGACTTTTGTTCCCAACGTTACACTGTAGAATGATTCTGCTTGCTTTTGTTGCCGTATTGCTAATCCCCAATGTCGCCTATTCATTAACCCAAAACATATGAAATAAAAGGGGACCCAATTGCAAAAATCTGAGAGTTTAGGGGTAGAAAGTGAAAGACCTGGGAAAGGTGAAGTCTTTTTGAATCATTAGGAGTAGCCATTAGAGTGAAAGGCTTTGCTGGCTTCACTTCAACTCCTGCAAACACACACGAAATCATTGGGAATATTATCCTTTTTTATGCTCAATCGGAGATGTTTTGAGAAATAAAAAGGAAAAGAAACGATGAACCAAACCCCAGAAAGCCATTGAATTTTGATGAAAGGGCGACACTTCGTGTTCTTCTCCCTTCTGTGGCGAGGTTTTATATTGGCCAGGGTTTTATTTCTTGCCGCCCTAATTGTTTTTTTTTTATAACAACTCCATCCTAATTTTATTACTTTTTTTTTAATTTATTTATTACTAATCTATACTATATAAAAGTTGAGGCTATAAGCCATTGAGTACGTCCACGTAGGATTTAAGTCCTCCAATCGTATAATGACACATCATTATATTAGTTTATTAATTTTATAAAATGTCATTGTTTCCAAATTACATTAAAAACGAAATTAATATTCCATATATAACTTAGCTAACAAAATAAATATTAACATTTTAAAAATTAATTAAAAATGTTAACTGTTATAAAAAATGGAAAATCAAAATAAAAACGTAATATTAACAAAACAATATTGTCTTTTTAGATATACTTAGGGGTGGGCACGGATCGGATATCCGGGTTTTCGAAAGTATTTGTGATTTGCTTCGTATGTTACGGATATTTGATTTTGGTATTTGCTTTGCTTCGGAAAAATACGGATATCCGGAAAAACGGATATCCGGAAAATAAACAGATATTTACGGATATTTACAAATACTTACGAATATCTCATTCGTTACAAATAATCTTAAAATTTTGATATAAATTTATTTTTTAAAATATTTTTACATGATATATAAAATAAAAAATAAAGAAGTAGTGAATTTACATATTTTTAAAAAATTTTAAGTTTAAGTTAACAATTATAATAACACAAAACTTAAGATTTTTTTTATAATTTTCATAAATTTTCTCTTATTTTTATCTAATAATTTTATATAAGTAATAATGTGAATCTAATTAGTCAAATCATAAGCTATAATAATAATTTTATACATTTAAAATTTTAAATATAATCAAAATATACATGTATTTATATATTTCCGGATCGAATCGGATATCCGCTTCCCAAAATTTTAATATTTGTGATTTGCTTCGATTTTAGCGGATATTGATTTTTAGTATTTGCTTTGATTCGAAAGTTTACGGATATCCGGAATTTTCGGATCGAATCGAGACGAATAACGAATCGAATCAAATTTAACGAATAAAATGCCCAGCCCTCATATACTAAATGTAAAGTATCATTTTTAGAAAATGTCAATGTTTCCAAATTATATTAAAAACGAAATTAATATCCCAAATATAATTTAACTAAAAAAATAAATATTAAAATTTTACAACTTACTTAAAAATGCTAACTGTTATAAGAAAATGGAAAATCAAAAATAATTTTTTTTTGACAAAACATTATTGTCTTTTTA
>CAKOAT010652931.1:206008-236629 GCA_932364175.1 Eruca vesicaria subsp. sativa | reverse complement strand
TACACACTAAAAACTATATTATAGCCTAACTATTCCTATAAACCTTACTTCGCATATAAATAACATTTAACACATTCCTAATATTTTTCAAAAAAAATTGTATGTGAAATAAAATAAAATAAACAACAAAATTTAAGTAAGTTATTTATTAAATGAATATGTAATTTCTCTTACATTTTAATAACTACTATAATTTCATCGAAAACATTTCTTACCACCGACTCCAGATTTCGGCGAATGAATTCCCACAGTCGATGACTCCGTAGATAAAAATGCCACATCATTTATGAACAAAACCGAAACTTACTAAAAACCATATATAAAAACCTATCTAATGAAACTTAAACAACGAATATTAACTTAATTAAGATTATTTTCATATTGATAAATCGTTTAATACAAATATAAATACTATAAATATAGAATTATATCAAGTTTTGATATACGATATAAAAACATGAAATTTTCCATTTCATTATTAATTGGTGTCATTAGAAGAATCCACTAAACTAACAATCGAAAAAAATACACGCAAATATAATGATCCCGGCTCCGCGCTTGCGCGAGGAATATGCAACTAGTAAAGAAAATAGTTGAAAAACGTGATTGTAATTTTTCTGGTCAACAAAAGAGAACATCTCTTCAATTAAAAAAGAGAGCACCGAATCAAAAGAATCAAATGCGCCGTTACGACTTACGATATACCACATTCCAACGTCATTACTCTCTTTTTATAATGTTTTTTCATTGATATGTAAAAGGAAAAACATTTACAACTTTATTCCTAGCTGAGACAAGACGTTACTTACGCAGCTCCAGAGTTGGTGGTGGTCGAGATCCGGCGTCGACGGGATCTCTTCCTCCTCGTGCAATAACGATGATGATGATGAAGATTCCGAGCGGTGTTGTTGCTTCAGTCATTGCCTTCTCCACCGCTGCTCTCTCTTCTTCTTCCTCTGCTATTCCTGCGGTCTCCTCACAGGTTTCCTCTTTTTAGCATTTGTGATTACAGATCTGCTCTTGTAGGCTCATATGAATCTGATTATACTGTATATGTTTTGAATTGAAATGAATGAGCAGGGGTGGGAATCGAGGGGGTCGGAGAAACTGGAGCCGAGGTTTGATGGGTTGAGGTTCATAGAGACGCTGGTCACAGCACACAGATAGATTCATTATGATTTTTGGCCTTGGGGTGATGCAAAAGCTTTGACACAAAGCGTGAGTGCTCTCACTAGGGTCTAAAGGTCTTATTATCTTTGTCTTGTTGTCTTCTATTTACCAAAACTGTCTTTCTTTTACAATTTACAATGTGTACTGAGACTTGTATCATTCTTTGTTGCCCACTTTGCTTCAAGGGTTATGCTAAATTGAGACTTGTATCGTTCTTCAATGGAATGACATCAATTTGGTGTCTTCGACTCTTTGTCTTTCAACATATGAGTTCAGATCCAAAATGAATTATAGACAAAAGATAATAAAATATAGCTGAACCTAACGGATCATTAACCGAACTAGACCCCAAACATATAGAAAACCCAAATGGAGCTTGGAACCTGAAAATCCTGGAGAATATAACATTGGATAGAGAATACTATAACATTGGAGGCCACTTTTAAGATTTTATTGTCACTCTAAGTCAATTGGGGTCCTTTTCAAATGGTTAATTACACCAATAACCTCTCCACTTAGCAAACTAAACTGGTAAAATCAATTTTTTTGTGTTCTCTCTTTTTCTTTAACTTTTCAGATCTGAGTTAAACTAAACGTCGAACATTTTTCCAACAAGACGCTTGAAGCTTTAATCATTTATACAAAAAAGTTGAATTTTATGGAGTCTTAGATTTAATTTATTCTCTTTTTATTTATTTTTGAAATCTTTTTAATTTGATAAACATTGGATTTCGGCTTACGAATCCGGATGGAGAGGCAGTGTAAGTGATGGAAGAAAGATTGAATTAACCAGAGACGAGGCCGTGGTTGTCAGAAAAGTGGCGGATAAATGCACTGGGGGAGAAGAGCCATCGTGTTTGTTTGGATTATAAGCAGTTAAAACTCAAAATTATGAAAAACTTGTTAATTGTTTGGTTTTTTATTGAGTTATGGAGTTAAACACGCAAAAAAAATGAAGATGGCTATGAAAAAAATCAATGGCGGTTTCGAGATTAGTTGCAGAATTCGCTGAAAACTCTAACATAAAGATGACAAATTTATTACAAAAAGCCACTAATTAAAAATATATTAAAATCAAACTACTCATAATGTACAATTATATTTTTGTACATGTATACAATTGTTGTTGTGTACAGAATTTTATTAGTGTACACATGCGAACGCTGTGACACCGTGAATTGGTGTACAATGACAAATATGGGTACACGGTTACTGATGTATTGCATCAGTAAAGTTTATGTGTAAAATTGTGTTTTACTGTATTAGAGGAGTACGAGATGGTTACACGGTGACAAAATGAATTGGTGTACAATGATAAATATGTACTCTATCAACATTACAGAGTACATTCATTGTTCTCTTCAGATTCATCCATTGTTATGATTAAAAATTGCAAACATATATATAAGTAGTTTCTGCATGTACATGTTAATTATTATCCACGTGTACAATGATACAATTTTTACATGTACACAAATTATGATATCCACATGTACAACTTATATTATTATCTATATGTACACATTTGTACAACTTAATTACCAATCACTGCCAGGCTTGTTTTACGACAACAAACGATATCGCCAAAAGCCGCTTTTGGAAACCAAAAAACGAGACACCTGTGACATAGAAACTAGAAGGAGCTTCAGATCTACAATTTCTTGCCTTTCAATATCTGTGAGCCTTTTCTTTGCAATTGAGATCTCATAATTTTAACAAGTTTTAACATTTGTTTTATTTCATTTAAATTATTTTAGAATGTATATAGATGTTTTCAGTAAGTATAGGTATTCATTTGCACATAACAGGAGCTGAATTGCATTTTCTGAAAGTTTAGAACGAACCGAAAATAAATTCCCCCACTAGGAAAAATTTGGGTCAGAGTCGTGATTAATCCCAAGTCGAGGGACTATTTATGCAATTTTAAATAAGTTGGGTCAGAGAGATCGTAACCCAGATTGTCGATCTCTGCTTCGGGATAGTCGCGACAAAGAGCACGAAACCAACAGAGCTGAGCACGGCGACGTAGTAAACAACTTGGATAGTGCTCTCAATGTGGATTGGACTTTGATTCCGGTGGAGAGGAGCTGCAACAGCGAACTCAGACTCGCGCGATGGATTGCGGTGGAGGGAACTCGGAGAGACGGCGATTCAGAGCTTCTCGATGGTTGCCACAGCGGTGTTCGTGTTACAGTGGAGAACACTCCCAACGAGAGTAGATCATGGAGTGGTCCAAATCGAGCTCAGCCGCGGGTTGAAGTGAGCAGATGGTCACGATTCAAGAGAGGGCGTGACAACTTTGTGATTTCCTATTCTCTTCCTTTTCTGAATTCTTATTCTCTCTCTGGATATTATAATCCCAAAATGAACCGATGATGATGATGATAGAAACAATTTTTTTTATTGTAGATGTGAAATTTGTTTTTAAATTAAATTTTATTTTCTGGTTAGAAAAGAAAAGGGCAGTGTTGGGATTTTACATTACCTATCTATGTGTAAAAAAAGAAAAAAGTGTCTTAGGAGCATTAAGTGACTTAGAGTGACATTGATATGTGTGAAAGTGATCATGAATGTAATTTTCTCAAAATCCTATATGCACCCGAACGTTAATGCCTACTTCTTAAAGTTACATAAACCGATTTGGTTGAATTCAAGGTCTCTATTCATGATTTTAAATTCAATTTTGAAGCAATGACTACGTTATCCCTACATAATACTTGTCATATCTCTAACGATTACAAGACGTGATAAACAATGTGAAATATAATCTTAGAAAGTGTAATCTCAAGAAATTGAAGTCTGATATTGTAGAGGATTCGTTTGTTATTTGGTTTGATTCGAGAATGAGAATGATTTGATTTCTTTTCCAGAACGATAAGCAAATAAATAAGAACACAACGAGATATTATCCAGTTTAGATGCAAAACCGCAATCCTACGTTTGGCCGAGGATTTCCTCGGAATTTACTAAGCTCTGTAAATCTACGCCACCGTAACTTTCACCGAAAAATCCCAAGAGTAATCACTCACCACCGAAGATCAGTCTCTCTCTTTATCCTTTCTCTCTCTATCATTTTTCTCTCTCACCGTGTTTCCTAAAAGCTTTCACTTCACCCACACACCGTTACATTCCGTCACACAACAGCCTCTCTGTGTGGACCCCATGCGTAACAACCTGATTTGAAAAACAAAGAAGATAGAGATACGACGGAGTATTACAATAGACATTAAACCGACTTCTAAACCGAAATCAAATGTCAATCCTCCATAACCGGTTTCAAGGCAAAACCTTCTGATCTCCATGGAGTCTTTCAACCAAACACTCAACAAACTCCACTTTGGTTCAAAGACCACCATGCTGAGCTTACCAGACTCCATCCTTGATTTCCTCTGCTTATTACGCAAAGACTCTAAGTAGGTTTAACAGTTTTTTTACACCTACCTACTAGAAGTACCTTAATGAACACGTCTGCATAATTTTCACTAGTGTGAACTTTCAAGACCTGCAACCAACCGTCTTCAACACTTTCTCTCAAGAAACTGAGCTTTGTATCTATATGCTTTGCTCTCTCATGATGAACATTATTCTTCGTTAATGCCAAAACACTTTGAGAATCACTAGAACAACTCCACATACTTGTGTTTGTAACCAAACTATGTACTAAGGCCTGTCATCCAAATCACTTATTTTGCAGCTTCTGTCATAGATAAGAACTCAGCTTCTGTGGTTGATAACGCCACAACTCTCTGCAAACTTAATTTCAAATTTATAGTACCACCTCTTGATACAAAAGTGTAACCTGGAATATATCTTCTTTTATCCAAATCACCAGCACAATCTGAGTCACATAAACCATACATCTTGAACTCAGAACCTTTCTTAAAGATCAAACACATCTCTATACTTCCCTTGATGTATTTTAGAATTCATTTAACAGCTTCCCAGTGTTCTTTCAATGGATTACTCATAAACCTACTCACAAGTCCAACAATATAAGCGAGATCAGATCTGGTTCCTATCATCCTATACATGAGACTTCCAACAGAATTGCAATACGCAACAAATTCGTCACATCCCTCACCAGCTTTAAGATCCTCTTCTGTTGCAGCTTTGAGCTTGAAATGACTCCCTAAAGGAGTACCAACCGACTTGGCATTGTCCATATTATATGTTTTAAGAACCTTCTTCATACAATCAGCCTGAGATAGCTTCAGAGCACCATGAACTCTGTCCAATGCCTAAGATCTTTCTAGCTTCTCCAAGATTTTTCATTTCAAACTGAGAGCTCAACTGATCCTTCAGATTCCTGAGCGGCTTCTTATCCTTGCAAGCTATTAACATATCATCAACATACAAGAGTAAGTAGATGTTACCTTTATTCGTGCGTTTGATATGCAGACACTGATCATGACAGCTCCTTAAGAAACCAACTTCCTTCATAAACTTATCAAACTTTTGATTCCACTGTCTTGGACTCTGCTTCAACCCATACAACGATTTCTTTAACAAACATACCCAGTCCTCCTTCCCTTCAACTTCATACCTTTCAGGTTGACTCATATAAATATCTTCTTCCAGGTCTCCGTTCAGAAATGATGTTTTCACATCCAGTTGTTCAAGTTCAAGGTCTTCATTGACCACAACAGACATCAAGTATCTTATTGCTAGTGAGAAGATTTCATTGTAATCTACACTTTCCTACTGAGCATAACCTTTTGACACTAACCGAGACTTGTGTCTAGGCTCTTCTATTCTAAGGAAACCAGGTTTACGTTTGTATATCTACTTACAGCCAATCACTTTTCTCCCTTTTGGTTTCTCCACTAGGTCCCATGTATGATTCTTTTTTAAGGACTTCATTTCTTCGTCTGAGGCCATGATCCCTTTCTTCTTTTCTGGATCATTCCTAGCAGATTTATAGTCACTTGGTTCAATACAGTCACCATCTTCAGATACATACATTTCCATGTACACATAGTCATCAAACTTCTTAGGAATCTTGGCCTCTCTCTGCGTCATGTCCCTAGCAAGTTGATAAGTATCAAGGTCATGATTGCCTGAGACTTCTTCATTTTCAGAAACAACATCTTCAGTTTCTTCTTCTAGTTGAATCTCAACTGGATTCTCTCCATCTGAGCTAACATCCTGCTCATTTTCAGATAGAACCACATCTAAGAAAGTAGTGTTCTTTTCCCTTTGATCAGTCATAGCTATCACCAAATCTCTATAGCTTTCAGTTTCCTTAAATGTCACATTCCTACTGACTACATCCCTCTTATCATTAAGAGACCATACTTTGTACCCTTTTATTCCTCCAGGATAACCGATAAAGATTCCATTTTTAGCTCTAGGTTGCAGCTTCCCATCATCTGAGTGATAGTAACACACACATCCAAACTTTCTCAGATGGTTTAACTTAGGAAATTTGTTTGTCCATAACTATTCTGGAACTTTATCATCAACCCCAGATGATTGTGATATGTTTATCACATATACCGCAGTGTTTACAGCCCCAGCCCAGAACACTTTAGGCAAACCACTTTCATTCAAGATGCTTCTTACTCTCTCCAATATTGTTATGTTCATTCTCTAAACAATACCATTATGTCGTGGAGTGTAAGGGATTGTTTTATGTCTTCCAATACCATTACTTGAACATAACTCATCAAACTCGTCACTGCAGATTTCCAAACCGTTATCAGCTATGAGCTTCTTCACTTTTAAACCAGTTTGATTCTCAACCAACAACTTTCATTCCTCAAACTTCTCAAATGCTTGAGCTTTTGTTTTCAAGAAGAACACCCAGACCTTTCTCGAGTAGTCATCTATCAGACTCAAGAAATAATGACACTTTCCAAGAGACTCTGGGACCGTAGATGATCCCCAAAGATCTGCATGTATACAATCAAGACATGCCTCACTAGTATGTTCGCCAGTATTAAAACTAACTCTGTTAGCCTTTCTAAAAATACAACTTTCAACTTAACTTTATATACTTTTGTGTTATCAAAATATCCTTTTCTCACCAATGTGTCCATTCCTTTCTGACTAATATGTCAAAGTCGACTATGCCAGAGATCAGATTCATCTGGAACACTTACTGCATTTACTTCACCACTATAACCATTTCCTTGTAAGTAATGCAAATTTTCTTCTCGCCTAGCCTTGAGAATAGTTCTTCAACCTTTCTTTACACAGAGAACTTTATTTTCATATACAAAAGTTCAGCCATTACTCTCAAGAGCCCCAAGAAAAAGTAAGTTTCTTGAGAACTGAGGAACAAATCTGACCTTCTGACGTCTTCAGGGTTATAGTGCCAACTTCCTCAACTGATGACATACTATTGTTTGCCATTCTTACTGAACCTTTAGTGAACTCATGACTCAGAGAACCAATCCTTCCTTGGTGTCATGTGAAAAGAACAACCAGTGTCAAAGATCCATAGTTCATTAAAGTCCACTGTTGTTACCATATTTGTTCTGTAACAACCAGTGACTCAATGAACTCAACTCCAGTCACTGCAGACGATTCACCAGACACAAAAGATCTCTCTTTCCCTTTCTGATTGCTTCTTTTGGATAATTTCTCTTGAAATGTCCCTCCTCACCACACACCCAGCACGTAAGACAATTCCCTTTTCCTTTTGACTTATATCTTGACTGGAATTTGCTTGATAAGAAACACGCTTAGTATTTCTTCCTCTCGACTGAGATTTTGAGTATAAGACCTCACCATGACTCTTGCTTCTTTTTCCATTTACACTAAACTCCAACTGCTTTGAATGAATCTAGTTCATAACTTCATCCATAGTCACAATATCTTTGCCACATCTAAGAGTGTCCCAAACTGCGTAGGCAATGCCATCAATAGCAATATTGCTTGATCATCATCAGATACCTCCACCATGAAATTTCCGAGATCAGATATGATCCTGAGAAACTCATCAATATTTCTCTCTATGGACATATACTCATTCATTTTATATCCATAGAGTCTTTGCTTCAGATCATTTGATTAGGCATAGATAATGACATGTACTGAGCATCAAGGATCTTAAGCATACCAGCAACAAATTTCTCTCTAATAATCTTCCTTAAGATCTTATCAGTCACATTCATGATGATCGTACTTTGTACCTTATGTTGCTTCTCTGCAATCAATGGATCTGGCTTCTTAGTTGAATCCGTATCGGATTCTTCATCCTTCGCAATTGGATCCTTCATCTTTGAGTCAGCTTTCCTCGGTTCTTCTTCCTGAAGCAAGAATGCCTCTGTCAAGCCTAGAAGATTGAGATCCGCCAGCAAACTCTCCTTCCACATGTTGTAACCAATCACTCCATCAAACTTCTCCATCTCGACTTTCGCGGAAGACATCAAGACTTCAGTTTTGAGCACCATATCACACCGATATCACTCCGATCTAACTCCTATTGTCACCAAATATCAGAGAACCAATACCACTTGTAGAGGATTTGTTTGTTATTTGGTTTGATTCGAGAATGAGAATGATTCGATTTGTTCTCGAGAATGATAAGCAAAGAAATAAAAACACAACAATGTTATCCAGTTCGGATGCAAAACCGCAATCATATTTCTGGCCGAGGACTTCCTCAAAATTCACTAAGTTCTGTGAATCTATGCCACCGTAACTCTCACCGGAAAAGCCCAAGAGTAATTACTCACCACCCAAAGATCACTCTATCTCTTTATCATTTCTCTCTCTGTCGCTTTTCTCTCTCACCGTGTTTCCTAGAAGCTCTCACCTTACCCACACACCGTTACAACTCATCACACAACAGAGATAACAACCACAACAACCTCTCTATGTGGACCCCACACATAGCAACCCGATTTGAAAAACAAAGAAGAAGAGATATACAACAGCGTATTACAATAGACATTAAACCGATTCTAAACCAAAATCAAATGCCAATCCTCCAGAACTGGTTTTAAGCCGAAACCTTTGGATTCCCATGGAGCCTTTCAACCAAACACTCGACAGATATGTTGTCTTGGTATTAAGAAAGAATGGTGTTTGCGTTCGTGTTTGTAGTATTAGTGCATTGATCTACTAACCTCGACATAATAAGGTTGATGTGCCTTTGCAATGTGCCGCTTCTCCCCCAATTCTCGGTGAGGCAGTTAATCATCAAATTTCCACAAATGGAATGAGAAGTGGGTCCATTTTGACCGAGACCCGAAATCTATGGCAAAATGTTTTTTTTATTAATCTCCGTCATTTATTTATTTTTTCTAGAAAACATTATAACATATTTTGGTAACCATATGTCATCACTAGAATGATTCTTAGAATCTTAAGAAAAATAAATTGGTACATCAAAATATATATTATATATTTTTATCAAACTAACTATTAAATTGATTAGTAGTGTACAAAAGAATATTTTTCATTCTTTTCATAAATAAAAACTAAAAAATTACCTAATATAATTAATATACATGATAATCAACATATATATTATTAATAATAAATATTTGAAAACAATTCTTATATCCTCCCTCCTTTTTGTTTAATTTTTTATTATTAAAATAAATTAAACAATCACAATAATCATATAATAGAAATTTAGATTTTTTTCTTATATGTTAGATTAAAAAAAATTTAACGACTATAAATTACTAAAAATGGTAAAAGTCTCACATTGTGATCAATGGTTTAACTTTTTGTTTGTTCAAACAATATATAGAACATAAAATCGTAAAGAAATTGAAGTCTTATTTAAGAGATATTCATAGTATATATATATATATATATATATATCTATATATCTATATTAATATCATTTAAATTTGATCATATATCCTATAAAAATACATAAATATGTCAATTTCAAAATTTTCATTGAAAAATTATTGAGATCTCAATATTTTAATTTTAAAATTTGCATTGAAAAAATCAAACACTAAAAAATTTGTGATTAATAGTTTTAATTTTTTTTGTTACACCAAATATACAAGTGTTGATAAAATCATATGAATAGAAAATCTCAATAAAAATATTCATATTAAAATATACTCTATATCTATATCAATATCATGAAAATTTAAGTATATACCATATAAAATAAATAAAATAACTATTTTGATTTATTTCCCAAAAAATTATTGTAAATAAAAAGAGGTAATTATTTTGATTTGTGTGTTTACTCTAATATAATTATGTATATAATACGTAAATGAACACAAATAATAATATATAAAACTAGATGATAACCCGCACCATGCGCGTAGTGAACTTTTTTAAAAATATGTTGTATTTAAATACATGTTTTGTTATCAATAATTCTTTTACATTTGATTAAGGATGGGCATTCGGATACCATTTGGTTCGGTTAGATTTTGTTTGGTTTATATCTTTGCAGGTTTAGTTTGAATCTTCGCAAATTCATTTTGAGTTAAGGTTCGGATAACCCATTTATTTATTTTTTTAAAAAGATTAAAATTCACATATACTTAAAATTTCTCAAAATCTAAAATTAAAAATAATATATAACATATAAATTTGAAAAAATGAATGCCAAAATACTTAAACTTAACAGAAAATTGGTTTATCTTAAATATTGAAACAAAAGATCAATAAATATTTCAAGTAATTTTTGTATTTGGAATATTGTTTAGCTATTTTTAAAATGTACATTTAACTATTTTATATATTTTGAAGTATTTTGGAAAATTTTAAAACATCTCATGTATTTTGTATTTAAATTTAAAAATAATTAATATATTTAAATATATAAATCTGGTTCGAGTACACTCGGATACTCGAAATATTTCAAATCAGTTTCGGTTCTCTAGATATCAAAATTTTGAATCCATTTTAATAACTAACCAACTCTTGACTTCCCAACCTTCTGTGGACCTTTCTTCTCTCATGAGATTTCACTTTCGAGAGACTTTTGGTTAAAGATATATACTACTTTTGGATTAGATTTGACCCGGTCATTTAGATTCGGTTTTTTTTCCCAACCCTATATTTTTCTTTGTAACAAAATTTTAAACAAAAGGAATGATGCTTCATATTGATTTTGGATATGCAAAATATTTTAAACTAAAACACGTTCTATTTTGTACGTGATCCATTTAGTTAATCATTAAAAAAAATTTAAGACCCATTAAAGACAATTAGCTGAACTAAAAAATGTTATAATTGATCACAAAATTTAAATGTGAGAATTTTACTATTTTTAATAATCCATGGTCGTTTTAAAAAATTAAAATATAACATATAAGAAAAATATAATTTTTTATTATATGATTAATGTGATTGTTTAATATCTTTTAATAATTTAAAATTAAATAAAAAGTAAAGAGGAAAAAATGTTATTATCAAATATTTATTATTCATAATCAGTAATTGTGATATATATGTTAATTATATTAGGTAATTACGTAGCTTTTATTTAAAAAAAAGAATATAGAATATTCTTTTGTACACTACAAAGTAAATATAATATTAAGTTTAATAAAAATATAATATATGTTTAGTTGGACCAACATATTTTTGTAAAAGTTCTGAAAATCATTTTCATTGTGACACGTGGCTACAAAAAAATGTTGTAATGCTCAAAAATTAATATATAGGTGATATATAAACATGTAATATAGTTTTTGGTTGATTTGATTAACCTGATATAAACAGTTGGCAAGTAATTACCTTGTCTGTTTTAGTTATGTAGACATTTTTATCAGATTATATTATGTAATCACAAATGACAATATAGTTTTTGGTTGATTTAATTAACCATATATCTGTAACATTATATATATGTAATATCCTATTACCTTTCTAATCACATAGTATCAAATAATGTCCATATAGGACACCATTAGGCACACGTTCTAAATTAAACATTATATGTATTATTCACAAATGACATAATATAAAAATTATATGTAAACTTGGTTCTAAATTAAACATTATATGTATTCACAAATGACATAATATAAACATTATATGTAAACTTGATATAAATAACGCTCCATATATTGCGTCTGTACATTATTTATTACTCTACATTTGAATTTTAATAATAACATGGTAAGTTTTAATAATGGCAAAAGAAGTCCAATATAACAAAAGATGTTTTTTTCTCTAGTAAGATCTAAGTTTTTTTAATTTTATGCTCTAAGAAGTGTAGAACTGACATCTAAGCATTGATTAGAAATTTATAATTTAAAAAATGTTTCTCCTTTAATATATAGTAAATTTAGTTGTATACATAATGTTCATCTTGCACAAGACGCGGATTGTAACCTAGTTTTTAGTATAAAAGCATTAATAAACATTTTATACGATCAATATATTAAGTGGATTTCTACCTATATTCTATGGGTTAAAAAGTTGATTTAGAAAAAAAAATCTATGGCTGTTTCACATAAAAAAAAACTATGGGTTAAATTATTATATAGTTTTATATTTATTGATGGACAGTCAAACAGTTTGTCGTCTTTAAAGAACTGAAGTAAACGCCACGCCGTTTAATTCGCTCAAAGTTCTTTTTGGTGAAAGAAAATTGAAAGAAAACCCCCTTCGGTTCGTTGGCCACAGTATAAACCGCGTTTTACTTCCTTAGACCACCCAAACACTCCCAAATTCCTTTTCATTCAACTCAAATTCAAAATCTCTCTTCTCTCTTCTCTCTCTCGTCCCATCAGATCTATTCCTGCCGGTGGAGATATCAGATCTTGCCGATCTGCTCACTGCACCGTCTTGTAGGCCTCTAATTTGATCTAGGGAGGAGGAAGATGGAGAATCTGATATCTCTGGTGAACAAGATACAGAGAGCATGCACGGCTCTGGGAGACCACGGAGACTCTAGCGCCCTACCAACTCTCTGGGATTCCTTACCTGCCATTGCCGTCGTTGGTGGTCAGGTCTAATTCTCGATCCCTTCCCTATATATATATATATGCTTCAAGATCCATCTCGCGATTTGCGAATGTTCTTGAGATGGATAGATATCATGTAGAGAATTTGGCCTAAACTTTGTTTTGCCCGTATATATATTAGAGTTTAATAGCCTTTTACTATGTGTTAGCTTTGCAAGCAACATTGGTATTGTGGAGTGTGGACTTGGCTTTGACTTGGATATTGCTCTCACTACTCTGCCTTTTAATCATTGAATATGATTTAATTTTAGAGAATTGTATATATACAATCAATTATGTTTTCAACGTCTTGTTCCTTAAGTTTATTGACTATATTTGTTGCGTTGACAGAGCTCAGGGAAGTCTTCTGTTCTGGAGAGCATCGTTGGGAAGGACTTTTTACCCCGTGGATCTGGTAACCACACTTTCATATATTGAAATCGCTTGTTCCCTTGTGTAATTTTTTTTTGTTTTTTAAAAAAATGCATTTGGTGAAACTGTGTGTAGGTATCGTTACTCGAAGGCCCCTTGTCTTACAGTTGCAAAAGATTGATGATGGAACTCGGGAGTATGCTGAGTTTCTTCATGCCCCTAAGAAAAGGTTCACTGATTTTGGTGAGTGCACTTGTCCCATTTCTACTTTCAGTTTCACATAGTTCGTTTTTTTTTTTTTTGCTTACCCTTAATCACCACCTCTGTAGCTGCTGTGAGAAAGGAGATCCAAGATGAGACTGACAGGGAGACCGGACGCAGCAAGGCCATTTCTAGTGTTCCCATTCACCTTAGCATTTACTCTCCCAATGGTTACCACCTATTTTTCTAGTTTTTATTTGCTTTGAATTTCCTTTTCTTAACTTTTATCCTCTTTGCTATGTGTGCAGTTGTCAACTTGACACTGGTTGATCTTCCAGGGCTTACTAAAGTTGCTGTTGGTAAGTCACATTTACATAAACACTAGAGCAACGAGTTTAGGTCTCTATTTCTCTAGCGATGGAGAATGACACAATAGACTTTGTTCTTTACCATAGATAGTTTAGCATGACACGACAAACTTCTTTTGGTTGATGCAGAGGGACAATCTGAAAGTATAGTGAAGGACATTGAAAACATGGTCCGCTCCTACATTGAAAAGGTAATAGGAAATCCTTAGTCCCAGACCCTTTTAGATTTGTTCGACAGCTTATTGCCAGTTCTCTGTGGGTTGGGTAATGCATAACATTCTTTATTCTCTTGACATGATTCTGTTTTTTTTTTATGTTTAATCAAATTTCCTTACAGCCCAATTGCATCATTTTGGCAATTTCACCTGCAAACCAAGATCTTGCTACTTCAGACGCAATTAAAATTTCCCGTGAAGTTGATCCATCGGGTAACTATTTTCCAAACCATTCATTTGTCCCCAAGTATACCGGACGTGTGATGATGTCACCTTGTGTCTTATACTCCGTTGTGATCTTTACAGGGGAGAGAACATTTGGTGTCTTGACAAAGATTGATCTTATGGACAAGGGTACCGATGCAGTGGAAGTAAGTTGCCTTACCCTAATAATATAAGCTGTTGTATAAGCTGGAATTACTGTGCATGATAGGTGTTGGAAATACAGACTTATTATATGATGTTCGAGCTACAGCAAGCTAATTTTGTTGTAACATAATACAGATGTTTTCTCATTAACGGCCCTTGTCTTCACTGCTACTTACCTAATGATGTTATTTTTGCTCAGATTCTGGAAGGGAAATCATTTAAACTCAAATATCCATGGGTTGGAGTTGTCAACCGCTCCCAAGCAGATATTAACAAGAATGTCGACATGATTGCGGCTAGAAGAAGAGAGAGGGAGTACTTTTCCAATACTACAGAGTATAGGCACCTTGCACATAAAATGGGTTCCGAACATTTAGCAAAGATGCTCTCCAAGGTAAGTGCTTTCACGAGGATTAATTTAGCTTTCTTGACCAGACTTTTTATAGAAACTAGAATAATATACGCATTCTGAAATTTGTTGGGATTGGTAAATAGGAGTTTCTTTAGAGTAGTAAGGATCCAAGGTAACTGTTTTCACAAAGATTGGTGCTTAGGAAGCGAACACAACCAGAAAAGGGGATATATTATTATCACAAGAACCTACTAGGAATTTTGTCGCAATACTCAACACGTTGCTCTATATTCAACCATCAGCCGTTGCGGTTAAAACAGAATCTAACAGTACACTGTTTTGTTGTTGTTTGAACAGCATCTAGAACATGTGATCAAGTCAAGAATTCCAGGCATCCAGTCACTTATTAACAAAACAGTGTTAGAGCTGGAATCTGAACTTAGTCGCCTTGGAAAGCCTATTGCAGCTGATGCTGGGGTAACATTGTGTATTATTTTTTTCTTTAAATTTGTATTCTTAGATATCAAGATTTAATTACTGTTTTGGTGCAGGGGAAGTTGTATTCAATAATGGAGATATGTCGTCTCTTCGATCAAATATTTAAGGACCATCTCGATGGAGTGTATGTTTTGGCCATTTTTGCTGCCTACTATTTATAAAATTAATCCATGAGTTGTTATAGTGTCTTGGTTGATGTGACTCTTATTAGCCAAATTTAAATTCAAAAAATCTATGGATTTATAATTTGGTGCCATTGGGTAATGATGACACAGGCGTGCTGGTGGTGAAAAGGTGTATAATGTGTTTGATAACCAGCTTCCGGCGGCTCTGAAGAGACTTCAATTTGACAAGCAACTAGCAATGGACAACATCCGCAAGCTGGTCACTGAGGCTGACGGTTACCAGCCTCACTTGATTGCCCCTGAGCAAGGTTACCGTCGTCTCATTGAGTCTTCTATTGTGTCCATCCGAGGCCCTGCTGAAGCATCTGTTGACACTGTACCAACTTTAACTCGCATCTCTCAAACAAAACAAATCGATAACCTAACAGAAAAAGCAATAAGTGACTTTCCTGTATTTTTTTATATCTTTTTGTTGTTTAATATTTCTAGGTTCATGCGATCTTGAAGGATCTGGTTCACAAATCTGTGAATGAGACGGTGGTACGTTCTCTTCTTCTCTTATTAATATATATCACGATTTTTTTACTTTGGACCAGTGTTATTATAAAGAAATGAATATGTGCAGGAATTAAAGCAATATCCAGCTCTGAGAGTGGAGGTGACAAACGCGGCCATAGAGTCGTTGGACAAAATGCGGGAGGGAAGTAAGAAAGCAACACTGCAGCTGGTGGACATGGAGTGCAGTTACCTCACTGTTGATTTCTTCAGGAAGCTTCCCCAAGATGTTGAGAAGGGTGGTAACCCAACGCACTCCATCTTCGACCGCTACAACGACTCTTATCTCAGACGAATCGGTAAAGTCAAAAGCATATCCTCTATAATGTTATATTCTGATGCGGTAATCTAAATATATTTTATACCTCACACACCTTTTTACATCTGGCAAAAAGGATCGAATGTTCTGTCTTACGTGAACATGGTCTGTGCTGGACTGCGGAATTCAATCCCCAAGTCCATCGTCTACTGCCAAGTCCGAGAAGCCAAGCGCAGCCTCCTCGACCATTTCTTTGCCGAGCTCGGTACCATGGACGTAAGTTCTCTCCTGCCTTTTGTCTTGAGTGTAACTAACATCCGGCTTTAACAAAAACTGATGGTGAATTCCATTTCCGACAGATGAAGAGGCTCTCGTCACTTTTGAACGAAGATCCAGCGATCATGGAGAGACGCAGCGCCATATCTAAGAGGCTGGAGTTGTACCGAGCAGCCCAATCGGAGATCGACGCAGTCGCTTGGTCCAAGTGAAACGGGCATCACATGCCCACTGTTTTGCTTGGTTTTTGTCGGTGTGGGTCCAGACCTGGAAGACATTTAGGTTGTGTAATAATTCTTATAAGATGGTCTTCCCTGCAAGAATGCCGTGTCGTTTATTACTACATCACAATGTTTGTTCTGCTGCCTCTTTGTTTGTGTTCGTTTTTGTCCATCACCCGATGTGCATGACATATCTATGACATTTGTTTTGTTATGTAGAGATCTTTATTTCTAGGTGTGATATTTTTGCCATCTTTGAATTAATATTATACATATAATCTTTTAATGTTTCAAAAGTGTTTTAAAAACATATAATCATTTTATCTAAGCATGTTCAATATGGTAATATCGAACTTTATTAATCCAAAATAGACAATATGATTTGGATTTGGTATATACCATATAAACCAAATATATATGATTTTACAAAAATAGTTTGGATATGGTTAGGTTTATAATGGTCATATCGAATAAACCAAACAAAACCGATCCAAGTAAAAACATATAAATATATATTTTATATAACGATACATGATAACTGATTTATTATATAAGTTAATTTCTTGTTAATAATTAATACCACATATTTTTACATTAAAAAAGTTCTAATTTGAAAAACACTTAAATAATAAAAAAATTACTCAACACAACTGAATGTTCTTAATTTCTTATTCTTTTGAAAGAGGTTTTTTCTTTTACTTTTCTTTACTTTTTTTTTGCGTTCAGTAATTGACACTGTGAAAGTATGTCTTATTATCTCTTTCTAAAGTATTATCTAAATTTGATTTGACTTTGCATATTTTAAAAAATTGGAAATTAGACGGTGGCATGAAATTTCTTTGAAAGAACATAGAAGATAAGAAGAACTAAAAACGAATCATTGATCATTTTGTTTGTTATTTATTGACATTCTATTATTTATGAACAATCGAGATTGTTTTAATAGATGATTGTTTTAACAACATGCATCTTTAAAATTCATATAATATAAAATCTAATCAAATAATAATGTTTATGGTATAAAACTGAATAAACCAAAAAACGATAATAATATGGTAATTAATTTTTATAAACCGAAAAACCAAAAAGCCGAACTAAAACCGGACTGAAATCCGGATTGAACATGCCTAATTTCATCTTAAAGTAAATCTGATCATATTGGTTGGTTTGGTATAAGATTGGACTAGGCATGGTAAGGTGTCGGTTTTAATTTGGTTTAAATTATATTAATTTAGTACTAAATATATTTTGGATATGAAGGACTTAAATGGTATGCATATATTTTTGGATGCGTCTCAGCTTCTGTTGGATGTGAGAATTTTTGTTGATCACTGTTGTAAGAAAACAAACAAAAGTATATCGTGTCCTACAAAAACTTAGCAAATCGATTCATTTCCCGTTCACAGAAAGTCCTTCAACAAACCAAGTATGATAAGAATAGTTTTATATAATCATCGCATATTGTAGTTACAATAATCAAAGAAATCCAACTGGTTTACAGTTTCATCAACTGATTCTAGCAAGAGTACTCGCATTCGCACAAATTAATATTAACAAGCATGAGACAAGATCCATGTCCAGCAAGATACTTGTTTGCACAATTCATATTACAGCAGTTCCGATTACAATCCTCAGAGCAGAAACCAGCCCCACCATAGCACACTTTAGAATGTCCGTACTGGAAGAAGCATGTGCACTTCCCATTCGTATATTGGACATGAACTGATGGTCCGTATTTGGCCACACATTGCGGGGCACAGTTCTGATCACAAAGGCCTAGAGTCTCAAAGCATGTTGAAGCTCTACTCTGATTTACAACTGCAACATTTGTATACATTATTAAAACTATTACATTACACATATTATTCTCGATGTACCTGTTAGATATATACATTTGTAATGATTTTTACATATTATATCTTACATCCCTTATCCTTATAAAAATTAATCCTTCCAAAAAGCCATCATATTACAATTACACTAACATCTTTTTCCTTTTCTGAAGAAGTGATTCTCGGCAGTATCAAAATTTGTTATTGTGATCACATAACGATATAGAAACTGTAAGTTTATCGAATATATGTAAAATAATACCTGAGGTAAACATGATAAGAACAAGAAATATAAGTGAAGTTGTCCTCTGCATTTTTTTTCACGTTTTCTAGTTTTCTTCTAAACCTCTTTTCTGGGGTAAACTGTTTCTATGTCATTGGAGAATATTAGGTCATCTATTTTATAGCAAACTAAAGGTTTCAAAATAAATATATTTGTATTTTACTGATTATTTCCCAAACAGCATGATATTTACAATACATAAATAGCTAAATAAGTAAATAAAAGTCTTGCATGCTTTAATAAAACAGGAGAAATATTATTCTCGGTCGTCAAATGAGATTTTACGGCGTAAGTGTGAGAGAAATAGATGATGATCTGGACCAAAAAAAGTTGGGTCTTAAAATCACTCTTAGAATCTATAATATATAGTATAATTTCTTTAAATTAATAATTCTAGGACTTAAAAATTTTATTAATTTATAAAGATATTAATTTAAAAGGATTTCTTTATTTAGATTTTTATTTATATATTATTGTTTTTTAAGTAACAAGATATATTTATTCTAAAATAAGTAAAATATTTTATTTTAATGTATAGACTTAGTTATCATCTTTTGAAATTTGACATTTACATTAATTATATTATATTATTTGGTGTATATAATATATATTACATATGATTTAAATGTAAATTTAGATATATATTACTAAATCTCATCAAAAATATTCAGTATTAAGAAAATATAAAGATAATTTTATTGTGAAATTAAAAAAAAAAACAGTATAATGATAGGTTCTTACTTACATAAAATATATATACATATAAATTATTAATTTATAATTTAAGAGGACCATATATTTACATAAACAAAATTCTTAAAAAAAAATTATCTTATTATTTTATCAATTTATGTCAAATTTTGAAACAGTCCAAATTGGGGCCGACAAAATTTATTAATTTCTAGAGAGTATTAATTTATCGAGTATTAATTTATAGAGATTCTACTGTATATTTATGTTTAACGTATAGCGACACCTTGAACTGGGCAAATAAACCAAACCAAAAAATCTGAACCGAATCTGACCCTTAGAAATGAATCCGAACCGATCCAAACCCAAAGTAAATACCAAATAAATCTTGTTTTACGATATTTTGGGTTATGGGTGTTATCTAAACCAACCTTAAATAGATATCTGAAAGAACCCAGAACTTCAAAATTCCAAAAGAACTTGTACCTTACTCAATCTCATTTTTAATATGAATCTAAAAGAAATTAAGATATTATTGAATACCTACAATAATAAGTTATTTATGAATAATTAACTAAAATCTTAGGCTAGCATATATTTTTATCTGGTTAATCTTAATATTTTTATGTTTGACATTGCATTTGAAGTTTAAATATGAATAAATTTATTTTGAAGTTTAAACAATGTTATTGTTTTTAAAGTTTAAATAATGTTTCTTAAAATTTTAGAATTGTTAGTTATGAACTTTAATTTTTTTTATATTTCATTATGTGTGATTTTCATTTGTACAAGACTTTGGTTTGTCATGAATCATGATATGTTTAATATTATCACATATAGTTCAACAATAAATCTCGTATAGTTGATGGACGAGTTTCAGAAAATTGTTTTGAAAGACAACAATATGGTTCGAAGAAGCTAATTACATAAATTTATTTAAATGATTGAAAATATATTCAGTTTATCAATTAGAAATTAGTATTTCTTGGATCGATAATATGATTATTATCTTAAACCAAAAATATTTCTGATTCAACCGAATCTTGGACATGTAACTAAATCTGAACCAAAACGACTAAACCGTGACCGAATCCAATTCATTTTTTTTTATAATATTCGAATGAAACTTAAATTTATGAACTCGAGAATCCGAAAGCCGAATGATAACCCATACCAAAACCCAATTGAAACCCGGGTTGCCCAGGCACAACGACACCTTTAAAAAGATACAATTAAACATAGAACTATGTTTTGTCAATGAAAACATTTATTCATCAATAAGGTTTTTGTTTTTGAATTTACGAGTTTTGATGTTTGCTGTAGAAAAGTAAGTCATCCCCAAACAAAAATACTGTAAATTTTTTAATTTCAAAACAAAACTTTGAAAAATTAAAACTATATAAAAATTCGAATTCAAAATCGTATTTTTCGAAACTATAATAAAAAAATATTTTATTATTTATTTAAATAATAATAATGTGTAAAATCTATAAAATAAGAGTAGGATGATCTTTTACTTTTTTAATAAAATATATTTTGGTCTTTTTTCTCTTTGTGAACGTTTTAGTGAAAAATATATTTTATGATCATTCGAGAGAATTCTTCTTCTAAAAGTTGATAAACTTCATCAGTTTTGAATTGGATCAGTGTAAATTATGATACAATTTAATAAAATAGTATTTTAATTGTTTTCTATGTAATTATATTTTTAATAAACATATATATATATATATATATATATATATATATATATATATATATATATATAGCCATGTGTTGTAGTTTATGTTTAATATGAAAATATATCTTTAATTTTTTTTTAAATAATAGATTTGTTTTATTTGTCATTTTATATCTGAAAGTTTATTTACATTTAGGATACGTATTATATATATATATATATTTATCAAATAACTGAATAAGAATAACATATAATTTTATATATGTAAAATGCAATTAAAACATATACCATAAATTAAGTACTGTTCTTATTTTTACATAAAAACATACTTCAGATATATTATCAAAGTTCTAGCATTATAATTTGAAAATAAATATTTACCGAAAAATTACTGTAACTTTCTCATTTTTGTATTTTGGATGAGTGGTGACCGGTCTTTCATCTAGGCCTTGGCGCAAGTCGGGTACTTGTAGTTTTTGTCCTACCTGCTACTTGACTTGCTTTGTGCAAGTACTAAATGTTTTTACTTGTACTTATACTTGATTCGATCAAGTACTTAACTATTCAAGTACTTGCCTATATTTTAAATACTTGCAAATTACTTGTTAATACTTGATACTTGTTTATTTAGCTTTAAAATTTTGAAATTAAATATACCACAACATATAAGTTTTGGTTAACGTGGAATATATATGTTTTTTTCATATATTTGTTTTTTTACTTAGTTTATTCAAGTTATTTGATTTAGTGTGTGTATATATAATTCATTGAATATAAGTATATATTACATTAAATACCTAAAAAGCTAAAAATAAATAAATTTTATTACAAGAACAGTAGTAAAAAAATATATTAAGAGATAGTACAAATTTTTAGAATTAATATTAAGTAATCAAATAAGTGAAAGATTTTAGAATTAATATTAAGTAATCAAACAAGTAACAAGTCGAGTATTAAAAAAAATTGTGATACTTGATACTTGACTTGTACTTGCAAGTAATATGATTTACATACTTGTTACTTGTCTTGAAAACGCCAAGTACTTGATTTTTCAAACCGAGTACGAATCAAGTAGCAAGTATTAACGAGTAACAAGTATTAGTGCCCAGCCCTAAGTTTCATCAGGCTTCCCGTTTCCATGTAAACGGTTCAGTCAAATGTATATGTGGGACAATAATCTAATAACTTTCAAAGCTGTGCTTTATTGACCGGTAATTAACCACTCATGTATTCTCTAGGAAAATTAGTTAAAGATCATTTTTTCGTTGTTTCATAATATATAAATTTCAGGGGAGGCATCAATGTGTGATTAGAATAATATTGGGTCGTCATTTTTTGTATATTATAAGTTCATTCGCAATGTCTCGAAATATATTAATATAGATTCCGGTGATTACAAACATCTATTTGCACCAGAAACTAAACAATATGTAATAAAAAAAATTAGCTACGTTGATCAATTCAATTCATAAAAACATTGCCATCCACAAACCAATAATAATGGAAATTGTTACTATTTTATCATCGTCATGTATAAAAATTGTCGGTTTACAATTTTGTCACCCAGCTTTTAACAAGGATAACTGCACTGGCAAACATTAGAATAACCGAGGGTGTTACAAAACCCACTTCCACTTATATACTTAAGTGCACAGTTAATATCGCAACATTTTTCCGGACACCTTAGACTACATAAACCGGCCACACCATTGCAAGTATTGAGTGGAGTCAGCGAGGGTTGTTCACATTGGTAGTGGCACCTGCACAGAGGCACCCCCATAGAGCGGTCACTACAGTCGCCTTGGCTTGATGGCCCGTGTTTGGACTTGCATCTCTGGTCGCAGTTTTTGCAAGTGCCGAGTCCATCGACACATATATTTGCTCTAGTCTGATTCATAACTGCAACATTGTAAACATCATTAAACTTACCATAAAATATGAGAAAAATGTGATCACAAAATTATATCAAAGAACTTTTGAAACTATGAAAACTGCAGAAAATAAATAAAATAAACATAAAAATTGAGAGATACTCCATAATAATACCTGAAGCAAACATGATAAGTAGGCTAACAAGTAATACAAGTAGAGTTATTCTCTCCATATTTTCACGTATACTTCTTCTGAGCTTATCTTTCTATGAGGTATTTATTTGTATATTATCGAGATATTTGTTATGTATTTAAAAGCAATATGTAGAATCCAACTTAAAGAGAATTTTTTCAAGTATAATGTTAATGTAAGAACGGTTTAACTGCTACTGTTTTTATTAGCACATGTATTAGCACAGTTCTTATTTAACTGCTACTGTTTTTATTTCACATGTATTAGCACAGTTCTTATTTAACTGCTACAGTTTTTATTTTAACTACTACTGTTTTTATTAGCACATGTATTAGCACAGTTCTTATTTAACTGGACATTCATCTAGAGATAGAGCTTGTTTAGGATTGTGTCTAGGCATAAGGAAAGTGTATGATTGCTAGCTTGACATCTTTAGATTGGATCTACATCACCAAGATCAAATTTCTAGTCCCATGAGTCCTCTTGCTTCATTTTGAGAAAGAAAGATCATCCCTTTATTGCATTTTAGTAGTATTCTAGCTCAATATCATCTCACTTATTGGTTGCACTTAGATTGATCATGGTCTTGCATTCCCTTTGCTTTAGGATCACTTAGAAATTAAATATTATAATGTTAATTTATAATTAAGGCTAACATCAAAAAATACTACAACATTTAGGACATGTGCTAATAAAAACAGTAGCAGTTAAATCGTTTTTAAATTTTGTTTAACTGCTACTGTTTTTATTAGCACATGTCCCCGGAAGTTCCATATAAATATTATTCTCGGTCGTCAAATGAAATTGTATGCCGTAAGTGTGAGAGAAATAGATGATCTGGTCCACTAGTTAGATTTTTAACAAAATATCGACATCTCTAAGAATATACTATTTTCTGTTTCATATAATTGTAGAAATTTTTTTGTTACAAAATAGTTGTCGTTTCTGATAATTAATGAAAAAATTATAAATTTTATACTATAATTTATTTTTCTATGGATTCATATATGGTTAGGTGTATATGTAATTATATTTTTATATAAAAAATATACAAAATTAATTATTTTCTTAATCTATGTGTATAAAGCTAAAATGACACTTAATATAAAACATAGGGAGTCGTAACCATATATTTTTGCGAATGCAAATCATTTGTTGATCAATACGTTTTTGTTTTGTTTTGAATTTACAGGTTTGATGTTTGCTGCAGAAAGCAAGTCATTTATTCTGGTTTTGTTTTGCATTTCTCGTACCTAGTTAGACCATCTTTACACGGACATGATAGGATAAATAGGATTTATTATTTTTCCCAAAACATTCTTACATTTTCCATTTTTATTGAAGAGAATTTTATGACAATATAATTCATTTACAAGAAAAAATTTCAAAGCAATGCAGAATTCGGACTCATGTCAAGTGGACATGGGTAGATGCGAACACATCTTCTAATTCAACCGTCCGGTTCACATAAAGAACGCGTAGCTGGTCCAAATCTATCCCTGCGTGTGGCACCGCAGGCAATGACACCACATTCATCAAGAATTGTCAAATAACCCATATTTTGCTCAACTGTGTCAAACACAAACGTTTTTATAATTAAATAACATAGAATGTATTATTATTTAGGAGAAATTACTACTTCAAACCAGAAAACTTATAACATATGCTAAGAGATATAATAGAAATTAATATTATAATGTTAATGTATAATTAAGGCTAACATAAAAAAATACTACAACATTTAGGACATGTGCTAATAAAAACAGTAGCAGTTAAATCGTTCTTAAATTTTGTTTTAAAATAATTATGAATACATTTAAGATAAATGCATTACTTAAAGAAAACATGATAATATATATATATATATATATATATATATATATATATATATATATATATATATATATATATATATATATATATAATTAGGGCGGGATATCATTTAGGTATGATGTATAAATCTATATTATCGTATATTTTCTTTGACATATGTTTTATATTAAGATTTGAAAAATGTATAATAATGTTTATGGATGTTAATATATTTAGGCATGATTAAAAATATGTTTTAGTTCTTATTGATAGTGTGTTCCATCTGATTTGAAACTAATATGTGATAATGTTGTTTGCTTGACAAAATGATATGTGCGAGGAAATGTGTACCGTATGAAAATTAAAAGTGGTGTGCGTGAGGTTGTATACTTTCGAATTAATATGTGTTAGTTTTGTTTAATATTTACATAATTATTGAAAAAAAAAAATTTAAATAACTAAATAAGGGTAACCGGTGCATTTAACATTTTTCTTAATTGGTGTGAAAAGTTTAGAAAAACATCTAATATGAAAAAGTTGAATATTAAATTATACATGTGTAATTTTTTTATGTTTAAGTATAATTTCAATTAGAAAAAATAGTTGGCCAATATATATTATAATAACTCTGTGAGCTTTCATTTTGTGATTTAATTTATGGCTAAATGTTAATATTTTTTTATTAAATTAATAAATAAAATACTTCTCTACAATGACATTAAAAACATAAATATGATGATATTTTAATAATCTTATAAAAATATACTAACCTTTTTATATATAAATGTTTTGTAACAATTAGATATTCTATTTTACATTGTGGAAAGAGATACATATATGAATATTGGATAGTAATATCTAATTTTTAACACATAATTATATTTTCAAACTGAAAAACAAATTTATTTTGTTACTTTGAATCTCTAATGAATCATAAACCAAATCATTATCAAAGGATTACTTTGAATCTGTAATGAGTTATATTAAAAAATATAATTATAGTGAACGCAGATTTATAACTATAATCTATTTATGTAAAGGTTATTCAATATTGGGCTCGGTCATTTTAGTAAAACCTGAAGACCGAAATCAAGTAACGCACAAATGTCGCTAGTTACGTAATGAAACGCATGTTATAGGCGATGGGACACATGTCGCAAGCACATAGACTAACTTTATGACATGGCATCCTGAACACGTGGATGATGAGGTGATGTACTAGTAGGGAGTAAACACTCTTTTATATAAATAGATTTAACTATATTGAGATTTGTATTTATTCTTTAGTGATTAATTAGTACTATTAACTATTATATCATTTCTGAAAATTTTCATTTACTTAGAACATGTTTTTGAAAAGTAGTAAAATACATACATGCAATGAGTAATAAGTTTGTCGCTTAAACTTGTAGTCTTTTTCCTTTTAGTTAGCACAATCCTTCCTTTTTAATGGGTTCGGAGCTCCTTCCTCATGTTTGGGAGCTCCTCCTTCATGTTTGACCTGTAATATCTTTCAACTTCTGATAACCAAAGTTAAACCTGAAACTTTTTAGTTCAAACTAAGCATAAGGTGAAAATTGATTGAGAACAACTCTGTCTTTGTGGTTTATGTTTTAAGGTGATTTCACACCAGCTTAAACACTTGACCTTCTCTATTCATTTTTTTGACAGTTTTGTCACTGTCCTTCTCTATTCCAAGAACTATATATTGGTGTATATAATATCAGAGAAAGAAAAGATGTGTCTGGCAACTAACAAAAGAATCTAATAACACGAAAAGAGTAAAGATAAAATATCTTTCATGTGTTGGAGCTAGGGGTGGGCACGGATCGGATATCCGGATTTTCGAAGGTATTTATGATTTGCTTTATATGCTACGGATATCTAATTTTGGTATTTGATTTGCTTCGAAAAATTACGGATATCCGGAAAAACGGATATCCAGAAAATAAATAGATATTTGCGGATATGTACGAATATTTACGAATATCTCATCCGTTACAAGTAATCTTAAAATTTTGATATAATTTTATTTTGTAAAATATTTTTTGTATAATATATAACATAGAAAGTAAAGAAGTAGTGAATTTACATATTTTATAATTTTTTAAAGTTTAAGTTAACAATTATAATAACACAAAACTTAAGATTTTTTATAATTTTCATAATTTTTCTTTTTTTATAATACTTTTATATAAGTAAAAATGTGAATATAATTACTCAAATCATAAGCTATAATACTTTTATACATTTTAAATTTTAAACATAATCAAAATATATGTATTTATATATTTCCGGATCGGATCAGATATCCGATTTCCAAAATTTTAATATTTGTGATTTGCTTCAATTTTAACGGATATTGATTTTTAGTATTTGCTTTGATTCGAAAGTTTACGGATATCCGGAATTTTCGGATCGAATCGAGACGAATAACAAATCGAATCAAATTTAACGAATAAAATGCCCAGCCCTAGTTGGAGCTGCATGCGTGTAAGGTAATGGTCAAAAGCGAATACAAACAAAGAGAAATCAAATTAGTAAAAAGGATATGTAAAACCAGGATGAAAAGTGTTATTTTCATATTTTATACTTTTTCCTATAATTTTCTTTTAAGTTTTTTTTTATGCTGGTTGTATTTTATTTTGACAAATTTTCTTTTTTTGTAAGTTTACATTTCCAAGATATAATTTTCCATAAAATATATTAAATTTAAATTTAGTTTCCTTTTAAAATGTTCTATATTTTGTTTTTTATACTGATTTTCATTTTATTTTTAAAGATAATAGAAATTTAGATATTTTAATATTTTAATATTTTAATATTTTAATATTTTAATATTTTAATATTTTAATATTTTAATATTTTAATATTTTAATATTTTAATATTTTAATATTTTAATATTTTAATATTTTAATATTTTAATATTTTAATATTTTAATATTTTAATATTTTAATATTTTAATATTTTAATATTTTAATATTTTAATATTTTAATATTTTAATATTTTAATATTTTAATATTTTAATATTTTAATATTTTAATATTTTAATATTTTAATATTTTAATATTTTAATATTTTAATATTTTAATATTTTAATATTTTAATATTTTAATATTTTAATATTTTAATATTTATTACAATGCATTTTATATTTGAGTTAACCAAGATATGAAGCTAATTTTTCTAATAGTCTTTTGTTTTTTTTTTTTGATAAATATGATTTTTTTTTAGTTCTATATTTTTACAACATAATTTTTCTAGTTAGTTTTTATGTTGATTTACCAAAATGGTTTTTTATGGAAATATTAAATGGATCCCTAGAATATCAATAAACAATCGAGAACTAATATTGATTTAAAAGATCACAGCCAACAATAACCCACTCAAAGTGGAAAAAAACATATTTCTTCCTTCCTAGTCAGATGTTGGTCTAGCCTATGCATTTTTGACATAGTAACTGATCAGTGGATAACAATACAAATGCCTTATATATTGTATATATTCACAGACATAATTTTCAAGCTGTGTGCCCATTTCCCGACTTGCAATTATTGAGTATCTTTCAAATTTTGCATCTGATGGTATGCACCTTAAATGTCTTGTCTCTAACATATTCTAAAAAGTTAACAACAAAGTATCCTTCATCGTTCTCTATGTCATGACTAAAAGTGTCAATCTGGCCCCCATCCTTCTACAATGAGATAATTGCATCAGCATGACCCCAATCAAGAAAAATCAAGTTGTCCAAAGTAACATTACTTGCTTCAAAGAAAGGTCACAAAACCAAAGCAAAAAATATTACAAAAATATTACCTCATATAAGTCTCCGCTTCATAGATATCGTTGTTATCATCTATAAAGAGTTCATCAGTATTCTAATTGCAAATCTGTGCATGCTCCAAAGCGCAGGGTTGGCGGTGAGGCAGCTTCTTTAACTAAGATTTGGTCAGTGTAAATTGGACAAGGGCCCATGAGAGTGAAGTTTCTTGCCACACAGAGGATTTTGTTTGTGGTTCAAAAAGTGCTAACACTGATTTGGAAGGAGGTAGCAATTATCAATCTGCTGGTTATAAGGAGTCTCGGAGAGGTAATCTGCAACAATTGGATCTTTCTTACAACAAAACACTAAATTTTCATTCTAATTTGAAAAACAACCTATCAAACAACATTAACACATATCGTCATAAATTATCTCAGATATAAGAAGATAGCTTCATGGTACTGACTATTTTTAGTTCACCTTGTTGGTAGTTTGTGCTCCGACCATACTCCATATAATTCTATAAGTCTTTTTAAATGCGATCATCAAAAGAATCAATTTAAAAGTCAACTATTCTCTTGTCAATTAATAAAAAAAAAATACAAACAATAGCAAACAGTCATCTTCAGCCTTCACTTCGATACAATTATATTAACATGAGCTGCAGGAGGCATGATCAATAAACTGAACTAAGATACTCTCCGAGAGAGTTTAAAAGAAAAAAATTAGGATACAAAATATTGAGATTATACTTCAAAATTAAGATGTTCATGAGTTTTAAGAACAAAATACCTGAGCGTCGAGGAAGAGCATATCCACACCCATCAACTTCCCGCCGGTTTCTAGCTTCCCAGATCTGAGCAACTGACGGTCCAAGAGCGTCCAGACTTCAAATCAGCAAGTAGAACAGAGGAGATACCATTAAACTGAAAAAGAGATTTCGAATTCTATTGGAATTGTGAGGATGATTCTCAAGGGATATCTTTTTATAGGTGGGAATCCACCGCTTAGATGAGGGATAAACACCATTGAATGAGTGATTGTGGTTAAAGTGGATTGAAACATTTAAGATTTCCTTAATGATGTTGAATCAGTGAAACTTATAACGTTTGTGAGGAGATGAATAAGAAACGTAACAACACAACATGAACCGACTTAGACGCAAAGATTTATTCACAAAATTTTCTCCTTGAAAATTTCAGAAACTCTATTGATGGTAGAACTAATCAGATTTCTTAGAGGATCAATAACTCTAGAATTGATTGTCGGTGTGACGTGTACAAAAAGAAGATGCCTAATGGATCAAATTTCTCTAGGTTTTGGAACATATTAAAGCCCATTTAAAACAAACAAAAAACGAGATAGAGTTTTTTTTAATGTGAACATGACACATGTCAGCTTCTCATGACACTAATTAGTGACATGACAGCTTTAAAAGAGTGAAAACTCTTCTTTATAGATAGATAGATAGATAGATAGATAGATAGATAGATAGATAGATAGATAGATAGATAGATAGATAGATAGATAGATAGATAGATAGATAGATAGATAGATAGATAGATAGATAGATAGATAGATAGATAGATAGATAGATAGATAGATAGATAGATAGATAGATAGA
>CAKOAT010652931.1:185671-205508 GCA_932364175.1 Eruca vesicaria subsp. sativa | reverse complement strand
AGATAGATAGATAGATAGATAGATAGATAGATAGATAGATAGATAGATAGATAGATAGATAGATAGATAGATAGATAGATAGATAGATAGATAGATAGATAGATAGATAGATAGATAGATAGATAGATAGATAGATAGATAGATAGATAGATAGATAGATAGATAGATAGATAGATAGAAAAGGAAAAAAAAAACACAAAAGGTAAAACGCTCCCAGACACAGTTACCAAAGCAACTCGTTCATCCATGGATTTCGACGCCGGCAGCTCCTTAGTCCTTAGCTCGCCGGCATCGCCGTCTCTTCTCTGTTTTTCCTCTCGTTGTCTCTCTTTCTCTTTGCTTCACTGGTTTTGTCCACAAATTTCTTGTGTGGCTGGGTTTCTTAAGCTCTTTTACCGTCGCTAGTTGTGAGATTTGGTGTCGGTGGAATCTTTTTATACTCTGGCTTTTGTGTATCCCATGCCCATATATTATGAGTCCAGTAGTTTCAGATCTGATCCCTTATAACTTACACTTCTTCTCGAGATGGTTCATCCCAAATCTCAGGTCTGAAGACGTTACGACGTGGGCAACCTATCTCGTCTCCTTTGACGATGACCATTTTCCCCTCGGGGAAGATTAACTATGTCTGGTTCTGGTGTGAGTATGGCCCATGTACTAGTCCTTTTTAGCCACTGTTCGTCAGATCTATGAGGATTAAAGGCTCTGAACACGACAACCGAACTATTCTGGCGATGAATCTCCCCTTTGACGACCCACTGACCAATCTCTGTTCACCGTGAACATCACTCGTATCTGCCGCCGACCGCAACGAACAATGGCTAAACTTTGGTTCCGACAAGTCTCCATGGTTTCATCACGGTAATGGTGAAGGCCGCAGGTTATGCTTGGAATCAATGCTTGTTCCTTTGGAAATTGGAGTCAAGCACATCATACTGTCTGCCGGTGTGGAAGAGTCAAGTCTTTTAATGTCTGATTTATTTCAGGGGATGGCCCTTTCAGCTCCACCATGGGGTGAGCATGGCATTTTATCAAGGAGATATGTTCCAGATTTTGCTAAACTTGAATACTCTAGTTGCTCTGCACATGTTGCTCAATTTCTCCAAGTGATGGAGGCGCATACACGGTTGACTGTCTTTGGTATATGCTTTATGGGAAATTCAGAATCCTCACATGACACTCAAAGCGTATATTCTAACAGCTTTTGGCCTGATCTTTCAATGTTCATACGTAGACCAAAGTAAGCTACGTCAATCTCAAGGCACTGCTCAGTTTCATCTACAAATTCGAGATTGCTAAATCTCGTCACAATTAGCCCGTTAAGACTATCCTTTGTGGATAAGTTTAATCAACCTTCCTCTCGACAGGGCCGAGAGAGATTTTTTTCCACCTCCTCAAAGGAGACACTCATTCCACCAGCATCCCTCTTTGTAAGAGGTGACCTTCTCCTGGTGTTTAAAACCCGGAAAGCTTACCAATTTCCTAGCCGTTTGTTACCTTGTGTAAAGGTTCCTTTGGGACCGGTAGGAGCAACGACTCTCATTCGGATGAGGGTTGAGGTTTTGGATGGTGTTTCGACGTCACATACAATTGTGACTAATATTTTCTGATGACTTAATGGTGTTTGTAGAAGGCTCAAAATGTTCTATTGAAGGAGCTCTTTCAGTTTTTGATGAGTTTGAAGTTTGGTCAGGATTAAGCATAAGTTTGGAGAAATCTACAATATACATGGCTGGAGTTTCTGAGCAAGAGAAGAGAAGTATTCTGGTAAACTTCCAGTGCGCTATTTAGGTCTTCCTCTAATGACTAGAGTGATGAGAAAACAAGACTATTTTCCTCTCTTGGAGAAGATTAGAGGAAAGATAAGCTCTTGGACTTGTAGATTTCTCTCTTATGCGGGGCGTCTCTAGTTGATAACCTCAGTTTTGATGAGTATTATTGACTTCTGGATTACTGTATTTCTTCTCCCGAGTGAGTGTGTGAAGGAGGTGGAACAAGTATGCTCAGCTTTTTTTGTGGTCAGGGTCAGCATTAAAGACTTCTAATGCTAAGGTTGCGTGGAAAGATGTTTGTTGTTTGAAGAATGAAGGAGGGTTGGGGATTAGAGATCTTAAAGAAGTTAATAAGGTTTATGGCCTTAAGCTTATTTGGTGAATGTTATCTGAGAAATTGCTTTGGGGGAAATGGGTCAGATTGGAAATATTGAAAGGGAAAAACTTCTGGGAAGTGAGCTCAAAAACGCAATTGGGTTCCTGGATATGGAGAAATATGTTGAAGCTTAGAGATGTGGCTAAGTTTTTCTACATGAAAGAGTTGGGTAATGGAAGACACACTTCTTTCTGGTTTGATAAGTGGTCTAGTAAAGGGGTATTGCTTGAAGTGTTGGGAGACAGAGGTATTATTGATTTGGGAGTGAGAAAGGATGCTACAGTAGAGGAAGCATTGTCAAGCTTTTGGAGGAGGAAGCATCATATCCGTATTCTTAATGAGACTGATGAGTTAGATAGTATTGGTAATAATCTAAAACCTGATACTGAAGATGCTTGTCTCTGGAGAAGGAGGTCTGGTTATAAGAAGGTTTTCTCAACATATGAAACTTGGATGTTGATAAGGAAGAGCAGAACACAGAGTAATTGGGCGTGTGGCATTTGGTTCAGCCAAGTGACGCCTAAATTTGCGTTTATTGCTTGGTTGTCGATTTTGGATAGACTCTCAACGATGGACATAGTTGCAAAATGGAACCAAAGTCTGGATATAACCTGTGTGCTCTGTAATAATGCATCGGAATCTAGAGACCATCTATTTTTTGAATGCGTTTACACTGCTCAGGTTTGGGAATATATGACCAAAGGTATCCTCGGTAGCTCATATACTACAGCCAGGTCAGAGATTGTGACCATTCTTACTGATGAGTCGAGAGATAGAAGAAGTTTGTTTTGCATTCGATATGCATTTCAAGCTGTGATTTATGCAATTTGGAGGGAAAGAAATAAGCTGAAACATGGTGAGAAGCTAATGCAAATGGCAGTGCTTAAGAGAATGATCGACAAAGGGATCCGTAATAAGATCAGTTTGATGAGATCCAGAGGAGTTAAAGATATGGAGAAGTTGATGCAATTTTGGTTTCTTACTAGAATGTAAATAAGTTTTCTTACATTGTAAGTAACAAGTATGCACTTGATGTAGTAAGGCCTTTTGATGAATAAATTTAACATTCATTCAAAAAAATGTGGTGTAAGTCTTTCATAGATTGGATCGCAAGTGGCAATTTCGATATCTTGCATAACGCTTTATCAAAATTTTATCAGTTTGTCTCTCTATCTTTTTTTATGTTGAAATATGTATCTGGGATTTAGCCCATCGTTTTGCACATCATGTTATGTATGATGTTGCTTCTACTCTTGTAATCGTTTAATCTTAGTACTGAAGACTTTGGTGCACACAAAAAAAGGTAGACAGAAAACAGTAAATATCCGAATTGAGTAAGACAATTACTCCACTATATAGATTGAGGGTTGAACTTTTGGAAAGATGTTAGACTTAGGGTTTTTATTCAGGGGTTGGAGATTATAATCCTATAGGTGTTAATTAGTTGTTTGCATGGTATTAAAGAGCTTAACCTCTAAATAACAAATTAAGCAAAGCGTTCGCGTTACTAAATAAGTCTATTAACTAGATCTTATTGATCCAAACAAGGATGTTCAATCAGTAACAGTTTCGGTCGATATTCTATAGGAATATCGATCGATACACTTTACTCGACGTCGATCGATTTCCGTAGGGAATATCGATCGATGCGGCTAGTTAAGCTTTATGTGCGAGTTAATCTATACTCACTATAGACCCCTAGATCAAGCTATCGCTATACTCTAGCAAATCCTAGCTTAATAGAATGCATTCAGGATGTTTAGAATTGTCTAAAGGTTGCTTAAACAGACTAAACTCCTAACTTCAGGTTTCTAGTTAGCAATTCTAGAACATAGGCATTCAGAACATCCTATTAATGAATACCACAATAAGCGATCCTATAGTTGGGGATAATCCCACTAACCTATTTAAACCCTAACTCTAACAAGTGAATTACTCAGACATAGCTAAGCAAATCGTAACACAAACAAGGTAATTAAACTGCATAAATATAGATAGATAGATAGAAAAACAATGGAGTTCCAATCACAAATCTCTCTAAATCTTCTCTCCAAATCTAAAAATCCTAAAAACCTTTTTTCTGTGTAAAAAAGAATACAAGAAAGCTCTCCTTTGCCTAATCACCTTGGCAAAGTATAAATACTTAGGTAAAAACTCGTCAGGGGTATAATTGTAATTTGAAAGTATAACTCGTCTGGTTCTTCACACTTCTTAACTTATCTTCAAGAAGAATTAACCAATACCTAACTAATCATGGACAAACAGTCCTGCTTACTATTGGAGAACATCCTTGAAAAACCATGATTATTGCACCATAGTGAGCACCTGAATTCAACGAAAGTTGAGCACCATGAGGAGAACCACATTGAAAATATAAGATTTTAGCATAAGACAAAACCTGGACCCCATTCCATACAATCAACTCAGTGTTCCATGTATCGATGCATCTCCAGTAACTGAAACCTATAATGCAATTTATTAGACAACCCATCTTCCTTGCTAATGATAAGTGTGATAGTTTTCCCCGTGTAAGAAACTGGGATACATACCCTGAAGCAAGATCTTTAAGTTTGAAGTGACGTCTGAGAATTTCATTTTTATGGTCTTTTAAAATTTATTATAAGAAGATCTTATTTAGGAAACTGTAACAAAGAGCTATTCATTGCTGTAACAAAGATGCGTTTTCGAGTGCACCCGATGAGAATCTTCACAGAAAATTACAGCTTTAAACTATTTGTTATCCACTTTTGATCAAAATGAGCTTTTTGCTCTGACTCTTGTGCTTCTTCTGCTGGCGTGGTTGGTCGGCAGCAAAGCAAGTAATTTTCAGAAGCACGACAGACAGATGGCTGATACGTTTTCACCAGCGGAGTCATCATCAATATTGTCACTTCTTCCAAGTATTACCGGAGCACTGGCCACTATAACCATGAAGACGATGGAATTCTAAATGGTGTCGGAAAAAGACAATTATAAGATCCAGACAGGGAGATTGTTCAAGACCGAGCTTCTCCCTCGATGTCGGAGAATATGAATCCAGACCGAGCTACTCCCTTGATGTAGGAGGCACAAGAGATTTTGGAGAAATGGAAAAGTCGAAGAACAAAACGAATGGATCCCTTGAAGCATTGTCATCATTTGTCGTCTCACTGTCTATTCAGGGTTTTCCCTTTTTTTGGAGAAGTGGAAAAGTCGAAGAACAAAACGAAAGGATCTTGTGAAGCATTGTCATCATTTTTGTCTCACTGTCTATTTAGGGTTTTCCTTTTAGTTGACTAAATGAGCCAAAGAAATAAAAGCTAACAGACCCAGAAAGAACCAAAAATCGGTCGCTGACATTGCAAAATGGAATGTTTCTATTGGTTAATTTTTTGGTCCGACGTGGACAGTCTCATTGTGCCTTATATTTGACTTTTTGTATTGTTAGACTGTATCCCTAAAGCTTTTGTCATCAAACAATGACTAGGTATTTCTCCACACATGCAAACAAAAAAAATCATGTATCAAATAATAATATAGATTACAAAATACTGTTACTATATTTGTTATATTAACATAAAAACAAAATAATAATTTATCATAAGTTAGATTTACTTAGACTATAAAATTATTTGTTTATCAATTCTCCAAATCAAAAAGATACATATTTCAAACAGAATTGAAATGAAACGCAAACTGAAGTAATATTTATCACCCCTAAAATTGTTTGATTTAGCAAAAGATTCCAACTGAAGAGTTATGATTTTATGTTCATATAAATTCCATGAATCAGTTTAATCGGAAAGCTACTTTTTATCAAATTTGTTTTGGTAACAGGTTCTATAGATTTTAGATATGTTTAGTCTAACCAGAAAATAGACATTGTAGATTATATATATCTAAACCATTAAAAATGAAGTACAAATAGTACTTAACCCTATTTTTATTAATAATTACAACTGTATGCAACTGGCTTTAAAGGCAATCCTTCTAAAATATTACTAAATCACAATAATTAAATTGATAGAGGTAACCTAAAATAACTTGTCATTATAAAAGCAAACTCTCGATTCCAGATTTTAATAATGAATAATCTAAAAAACAATTAGAAGAAGAGTTGTATACATTCCATAGACCCATCCCCAACTAATCATTCAAATCCTAGATTTGCTTGCTAAACATATTCTCCTTTTAAAGCAGTTTTGGGATCTTTCAAATAAGAAACCACAAAACCAACAAAACAAAACAAATTTTGATTAGAATCCCCAAAGAAACTAAAGTCTCAAGATCGTTTTGGTATTAGAACGTTTGTGTGTGCACCAAGATATATAAAAATAATTACTTTTGTTCTTATTAGTATTTCTTAACTTTTTTTTCATTTTTTATGAGATCATTTTTCACTTAGATCTCTTTATATAGAGGTAATAGACATCTTAACTTTAACCTAATACATAATGATCTAGGAATCTTTCATTTATTCTAAACCTATAAGTTATTCATACTTTCCTTTTCTTGAATAAGTTTCTTCTTAAGTAATCTCTTTGAATCTTATCCAACATTCTCCCTCTTAAGCTTCATACCATATTTGCTTAAGTCGAGAACTCAAATTTGCTCCTTCATTTTTTGAAACTTGATCTTCGCCAATGCCTTAGTTAGTATGTCAGCTTTCTGCTCTGTTCCCGGTATATATTCTACATCAATCTTGTTTCCTTCAACACACTCTCTGATGAAATGAAAACATTTTTCAATGTGCTTGATCGATGATGAAAATACGGGTTCTTAGCTAGGGCTAGGGCTATGGCCGATTTATTATCAACACGGATCAGTGTCTTCTTTGATTCCTTTCATGTGATCTCACTCAGTAGATCTTGGAGCCAAATAGCTTGCTTAGCAGTTTCCGTTGCTGCCATGAATTCAGCTTCACAAGAGGATAAAGCCACCGTGTCTTGCTTTTGTGAAAAACAAGTGATTGGCATGTCACTAAGGAAAAATAGATGTCCAGTTGTACTTCTTCCATCATCTGGATCAGTGTTGTGACTAATATCAGTATATCCAATGAGTTTCTGAGATCCACCGTGTTTGAATATTAAACCAAAGCCGCAAGTACCTCTTAAGTACTTTAATACTTGCTTCAATGCATCTCCATGTGACTTTCTTGATGAATGCATATACTTACTAAGAACACCGACTGAGAATGCCATGTCTGGTCTTGAGTGCATCAGATATTGAAGACATCCGATTCATCTTCTATACAATGTTACATCAATTTCAGCTTCATCATGAGCATTAGAAAGCTGACGACCAAATTCTATCGGCACATATGTTGCATTACAATCATCCATGTTTGCTTCTTTCAATATACGAAGTGCATATGCTTCTTGCTTCATTGAAATGCCATGTGCCCCTTGATGGACTTCCAAACCGAGATAGTAGGTCAATAGACCTAAGTCAGACATCTCAGACTGTTGTGCCATTCCAGTCTTAAACTTCTTTATTGAAGTGACCACGTTTTCGGTTATGAAGAGATCATCAACATAAATGGCTACAATGAGTAGTTCATTAACTTCTTCCTTGCGATACACTGAACTCTCCTTTGTGCACTTCTTAAACTTCAAATTCTTGAGAATTTGATCAAGCTTTGTATTCCAGGCTCTTGGAGCTTGGTTTAAGCCATACAAAGCTTTCGATAGTTTGAAAACCTTATGTTATTCTCCCTCTTTTTCAAACCCTTCAGGCTGAGAAACATAGACCTCTTCGTTAAGCTCTCCACGCAAGAAAGCTATCTTGACGTCTCGGTGATGTATTTCCCATCCATTTGTTTCAGCTAAACCAATTAGAAGTCTTATAGTCTCCAATCTAGCTACTGGTGCAAAAACTTCATCACAGTCAATTCCATGCTCTTGAATGTATCCTTTTGCCACAAGTCTTGCCTTAAACTTGTTAATTGATCCATCTGCATTCCTTTTTATTTAAAAACCCACTTGAGACCTACGGCTTTAGCTCTCGCAGGCTTTTCAACAAGTTCCCAAGTGTTGTTTTTCTTGATGGAATCAATTTCAGACTCGCAAGCTTTCACCCATCGCTTGTTACCTTTAGCTTCCATAAAGCTCATTGGTTCATCATTGATAGAGAGAAGTAGTAACTCTCATTCAATCTCGGATAATAGAATGTAATCTTCAAGATAGCTCGGCTTTTCAACTTGACGGGTTGAAGGCCTTGTTGTTTCGTGTGTTACAATTGTTGCTTCGTGTGTTACACCTGTTGCTTCGTGTGTTACACCCGGTGCTTCGTGTGTTACACCCAGTTCCAAGTCATCTTCATGAGGTTCTTCACTTTCTTCTTCTTCATCATGTTGAATGTCAGCAACATATGGTCCACTACCTTCATTGTGGATTGATCCCCATGTCATGTGAAACGTACCGGAGTTGGAAAATTCTTCATCTTCTTTCCAGTTCCAGTTTTTCTTTTCATCAAAAACTACGTCTCTGCTTACTACCACTCGCTTTGTGTTAGGGTTGTTGAACCGGTATGCTTTAGAGCCAGGCTCAATCCCTAAAAGCACTAATGTCTGGATCTATCATCGAGTTTCTTGAGCAATACTGAGTCAATATTTGCATGGGCTAAACATCCAAAAACTAGTATGTGTCCAACATATGGCTTCCTCTTCATTAGACTCTCATACGGTGTTTGGTTGTTTAATGCTCTAGTAGAAACTCGATTGATAAAATATGTAGAGTGACGTACAGCTTCACCCCACATGTAGTTTGGAACACTCATTGCTTTCAATATACTCCTTGTCATCTCCATCAATCTTCGGTTCCTTCTCTCTACTACACCGTTTTGTTACGGTGTATAGGGAGCTGTTAAGTGTCGTCTTATCCCTTCTTTATCACAATAATCTTGGAATTCTTTTGATATAAACTCCCCACCTCTGTCTGTACGCAGTGTCAGTATCTTCTTGTCAATATCCTTCTCAACAAGCTTCTTGAATGTCTTGAATCTTTCGAATGCGTCACTCTTCTCTTTCATTAGTATGGACAAAATCTACCTTGTGTGATCGCCTATTATCACAAAAACATCTGTTATGTGATGGTGTCAAAGGCGTTATAGGCCCACAGAGATCAGCATGTAACTCCAATGGCCGCTTTGCTCTTAGCAGACTTGCTGATGGGGAAAGTGCTTCTCGTTTGCTTGCCAACCAAGCATGAGTCACAAATTTGCTTAACTTCTTGAATCTGTGTTAAACTCTTAACCATTTCTTGTGCTGCCATTGTTCTGATTGTCTTGAAACTGATATGTCCAAGTCTTTCATGCCATCTCCACGGTTCTTCTTTGATCTTTGAGAGTAGATTTGCAGGGTGTCCGATCACAAGTGGAACCTTGTAAAGTCTATTTTCAGCTCACAAAATTTTTATCAGTAACCTTCCATTCAGATCTCTTAGTGTCAGGTAGTTCTCTTTCATTCTTACATCACAACCTTTCTCAGTATCTTGACTTAGACTTAGTATATTTCTCCTTAGCTCGGGAATGTAGTAGATATCCGTAAGTAGCTTATTTTCGCCAGTTGTTCCTTCAAATAAGATTGAAACTTTGCCATTGATCTTAACACACGACCCATCTCCAAACTTAACTTTTTCTCTTATGTTTTAATTGAGTTCAGAGAAGTAAGATCTCTCTCCGTTCATATGATTTGATGCACCATTATCTAGATACCACATTCCTTTTATTTCTTACTCGGCTCTAGTTTCTTAGGTAGCACCTTTTCTTCATTTAAAAATACGGTCTCATGAAGATAAAGAGAAACGTCTGCAATCTCTGTTTTGTTCAGCTCCTGATCATCTTGCTTTTCAAAACATACATAGGCAAAGTGCCCTTTCTTTTGACAATTGAAGCATACAATCTGAGAGTAATCCTTCTTCTCTTTGTTTCTCTCATGTGTGGTGCTTCTTCCTTGTCCTCTACCTCTATTTCCTATGTTTCCTCTGTTGGGGTCAAAATCGGTCACGACAGAACCAATGGCTAAAAGTCCCGGAAAAAGCATACAAGAAACTATAGACTTTCTGCAGAGATACGAAGTTACGGAAAAATCGTATCAAAGTATGAAATAATCAAAAAGACCTCCTCGTTTGTTGAGGTCAAAATCGGTTACGTCGGAATCAAGGACCAAAGCTTTTCGCAAAGTTAAGAATATGTTTAAAACTGCGTAAAAGCGTCGAGAAAAAATATAAGGATTATCCGAACAAACTAACTCCTTAAACTCGACAATCGTCATCTTAGAAATCATCAGAAAATCGAATAAAACAGTCCGCGATTGTTTTGTTGGCCAAGTTACCAAAAAAGGCCGTAACATCCAAACTCTCCAAGATGTTGCAACTATTGTTAAGATTGGACTCAACACCTACGGACACTTCTCCTTACATCCTCCGCAAAGATCTCGGGTCGAGAAAACAAGAAAATACCAAAAACCGAGCAACCATCCAGATAGCCAATGGGCGAGCTGAATTCAACCATCTGTGTCCCTTGATCAAATTGTACTCTGAACCGTGATCGGAACGTCCTCTGTTTCGTCTCAATCCGCCTTACCATTTGAGTTTTACGATAAAAACCGTAAAAGATGTGTTTTTAGTAAAACCTCGAGTAAATCGTATAAAACGGAAACGGTTAAACGAAACACCGAACATTGCCAAACTATACGATTAACTCGAGATCTTTTATAAAAATCGAAAAACACGCGTTTTTAGTAAAACCTCGAGTAAACCATTTAAAACTGCAACGGTTAAACGAAACACCGAACATTGCCAAAGTATACGATTAACTCGAGATGTTTACTTAAAAACGTCGTCGTATCAGGAAACGATCTTGTCTAAGTCGTAAAACGGCTAAGTCGTAAAACAGCTCGAAAGGTCCTAAAACGCGATAAAAGCTCACTCGTGAATTTGGAAAGGGTCCAGCCCAAAGATACAATGACGGTATATCTCTTATCCGCAGGAATTTCAAGATGGAAGATAAATAGAAGTTTTCCGCAGAAAAATGGAAAGATCGAGATAGATGAAAGATTTCCGATAAACACGAATCATGGTGGAAAAGGAAAGACTAAACCGCCTAGAGAAGGAGTATATAAGCAGAAGGTCGAGGTCAGAAGCAGGGGACGATTTTCACAACTTTTCTAGACTTAGAACTCTCTGCACTTAGAAACCTAGGCTTTATTCTCGACAAGTTCAATTTCTATGACTAGCACTCAATTACAAGACGAACTCGCCAGGCAGTTCGATCTCTTGTCCAGCTCTATCAATTGAACTACGTTCGGCTTGATCCTCAAAAGGGGTACGTAGGCAGCCTTTCATAAGGTTCAGTCCTCAATCAAACCCTCTTTTTCTTATCTTTTTTTGTCTTTTGTTATCGAGCTGCGACTCGACTAGGTTTAGGGTTTTATGTTGGTAACTCGCTGATGGCCCCTGCGGCCAAAGCCTATGTAATTTCTTGTAATGATCGCAGCGCTCTTACGCGAATTCGAAATAAGATCGACTTTCTTTATAAATTCGTTTTATCATGTTTTTCATATTTTCCGCATTTCTTTGTTTGCTTGTCGTTGGCTCTCGCAGAGATCTGGGTCCTCTGGAAAATTAGGGTTTTCCTAAGTTTCCTTATTTCATGGATATCGACGACGTGAATTTCGGTTCCCACGTTTGGCGCTAGAAGGAGGGGGGGTCGGATTACTCTAACTCATAGCCGCAAAACGTTTGATCAAAACGATGTCTGGATATATGAAAGACAAAGTCGCAGCTCGCAAAAACGCTGGTAAAACAACTCTAGCAGCGACTACTCCTATAGCCAATGCTCACGCAAATGATGTATTACTTAACAAAATAGAAAACCTAATCGGGACTTTTCGCCACGGGAAAAGCAACAAAACAAGCTCGCGACTTATCTCTCTTATCACTAAGGACAATGATAAAATCTATCAAACCCCGTAATGTTTCTCTTATTCCGAGTTAGACAATCTCATTACGTATGAGTTGACCAAAAGACGTTTTCCGAGATTTTTTCGGAAAAATAAAACTTGCTCTCCCAGAAATCGCCAAATAAAACCTAGGTTACTCGCGGAAAAACCCTAGGTCACTCGTGGAAAAAACCCTAGGCTACTCGCAGAATTAGACGATACTATCCGGCTCGCAAAGACGGTGAGTTGGCCAAGCAAACCAGCTTGCCACCTCGGCTAGCTGATCGGCCTTTCACCTTCCCTCGAGGCATTGAAATTCCCCGAGGGTCTTTACCATCCAGCTCGCCCGTTGGCGAGCTGGCCGAGCTCAACCAGCTCGCTCGTTGGCGAGTTGAACCGCCCCAACCAGCTTGCCAGTTGGCGATCTGAACATGGCAAAACCACTTCGCCTTTTGGCGAGCTGATCGGCCTTTCACCTCACCCTCGAGGCACTGACTTTGCCCCGAGGTTCCTTACCATCCATTTCGCCACCCAGCGAGCTGGACCGTTCAAACCAGCTCGCCAGTTGGCGAGCTGAAAGCGCTCACCCAGCTCGCCAATGGCGAGCAGGACCATTCCTCGAGTTTCTCTCTCGAGTCTCGATCGTACATCTTTTCGTTTCGTCTCAATCGGACTTTCCGTTGAGATTTTACGACGGAAACAAGTCAGCTTGACGAATCGAGACTGCCCGCACCAGCTCGCCCAATGGTGAGCTGAACTAATCCTCAAGTTTCTCTCTCGAGTCTTGATCGCACTGATTCTCATTTCCTCTTAATCGGAGTTTCCATTGAGATTTTACGATAAAAACTACAAAGTTCGAATCAATCGTCTAAAACGGCAACGGTCGACTTAACACCAAAGTTGCCTAAACTATACAAGAGATTTGAACTCTCTAAACGCAATCCGGTTTTACGAAATTCTGCCACGTTAAGTCAAAATAAATCTAATCATAAACGTGTGATGGATATTTCAACAATATACGAAGCACACCTAGACATTTAAGTAAAACAAGCAGTACGAAGAAACAAGAACATAAACTCAGATGTTGAAATCATTTCCTCACTCCGATATTCTTGTCGGTATTTCGTCGAAGACCGATTCATACAAAAGAAGTCTAAAGACGAAGAATGAAGAAGAGGCAGTCCCAAATCATCGATGAAACAAAGGTATGTCTGATTTGAAAATTGTATTAGATTTCTAATTTCTTGTAGGCGAGGAATGAAAACGTCTTGTAAACTGCCGTAAAACTTAGGGAACTTGGAATTTAGGGGATAGTCTAGCATGCTAAGTCGTAGGCAATTTTTGTCTATCTCGATCTATTGTTCTCTAACTATTCAGGCATAACTCGCAAACCGATCCATTCTCTCATACAACCAAGAAACGATCGCCACGCATTCGAGCATACTCTTCTCATTTCTTAAAGAAATAAGGAACTAGAGACACTGACGTCGTCTTAAAACCGACTCGTTCCTAGAAATTTTCGTAAAACAGACATACTCCAAGTCACCATCAATCCACCATGGTCTATACTCGTATACTCTCATATTTCAAAAAACATTTTTCCTCTCATCCAGAAAACGCTTTCTATAAAGAAAACTCTCGCAAAAATAGGCGGAAAAATATTCAGAAAATACGATGCCTCGTCACAATCATCCCAAAAGCAAACGACAATCTAAGATCCGTCTAAACGCTAAAAACTGATCCAAATCGTCTGGGAAATAATCTCGAGGACTATACCGCATCTCTTGTCGCAATCATGCGTTTAGAAAACTTCTGCCAAACTTCAGAGTGAAACTCGATGATTTGCCGAAGTCATAAAGATCTTTTTCAACTTGATAAAACAAGTTTTGTATAAGAATCAAAAAATTATACGAGAAATATTTAGGCATCAAAGCATTGCTCTCATTTTCCGTCGAACCAAGTGAGTCACTGAATAATATCAAGATCATTTGCGGCAAAGAAAAATCGAGAACACAAGAAGCATCAATAGGGAACATGTCCTTCCTGCTCGCCGACTGGTTCTATTGCTGGTCAAGTGATCCTATTCTGCATAAGAAACCCGCTAAAACGTTTCCCGACTAGATCTCGGTGAAATAACCTTCGGTAAAACTCCGTGATAGACTCCAAGAAACTATCACCGAAGAATCAGAAAAAAAAGCGGAAAGGTTTCACAAAAATTCGCGGAAGCATCGTTATTTTGACATTTCCATACGTAGCGTCAAATTCGTCGCCCGTTACTTATGCAAGAAATCCTACGTATAGTCAAAGACCTTGACATACGAAGTAACTTTCGAAAAGTAAACGTAACAGGTTTTGTGAAAAGTACTTTCCATATAGCAAAGCATACGATCCGACGCTGGACGACCAATCTAAACTTTGTTTCCTCGCACCACGATCTGAAAGATCCCATTGTTTAGACCTTCGGTTCACGAGCATCCGCTCTCATTCCCCTCGATTACATCCGAGAATGAGACTACCCCGCAAACGACTCCGCGCGGGCTCTACATCGAACTTCTTACGCTATGTTTCCCTCGGGTAAAAACGAAACTTTCATCATAGAAATCGAACCTAAAATGGAAAAATATTTTCTACGACCACAGGCATACTTGGCATATCAACCTCGACAAATGCTACTTGGCCCTTGTCTGATCACTACTCACTTCAATCCCGAGTCCAAGTTTACAAACTGACTCGACCTTGTTATAGCACGAAAGTGTTGTGGTCTAATCCTCTACTAACTACGTTCTTGGCTATGCGACTGAATACAACCTTCACGCCAAGCCAATACATTCAACAGATAATACAAAATTGTCAAAAATCGACTAAGCTCTGTATTCTCACGATTCACTCTATTTCCGAAGCAAGTTGCCTACAAAATCCGGCGTGTAAGAAAACACTCGTAACAGAGCTCCTGAAGCCGTACGAGTTATCCTTAAAATATATGAAAATGATCTCGAAAGGTCAACACTTCACAAAGCACTATAATTAAAGACACTTCGTTTCAGGAACAAACTTACGCGACCCCTCGGTCCTTATTGCTCTAGCACGAATCAAACTACTTAACATCCAAGCAGGAACGTAAGTTTTGGCTGCGAATTTCCGCAAACAAACCAAAGTGTTCCTGCAAAGCAGGGTTAAGACATAACCTTTGCAACACCGCACAACATCTTCAAGTCCGCAAACATTTCGAACACGAATCACGACATATGAAAGAAAAACTGATATTCGGCATTGCGAGACGTCACAGATGCCTGAAGAACAATTTTTCAACAAAAATACCTTCCTCGATAAAATCACTTTCTTGGAAGACCCAACAGTCAAACCGCGACTATAAAAAAATACACAACTTCTTAAGATATGTATCCTTCGCGAAGGTCCAAGAAACGGTAACATCTACCACCTAATTTTGTTGCTGATAACAACAAACTCGCAACAGTTCTTAACAAACTTAAGTTATCTCGCAAAGATAGCTCTCATACACACGACACAAGGGTAATAGCGCTATAAATAAATCCAAATTTTGGTCAGCACCTTCGGGGATGCTCGATTCCGACCAGACAAGTCGTATAAGCCGAGAACCTATAGCGGACTGTAAATCGGTATATAATCAGATTCAAATCGCAACAGGGAAAACAAACGCCGATTAGTCATCACAAATCCTTAAAACCGAAAGTAAACCTAGGTCTTGCCCTAAACCCAGCACACTGGTCTCTAACGTCTCAAGGCATAGAGATCTTAAAGGCATGTCTCTTCGTCCATATCTAAACGCTCACAAGATTTTAAACATCCTAAAACGAACAAACGAATAGGGCGATCTACAAAAAAGAGTTAGACTATGAGATGACAACTCATATTATTCCCTCCACATTCATACGAATACAAATTTGCTCTTAAAACGCAAAACACAATTTAAAAAGACGGCTGCAAAGCGGCACAGATTCGAAGCTGCGTAAGGCCAATCTAAAAATATAATGGACGCACTTGGCCGAAGCAAACAGCCTACAAGGCAAGTCTCGAGGCTGATACAAAACATCATCGATATCGTCATGTTCGATAATTTCTGCGCATAACAAGACTGTAAATATCTCAATCGAAAACATGTCATACGAACCTAAACTCTAAAACGAACTACGAAAGGCTTGATCCCTTCAAGAGGGTACGTAGGCAGCCTTCACTAGGCGCAGCCCCAATCCTACTGCTTTCCATTCCAATGAGAGTGGGAAGACCACTTTCAACGGACTTTTCAACCATAAATTCTGCCTAACTTGAACTTGGCTAAAATTTTCCAATCACTAGCTAGAACCTCACGCTAGAAGCTCAAGGTTCTAACGAACTGGGAGGCTAACTGTTGGGGTAAAAATCGGTCACGACAGAACCAATGGCTAAAAGTCCCGGAAAAAGCATACAAGAAACTATAGACTTTCTGCGGAGATACGAAGTCACGGAAAACTCGTATCAAAGTATGAAATAATCAAAAAAGACCTCCTCGTTTGTTGGGGTCAAAATCAGTTACGACGGAATCAACGACCAAAGCTTTCTGTAAAGTTAAGAATATGTTTCAAAACTGCGGAAAAGCGTCGAGAAGAAATCTAAGGATTCTCCGAACAAAGCAACTCCTTAAACTCGACAATCATCACCTTAGAAATCATCGAAAAATTGAATAAAACAGTCTGCGATTGTTTTGTTGGCCAAGTTACCGAAAAAGGCCGTAAAATCCAAACTCTCCGAGATGTTGCAACTATTGTTAAGATCGGAGTCAACACCTACGGACACTTCTCCTTACATCCTCCGCAAAGATCTCGGGTCGAGAAAACAAGAAAAGACAAAAACCGAGCAACCGTCCAGCTCGCCAACGAGAAAGCTAGGTCACACATGTGACCAGCTCGCCCGTAGGCGAGCTGTACGCATCTTTCCAGCTCGCCCATGGGCGAGATGGCCACACATGTGACCAGCTTGCCCATGGGCGAGCTGTACGCACTTGTCCAGCTCGCTCATTGGCGAGCTGAGCACATCTGTCCAGCTCGCCAATGGGCGAGCTGAATTCAACCATCTGTGTCCCTTGATCCAATCGTACTCTGAACCGTGATTGGAACGTCCTTCGTTTCGTCTCAATCCGCCTTACCGTTTGAGTTTTACGATAAAAACCGTAAAAGATGTGTTTTAGTAAAACCTCGAGTAAATCGTATAAAACGGCAACGGTTAAACGAAACACCGAACATTGCCAAACTATACGATTAACTCGAGATCTTTTATAAAAGACGTGTTTTTTAGTAAAACCTCGAGTAAGTTGTATAAAGTGGCAACGGTTAAACGAAACACCGAACATTGCCAAACTATACGATTAACTCGAGATCTTTTATAAAAAATCGTAAAACACACGTTTTTAGTAAAACCTCGAGTAAATCATATAAAACGGCAACGGTTAAACGAAACACCAAACATTTCCAAACTATACGATTAACTCGAGATGTTTACTTAAAAACGTCGTCGTATCGGGACACGATCTTGTCTAAGTTGTAAAACGGCTCGAAATGTCCTAAAACGCGATAAAAGCCCACTCGTGACTTTGGGCAGGGTCCAGCGCAAATATACAATGACGGTCTATCTATTATCCGCAGGAATGTCAAGATTGAAGATAAATATAAGTTTTCCGCAGAAAAAGGGAAAGATCGGGATAAATGGAAGATTTCCGATAAACACGAATCAAGGCGGAAAAGGAAAGACTAAACCGCCTAGAGAAGGAGTATATAAGCAGAAGGTCGAGGACAAAAGCAGGGGGACGATTTTCACAACTTTTCTAGACTTAGAACTCTCTGCACTTAGAAACCTAGGCTTTATTCTCGACAAGTTCGGTTTCTATGACTGGCACTCAACTACTAGACGAACTCGCCCAGGCAGCTCGATCTCTTGTCCAGCTCTATCAATTGAACTACGTTCGACTTAATCCTCGAAAGGGGTACGTAGGCAGCCTTTCATAAGGTTCAGTCTGAAATCAATCAAACCCTCTTTTTCTTATCTTTTTTGTCTTTTGTTATCGAGCTGCGACTCGACTAGGTTTAGGGTTTTATGTTGGTAACTCGCTGATGGCCCATGCGGCCAGAGCCTTTGTAATCTCTTGTAATGATCACAACGCTCTTACGCGAATTCGAAATAAGATTTACTTTCTAAATTCGTTTTTATCATGTTTTCATATTTTCCGCAATTATTTGGTTACTTGTCGTTGGCTCTCGCAGAGATCCGGTTCCTCTGGAAATTTAGGGTTTTCCGAAGTTTCCTTATTTTATGGAAATCGACGGTGTGAATTTCGGTTCCCTCATCCTTTGTTTCCTCGACAATGCATCCATCCTCTGCCTCTTCCTCTGTTGTTATCATTACTTTGCTCAGAGTTAGTGTAGAGGAGGTTACCAATTTGTTCATTACTCTATTTTCCTCGCATGCGTTCCTTGAAAGCTTCGATTTGACCTACAATATTTTCATACATTGTTTCATTGAGGTCAAGTACTTGTTCCAGAGTTGTTGTGATGTGAATGAATTTGTTGTTTGGTAAACACGAAAGAAACATCTTTACAAGCTTCGGTTCTTCCATTGTGTGACCTAACGCGGATGCTTTTGCTGCAAACTCTGATAGCTTTCCGGAGAATGAGTCTACAGATTCAGTTTCATTCATTCTTATCCGATCGAACTCAATCATCAGTGTCTGTAGTCGAGCTTCTTTAACACAGTCACACCAAGGTTCATTGACTTTAAAGCTTCCCACATCTCTTTAGGAGACTCTAGAATCACCTATTTGCAGGATCAGGTTCTCAAGAATTGATTGGAACAAAAGAGCAGTTGCCATGTCGTTCTTCTTTTGTTCTTTTGATCCTGGATCAATCGATTCCCCAGCTTCATGACCCTTAACAGAGCTTTCATTCGCATAGACCATACTACATAGTTTGAAGTGTTCAGCATAGGACAAATGATGGTGGAGGGTACCGTATTCTTCTTCATCGTTGGCATTGCTTCGTCCATGACTCGTATCACTCGATCTCAAAAGTAACATAGAAGCTCTGATACCAAATAAAGTCTCAAGTTAGTGTTGGGATTAGAACGTTTGTGTGTGCACAAAGATACATAAAAACAGTTGCTTTTGTTCTTGTTAATCTTTCTTAACTTTCTTCTCTTTTCTTATGAGATCATCTTACACTTAGATCTCTTTATATAGAGGTAATAGACATCTTAACTTTAACCTAATACATAATAATCTAGAAATCTTTTCCTTTATCCAAAACCTATAAATTATTCAAACTTTCATTTTCTTGAATAACTTTCTTCTTAAGTAATTTCTTTGAAGCTTATCCAACGGAAACTACATATGCGATGGGAAAAGAGGACAATCTACTTGTAAATGGATTCCAGCTTCCAAAGCTACTTGTCTTGCATTATACGCATACTTCTTTTTTTTTGCTTCTTGTCAAAGGCTTCCTTCCTTCATTGATCACCTTTGATTCCAAAAATGCGGACTTTGTACATGTGTGGAAATTTGGCGAGCAGTTGCACGGGTACGTCAACTTGGGGCCGTCTTGCATACCAGGTTTGGCGAGGGACGGATACGGTTCGGGTACTTCTGGGAAACGTCCCCAACTGACATGACTTAGTCGGGATGGTTTTGGTCAGAGACCTGAGACATCTTGGAAACGATTCAAGACAAAGGAGACATATCCGTTTGCTTTTAATTTGTTTATTCTAATA
>CAKOAT010652931.1:95526-185571 GCA_932364175.1 Eruca vesicaria subsp. sativa | reverse complement strand
CATTATGTTTGCGTGTATTTTTTTCGATTGTTGGTTTAGTGGATTCTTCTAATGACACCAATTAATAATGAAATGGAAAATTTCATGTTTTTATATCGTATGTCAAAACTTGATATAATTCTATATTTATAGTATTTATATTTGTATTAAACGATTTATCAATATGAAAATAACCTTAATTAAGTTAATATTCGTTGTTCAAGTTTCATTATATAGGTTTTTATATATGGTTTTTTGTAGGTTTCGGTTTTGTTCATAAATGATGTGGCATTTTTATCTACGGAGTCATCGACTGTGGGAATTCATTCGCCGAAGTGTGGAGTCGGTGGTGAGAAATGTTTTCAATGAAATTATAGTAGTTATTAAAATGTAAGAGAAATTACATATTCATTTAATAAATAACTTACTTAAATTTTGTTGTTTATTTTATTTTATTTGACATACAGTTTTTTTTGAAAAATATTAGGAATGTGTTAAATGTTATATATATGCGAAGTAAGGTTTATAGGAATAGTTAGGCTATAATATAGTTTTTAGTGTGTAAAAGTAGGTGTGTTTTTTTGCTGTAAATAGTTTTTATATCGTAGATCATAACTTGATATAATTCTATATTTTTAGTATTTATATTTGTATTAAACGATTTATCAATTTGAAAATAACCTTAATTGAGTTAATATTCGTTGTTTAAGTTTCATTAGATAGGCTTTTATATATGGTTTTTGTAAGTTTGAGTTTTGTTCATAAATGATGTGGTATTTTTATCTACGGCGTCATCGACTGTGGGAATTCATTCGCCGGAGTCTGGAATCGGAGGTGAGGAATGTTTTCAAGGAAATTATAGTAGTTATTAAAATGTAAGAGAAATTATCTATTCATTTAATAAATAACGAAAATAATTAATTTTGTTGTTTTATTTTATTTTATCTCACATACAAATTTTTTGAAAATATATATTAGGAAATATGTGCAATGATTTAACTTTTTGAGCTCCTAATCTATATTATTCAACCCTCATTAAGCCATCCACGTATGCACCCGCGTGGAATTCACTTTTTTTTTGTTTTTTTTTGTTTTTTTTTGGATTTATTTTTTATTATTTTTGGGTTGAGCTATATTATAATATGATAGTTTTAAGGTTCTTTAAGCCATCCACATAGGCAACCACGTGAGACTTGTTTTTTTGTTTTTTGTTTTATTATTCGTTCTGGATTCATTTTTAACTATTTTGGGTTTGAACTTGTTAAGGTTTAGGGTTTATACAACTATTTTGATCTTTAAAACAATAAGCCCAAAAAAAACATAAGAACCTTATAAACAAAAAACCCATATGATAATAATCTAAATAAAAAAATCAAAAATATATGATAGCTGCGTAGTGTGAATCTACAATCTTGCATACTTAATTAGACACCTTATACCACTTGGCTAAAGTGTATTTCATTGTTTGTGACCATCTTACCAAGACTATGTGTGTTTAAAAAATATTTTTATGATGATGACATTAATTGGTTTATGCATGAGAGCAGTGGGAATTGAACCCATGTCCTTGCAGACCAAACATGGGGTCTTAGACCAGTTGGCTAAACTGATATTCTTTGTTTGTAGCCATTTTAAACAAACTATCTATTTTAATATAAAAATGTAGGACCCACAATCTGCCTATGTGAACATCTTAAGTAGCCTTTAAAATGTATCATTATAACATAGATTCTGAAAATAAAAGTGTTGTTTAATAATATTCAATAGTCTCTTCCACTTCCACATTATTCTCTTCCACTGCTACTTTCATGTCTTTCTCTTTCACTCTCAATCATATCTCACCTAAGCATTTTTCTCTCACCTAAGCATGTTTCTTCTTCTTGTCTCTTTCTGATTTTCATGTTTTGTTGTGTACGTTTGAATTATATTAATTCATATACAACTTTCAGATTTTTTTTTATCGGTGTGTTTCTATATAAAATATTAATTTTATTCAAAACTACAAATTATTAATAATGAAAAGTAGATAAAGATAATATTTTTATTTTAATATTTTTTCTTAGTTACTAATACAAGTTTAACTATTTATAAAATAAAATTTTTATTTTAATGTTTGTTAAATTAATAAAATTTCATATAGTTACTACTAGCTTATAATATTGATTTCTATATTTATAAAATATTAATTAAAATTTTATACTTTTAAAAGTAAAAATTAAAGAAATTATGATGTATTATTTTTAAAAAAATTGACGTAAATGATAATACTTATTTAGTGATTTATTAATAGAAAAAAATTAATTATATAAAATGATTTAAAAATATAAATAATACATTATATTTAGGTCTAATTACAAATTTGAACTAATTAATAATATTTATTACATTATTAAGTGAAATATAAAAAAATATGTATTTTAAGATTTGGTGTGATTAATAGTATTACACCAAATTTGGTTTAACACTATTTACTTTACAAATTTGGTTTAACACTATTCACTTTACACCAAATTTGATAGGATGGTGTCAAGTTTGATGTTTTGTTGGAGATGAATTTACACTAAATTTGATGTTTTGGTGTCTTTATTGGAGATGGCCACTAGTAGATGTTTAGGACATATATTTTAGCACTAGGTGATTTTCCCGTGCTCATGCACGGATAAATTTTTTTTTAAAAAAAAAACATAGTATAATGATTGATTAGTTTTTTATTTTGAATTTTAAATAATTTTCTACTTAATATGTATAATTTAATATTATAGTTTTGAATTAGACATGTAATTTTTTATATGTAATATCTAATCGATGTAGTTATCACTTGAATATATTAATATGTTGATAAGTGTTTTACTTTAAATTTAGGTTTTTGTTCTCTTAAATATATAAATATATATATTAGTGAGATTTTGTATAACATAATATATTTTTAGAATCAAATAGACAAAATAAACTAAAGTATGGATTGATTAAAAATTACATAAAGAAATATAAAAATAATATTTCAAATCTCATAGATATTTTTATTTTTATAAGTTTTGAGGTATTTTATTTTTATTTTGAATAAGTTTTGAGGTATCTATAATTTATATGTATAAAACTTAATAAAATAGTATGATTTAATTTCTTATTTTTCTTAATATAAAAACTATATATTTGGGTAATTTTCCCTTCTTTTTTGCGAAATCATATTATATATATAAACATTATTAGAATTTTTTTTTGAAAAATTGTAAACATTTCCTTTTTACTATATACATGCTATTGGAAAAAGTACAAAAAAGTAAATTAACATCTAATTAATATAAATTATCAAATAAAAAGGAAACTAAATTTAATAATAATAATTAGATGTACTATTTTAAATTCATTAAGGTATCTCCGTAATCAACCATCACGAGAATTAATGTGAGCACAACATGTAAGAAACTGACATCTCAAATAATATTATAGAGATATATATATATATATATATATATATATATATATATATATATATATATATATATATATTGCCGTTTTTATGCCCTACCCGTATCTATGAATGTTAAGTTTGCTATTTCCCGTCCCCGTTCTTGTCCCAGTCTCCGGTCCCGTCCCAGTCTCGGGCAGTTTAGGCGACCACATAACAAATACGGCTAGTGTGTTGAGGAAGAGCATAGGATGTTGATAGTCTGCTGTGTGAGAGGCTATCAAGTACCTGCAAGCAAAATTGTCTCATCAGATTTTTCTTTCAGACAATCTCATCAGATTTTAGTGTCTCATCAAAATTATCACAATGTTCATGCCCCCTCTATATCTCCTCTATTGCCCTTGCTCTATCTTCCTTTTGTGTCGGCCAATTTGTTTATTCGAACTTCCTAAAATTCAAACATGTTTTGTATAATTCAAACAGGTTTTCTATAGTGTTTTTTGATAATTTCAACATTTAGCTTCAAGTTTTATGATGATAAAAGCAAATGCTTTTCAGACACTAAAATGGCTTATTTTGATTATATAACCTTTGCTTTTATTTTTTTTCCTCACACATAACCTTTGCTTTCATCATAAAACTTGGATCTAAATGTTATTATATATATTTGCACAAAAAAAAGAAAAATGTTATTATATTGATTTCATCATGAGTTTTCATATGTTATTATATTGATTTCATCTATCGAAGATACGATTCCATCCAAGAAAATAAAAATTACGAAAACGTCACTCAACTGAAAACAAAAATTGTACAACATAAACAAGAAATGTAAACTCTCTTATTGGTAATGGGGGATTATTTCTTTACTCAATTCAGAGAGTGAGGGCGTTTCTAGCCATAGATAAAGCGCCGTCATAGGACTGGTTTCCGCCTATAAAGCCGCTCATGTGAACAAAAACGCAACCGGGGATCTCAGCAGCTTTAGAGAGTTCCTCATCTCTAAGTCCTCTCCATTGCTCAGGAAGAGCCTTTCGGCTCTCAAACCTGTCCGGTGCAACCGCCACTGCTTGAACTCTCCATTGCTTTCCTCGCTCGTCCTGTACATCATTTCCACTAGTTACCAGTTAAAACCAATTCAAATGATCCCTTTACACAGTTACACTACATTAATAAATTGACGTTTCTTCGTTAGAACCGTTCCTTCATCTATAGCCTATTTAATAGCAACTGCGTTGAACATCTGAGATACTGCAAGCATACCTGGTAGATGACGTATTTGATGAGGGGTTCGATCTTCATCTCTTGTTCAAGCTCGAACAAATGAAGCTTCCACTGCTCACCCACCCATTGAACCAAAAGGACTCAGAATAGTGTACTACTATCAAGAATTGATAAAAAAAAAAAGGGGAATAACTTACAGGGCAGAAGTTTTTCAGTTCCATGATCTCCCCACTTGGGTCTGTCTTGAATCTTTCCTCAAGACATTGAATCACTATTGATCGAGCTGGTAACCACGATCTTACATGAAATCTTACACTCTACAACGCAAAATGTAAAATATACTCAGTTTTAGGAACATATGTAAAAAGAGCTCAAAAACTTTAACTTACTTGGAGGAACTCTTCGCCAGCAAGAGCCATAGCAAGCTGGAAAGCCTCATTCTCCTTCTCCTGTGACTGGTCAGGATCAATCCAATCCAGGTTTAATCTCCCAATCCTTGAAGACAGATGTGTGTTGTTCACGTATCTAGGAGGCTTATCAGTATCATACTGATTTATTCCATTGTCCACAGCATCAATTGCCTGTCAAAATTTATAAACAAAAAAGAAAAAACAATAATCAAAATGTGCACAAATAGCTAGAAATAAAATGGATGGATGTAACTGACCTCCATGAAGCTCTTGTAGACAGCTAGAAACAAGCGAAGGACATCAGGGTGATCTTGTTCAACGTTAAGTTCTTTAGCAATGATCTCCTTTCCAAAATGCTGAAGCAAAACCACAACATTCAGATACACATTCTTTCAAAAAGAAATCTCTCAGGGAGAGAGCAAAGCAACTAATTAAACCTTGTAAACGAGACCGGCGCTACTGAGTTTAGTGTTGAATCCGTGCCCAAAAACCTCTTCAAAGCCTTTCTGGTGATGATCATAACGGTCATGGTGGGGATCATAAACACCTCCAACGTCAAGCACTGCATCAAGTTCTGCCAATATCTGCACATACCCGAAGAAAAAACAATATCTTAAAGCAAATGAATTCAACTCAGAGTGTGCGTGAGAGAGAGATTTACAATCAAAACCCTAAATTCTAAAATTAAGCAGTCAATTACGAACAATTAAACAATCTCCGCCTAAACCAAGACAGAACTACCTAAAAAAACAAAACAAAAAAAAAGAGACAGAGCTACTTCAAAAAAAAAAAAGAAAAAAAAGACAGAACTACTTCAACAATTCAAAAAGTAATTATAAAAAAAAAAGACAGCTCAGATTGGCTTGTATTACCTTAGGGTCACGAGTACGGACGATATCGGCGCCGGAGAATTTATGGGAGAGGCGGATCATGAAGCAACCGAGAGCCTCGTCGCAGTGGAAGCTTCCATTATGAGTACCAACTCTCTTGACGGAAACTTCGGAAGGCGAAGATGGAGTGGTAGTAATAGTAGAGTAAACCCTAACGAGTGGAGAAGGAGCCATTGCTGCTGCAAGGAGAGGGAGAGGGTTGAAGTTTCTGATTAAACCCTTTGTTACAGGAAACATGACTGAGAAATTTCTGGGGAAGTTTATCAAATGGGCCCTTTTTATACGGTACAGTTTGGGCCTAATGTGCACCTTTTATCTTCTTCATGTTGTTATGGCTTTTGCACAATCATAGTGTACCTTTGTTTATAGCTGCAAATGATTCCACCATTGTGTGACGTGGATACTGCTTTTGGACATGTCGAGATTGTGTGTTTAGGAGAGGGATGTTTAGTTTTAGAGCATCTCCAATGTATTACTCCATTTTCTACTCTAAAATGGAGTAACTCCAAAATGCAGTTGAGTTTTATTCCAATGTATTACTTTATTTTCTACTCCAAAAGAATATTTTTAATATTATATTTATTTCAAAATTAGGAATATCACCTTTCATTTATACTATTTGCAAAACAGTCCATTTTAAATTTATAGTATTTCTATTAAATACAATATTAACCACAATTAAATTTTCATTATATAAATAAAACTACTCAACAAGGTTTTAAAATAATACATTTAATACATTAAAAATTATATTATATAGCTTAAACACAATAATACATCAATTCTAAAATATTCATTAGAGCTATAATAATTTTCCCACAAATGATCAACTAATGCATTTCGAAGTAAAAAATGAGCTTCTTTATCTTTGATTTCTCTGAAATGGGAAAGAAACGTTTGGAACTTCACATTATTATTTTCTTCAATTTTAATTTTCCTTGACATGACTTCTCTTTCAACTTCAATTGGCACCTCGAGATCACAATCATCTTCTATTATCATGTTATGTAAAAATTTAATAATATTTTATCGGATTATTTTAATAATTTTAATGGATCCGAAAATGATTTATCGGATTATTAAGCAATTATATTTGTTGTAAGTTTTATTTTATGTTATTTCTTTTGTATGGTGCTTATCTTTCATTTTCTATATGTATGATCTTTTATGTTTTATATTATATATATTATGTTGTATAAAAGAGTTCATCAGATGGTTATTTATATAACTAAAAAATATTAACAGTAAATTTTAAAATATATATAGTAAAATAATATTAATATACTTATTTATAATAATATTTTTATTAAAGACGAGGCTATTTATATAATTAAGAAATATTAACAGTAAATTTTCTAATATATAGTAAAATAATATTAATATACTTATCTATAATAATATTTTATTAAAAATGAGGTTATTTATATAATTAAGAAATATAACAGTAAATTTTATAATATATATAGTACCTATTTATAATAATATTTTATTTAAAATGAAACATATATAAATGTGGAGGACTATTTGATAAATAAAAAAGTTCAACTCCATTTTGGAGTAATGAGTTAGTTTACTCCATATTTAGAGTAATCATGTTTGTTACTCCATTTTGAAGTGAGTTTTGGAGTAGGGTTGGAGAAGATTTTACTGCAAAATGGAGTTTGGAGTGGGTTTTGGAGTGGGGTTGAAGATGCTCTTATGGGCTGGGAAGCGAAGGAGACATATCATCCTTTGTTTTTATTTCTGTCCCCAATATGGATGGATTTTTTGATAACTAGGTTGCTTATTTTATTGAGGTATTACACTGATATACGGATTTGTTTTACACCTTTTAGCTTCAATGTTATATTTTTATTCTCAAAGTCTTTGTTTTTGGAGCTAAGAAACATAACCTTGTTACAAAAACTTACTCATAATCAACATCATTAATCCTCTCGTACTGGCTCACTCTTCGTGTCTTTGGGGCTTTCTTTACAGTTTAATCGTCACTGTCTTTCTTCTTCAATGCAAAAACAAAATTAACGTACTTGTGAGTAGATTTCCTATCCAATTTCTGCAAGGCTTAGTTTTCTCTTTGTTTCTTGTCTAGTCTAGTAAAGACACAAAATTAAAAGGTTACCTTGGAATGTTTCTTGTCAAAAAGGATCCTCTTGTTTGATGAGAAGTTTTGAGATGTGTCTCTGAAGAATGCAAGAGTCTGAATATCACCATTTGCGATACTTGCTTCCAGCTACCCAAAGAAACAAAAACGAGAACAAATATTAAGAAAGCACAGAGTGTTGTTGTTGGTTACAGCCTTACAGGTTATAGTGGTTGAAGAGAAGAAGGAGAACCTGAACATGAATGATGCCCAAGACGATGCTTGTAATGGGCAACCAGCTCTCTTCCGGGGAAATGGACAGGTTTGAGCTGTAAGTTTTTGAATACGAAATCCAATTTAGGAAACAACCATAAGATTACCAGAGATTCCAATTGAAATCATCATCGGAGTAACAAAATCTTTTAAAATTGATCAAAAAAAGAAAAAGAAGAAGGCAAAGATTTGGAAGGTACCTGAGATAGGGAAGGAGATAAATGAGAGCATAGACTGCGTAACGCGTTTTCCCAGTGTCAAGCCAAGCGAAGACCCAACTCTGATCCCCAAGAGCAGAGCAGAGCAGAATTTGATTTTCATATAGGGTTTGTTGGCATCAAATAAAACAAAAAAGAAGGATCAAGTTTGGAACAGACCAGCCAATTGAAGTAAGGGATGAAGCTGATAATTCCCATTGCTGCTAATCTCATATCTGTTGACACTATCGCTGAATTCTCCTCTTCTTCTTCCTCATCGGCAATTCGCTTCGCTACCGGAAAAACAAACGAACTCAGTATGCACGCGCCTATTGCCGACGCCAGCGGCGCTTCCTGTGAAAAGTCCGCTCTGCATATTAATCGCTCCTTCCTACACAGCTAAGACGAACAAGAAGAAGAAGAAGACAAAATGTTAGGCACACATACCAAAAAGAAAAACATGATTGCTAGTTTCTTTAATCGATTGTTTTGTTACCTTGTTGTTGTTAGGGTTTTGTAAGGGATGGTAAGCTAGAGTAAGCGCCGAAGAAGAAAGTAGGCGCGGTTTGGCATAGAGAGAACCGGGGATTGAAAGCCACCCAGTCGACGGAGATGCCATTGATTATTCTTCTTTGAGCTCTCTGCTTAGTTGATTTGGATTTAGATTACACGCGCCATCCCTCCCTCCTAGTATTGGGAAAGTGACAGCAGCTTGATTTGTCAGAGAGACAGAAACAAGGCCCACAAATATCATCCTACTTATTGGCCCATTAGCCCAACTTCTTACAACTAATCTTTATTTTGTAAATGTTATTATTTGTTGCTAGTTTTCATTGCATTTGGGAGACTCATTGTGAGTTGAACAAAAAAAAAAGTAGACATTGCGAAGTTCCATGGGGAAAAGAAAAGATTGTATTAAAATGGGAATTCATGCAAAACAAAATCAAAACATCTGGCTGGCTATGGTGATGTCAATACAAAGGCAGAACTATATATGATCATAAAAAAAAGGAGAGGCAAAGGATGAAAAAAGAAAGAAAGTGTGGTGATTAAGCGGTAATAATACCGGCTAAAACATCACTCTTCCCTCTCGCATAAATTGTGTACACCAACCGTATCGCATCCAGCCATCCATCCAACGACTCCCATGAATCTGCTACCTGTTTTTTTTTTCCATATTTTTTTCAGTTTCAGTCTTTTCTTTCAACGGGTACGAATCTTTGAGCATATGTGATATCATGTGAGACGCTTACCAAGTAAACTGGGCCATGAACGGTATCAATGCAGAGACCAGCACCAGGAGGTAGAGTCAGATCAGCACATGGCGTCACTGACACTATCTCTGCTATATTCACTTTTACCGTCTTCTTCTCCACGCTTGTGCTCATTGCTTCTGATTTTCCAGACAGGTTTCTCCCCATTTCTCTTGCTTCAGGTTTCAGTACCTACACCCACGCCAGCTAGTAGGGTTAGCACACAGGCTTTCAAAAATCTCTCTAGAAACCATATCCATCTTTTTGCCTAGTCTCATGATTCAACTTCTTTTGTAACAGAACATTCGATCAAATTGAGAGAGAGTACCTGAAGAAGCCTCTCGTGATTGAGTTCAAACTCCGTGCGTTTCCAATCACTGTGAGGAGCGAGTGAGTTTCCCACAGGTGGTGCCGTTAGATATCCAACCTTAAGATGAGGTAGAGGTAGCTGCCAACATATATTTACATTTACATTTTACTTAGGGTTAATTCCAAAACTGAATCAACTTGAGTGCGTTAAGTGATAAGTCATGAAAAGTTACCATGGAACGAACGAGCCTCAAAGCGCTGCTGTAAACCTGGACCAGTAAAAGGATCAGCCTCTAACCATAATTGAATCAGTGAATTAAAGCCTGCCACTAATACACCTTTTGATTCTAGCAAAAAAGTTGGGTGATCCATCATAGGCTTACCGAATAACTTGGCTTCAAGGAATGAGCTGCAGCGATGTAGATGGCTGATTGGCTGTATAACTCACCCGGAGGAATGTCTTTTCCGTTTCCTGAACCCCCGGTTCTAAGTGTGTCTTCTGCTAATCCATACTGTAATACAGAGAAGGATCCACAGTGATCAATTAACTGGATTGCAGTTTGAATCATGCATGTAAAGAGTTCTGTGAAAGGATTCTCAAAGCATGACTGACCAGAACGGTTCCGAGGTTGTATATGGCTCGATGGAAATCAAACTGCAACCTGATTGCCGCCCTAAACTGTAAAAGTGAGAAGGGAGAGTAAGAAATCTTTCGTAATTATCAAATGAAACGTCTGAATTAGCCAGAAAGACAAGTACACACCTTGCTAATTGCAGTTCTGACCACTTTTTCCTTCTCTCTAGCAGGAACAATTTGGCTGAGTTCCTAATGAGAAAAGGAAAACAAGGGAGTTCTTTGGCATTATATTTTTTGTTAAAGGTAGGCACATCCTATGTCAGAACTGTAATGGAGATTAACACATGTCACTCAGTTACCTGCAACGCCAGTCCCCAGTTGTTTAAGGCCTGCAGATAATTGATAGTTCAAAATTTAAGTAAAAAAAATACAAAAGATTACAATACAGAAGTATACAGTTCACTAAGGTTTGGTTTCGAACAGACGAATTTGTAAAGTTTGTAATTTAGAAAAGGACTATTACCTGGGAACTGTTCCAGTTGAGCTGGACAGCCTTTTCATAGTTGTTGGTTGCCTGTTATTAGAATTTCAAACTGGTATTTAGAAGTTGGGATCAGTTTTCACAATTAGCAGGATAAGGTCCACAATAACTGACCTGTTCCCATAATTCTTCAGCTTCCTTTGTGCGACCACGCATCTTAGCTCTATCAGAGATTGCGATAGCCCAGTTGTAGTATGCCTGTCAAACATAAAAGTTGAAGCCATTTATACGATCTGAAAATCATGATTTTGCTTGTTCACATTTGTGATAGCCATTTTGCAATGACAGAGATGGTAAACAAAACTAACAAGCCTATGAATACATACATCATAGAGCGTAGGGCAGAGACGGGTAGCCTCATCGTACTTTTTACAAGCTTCCTCAAGCAAATCATCTTTAGATGGTGAAACAGAATCTGCGCTGACATTATCAGCACTTTCCTGTGGAGAAATTTATAGGCCGAATCAAAGTCAACTCCTTAATCACACTTCCATATCAATATATACATATTATCCAAAGAGAATCACAAATAAGAGAGAAGTTTATCAAGAGTGAAGTGTAAAATAAGAGAGAAAGAGAGAGACCTGGAGAATAAGTGCCCAGTTGTATAAAGCATCATGATCATCTGGATTTCTCTCAATCGCACTAGCATACCTACAAACGTAAAAAGATGAAATCTAAAGTCAATGAAACTATTCTACTAAAAATCTCTCGTATCTATCAAAGCCTACCTTTGAAGGAATACATTCCAAAGAAATAACAGCTAAACACTAAAGCCTGAAGCCATATCTCTTGTGTAGAGTTGATAATAAAAAAAATGCTAAAACATACTTGCGGGCAGCAAAAGCAAGAACACGCTGGCGAGATCGGCCTTCTTCGTCGTTGACTTGGATCCTGTTTATCAGATCCATTGCAGGATTGTTCTCCGCTGCTGCTTGAGATGCACTCTCTCGGCTGTAAATTAACCAAATTTGGACATGATCAAGGCCCTGATGTTGAGAGCACAAATAAGCTGAAATGGATTAAAATAAAGAGGGATACCTATAGGGGGAAACAGTACTGCGAGGGGTGCCATCTCCTTCATCGCTTTTTAGTTCGCTCAGAAGCTCTCTCATTGTAAATGTCCTGTTTCCTGCATCCTCTTTCTTCATCACCGCCGCCTGCTGCTGGCTTCTTCCCTGATCCCCCTCTTCCGTAGATCCGATCTGCTTCTCCTCCGGCGGCGACAGATCCACATGTGGTAACTCCGGCTCCCTTTCCACCGGTTCCAATTCCTTCGCCTTCTCATCGATTACCACTGCTTCCAATTCCTTCGCCTTCTCATCGCTTACCACTGCTTCCAATTCATCCGCCTTTACTTCCGATTGTATTTCCTCCGCCTTCACCTCCGATTGAATTTCGTCTGTAGATTTGGGATCGTGGTCGGCCAATGGTATCGGGGTCGGATGTTCGTCGACTTTGGAATCAGTGGATGCTGTCGCATTCTGCAGGTGAGGCTCTTCAACGGTATCAGCCATGCTTGCAATTCTTAACAGTCCCCCACACTGATCTAAATCCAACAAGAAAGAAGAATTAAGAGATCTTGTTCAAAAAAAGAAAAAAGAAAAAAATTAAGAGATCTGCACTATTTACTAAAAGTGGACAGACCGATAGAAATGTGTTTAAAACTCTAGCTCACTTAGAGGCTCTCCATCTACAAAAAGTCAAACCTTCTGTTAGATTGCGCAGGTTTAAGTCACGTGATTCTCTATTATCCGTTTATTAATCAATCTAACAGAGTAACAGGGTTGCTTTTTAGAGCATTTCTCAGTCATTAATCCCTTTTACTTCTCTTTTATTTAAGTAACAAAATATTGCAAGACATGAATAAAAACGTTTTCGACCGCTTTTGGGATATTTTTGTTTAACATTTTTAAGTAACAATAACAGATGAACACTAACCAAACAAAAAAAGAGTAACAAGTGATGGTGGTAAAGAGTGAGATTCAATCAACACACACTCTGTCTCTCTCAGATCTTGTCGTGAAGATTGGCAACCAAGTCATGAGCATCGTCAAGAAGTTTCCATACATCAAGATGACCAGCCATGCTATTACATTCCTTCATTATCTCATCCATCCCACTGTACTCCTCTATTATCGTCTTCCTCCTCTGCAGCACGCTTGCCGCTATCGCATATAGCAACAAATCTTCTGTCGGCGGTGCCCCTAACCTTATTCTACCCCATGTCGCCTTTGCAATCCCCGTTCTTATCGCTGCTTGATCCGCCCACATTACTTCCCACAGACACAGCGTCTGCTCAAAGGTCAGCTCTCGTCTGAACAGAACCACCACCATACGGTACACAAAGAAGCAGTCTTCCGCTTCTAGGTTCTCTAAGTGCCTGTACAAGCGGATGTCTTTGCATTTTATGATTTTCGACACCATTGAGAGCTGTCGCCTGATTCCAACCTCGTCAAGCCGGAAATTATTCCGTGCTTTACTCATGAACCCGACAAAGCACCAGAATGCTAAGGCGTCGTCTTCGATTACTGCTATTAATGGAGATAGTAAGTCGCTCATTCCTTGACAGTACCCGATTTCTGGGTCGTACACTGCATAGGCTTCGAGGATCCCAACCAGACGGGCTGCGTGGAAGATCCGGCAGGAGTCCAAGTGCTCGTAGTCGTTAAGACCAACCTGTGTGGCTATTCCTCGGGCTTTTGTGTCAGACACAGCAGCTTGAGACGGTGAGTAGAATACCCATTCATCATTTGCTCTCACTGCATCCAGGCGGATGATTCTCTGCCAAGTTGTGGTGAATTCCTCTTCTGCCTTAGATTTAGGCTTTGACGATGGAGTCAGAGTGCCTTTTTCTTGGTTGATTTTACCGTGGCTTACTGTTTCTTCTTTGGCTACAAGAGGCAAAATCTCGGTTTCTTCTGAGTTAATGGAGTCTTGGTTTTCTGCTTCGTCTTTGGCTATAAGAGGAGAAGTTTCGGTTTCTTCAGAGTTGGCTGCATCTGAGTTAACAGTGTCGTGGCTATCTGCTTCGTCTTTGGCCTCAAGAGGAGAAGTTTCGGTTTCTACAGATTTGGTTGAGTTTGACTTAGAGATGTCTTGGGTTTCTGCTTCGTCTTTCGCTAGAAGAGGTGAAGTCTCGGTTTCTACAGAGTTGGTTGAGTTTGACTTAACCGTGTTGTGGCTTTCTGCTTCTTCTTTCGCTAGTAGAGGTGAAGTCTCGGTTTCTTCAGATTTGGTTGAGTCCGAGTCATTAGCAGTATCTTCGGAGGTAACGCCACTCTTTTTACAGTCCCCATCCTGAAGAATTGATTCGGAATTCAACTCTTCTGATTCTTCTACTTGGATGGATCTCTTTGAACTGTTGACTTCTGCAATATCATGGGAATCAAGAACCTGGCTGTCTTCGGTGCTGCTGCTCTGAGCTGTTTGCTTTGAGTCACAACCATTTTCATTGCGTTTATGAATCTCGCGACACTGTCTCCGCAGGTTTTCGTATTCCTTCCTGCAGGACTTACATATATAAGAATCTATTTACATACTGACACGAAATATAAGTGACAGGAAACTACTACTTTCTATTCATCGTTTTATCTACACATTTAGCAAGTCACTAACCAGTTGCCACCTAACGGGAACAGAGAAAAATGGGAAACATAATGTTGGTAGAAAGTTGAGAAGCCATGAAACTCTACATAAGTATAAGCAAACGTACTGTTTCTGCTGTCGAATAGAACCTCTTTCTTCTTCTGTGCTGTTTAAGTCATACCTGTGAGAGGTAAGTAGAATAAGGTTACAGCGTGTCGGGAGTACTCATAAATTGAACTAAATATAGAGTGAAGGCCGGGATAGTCTTACAAAGCCCCAGGAAAAAAAAAACATAAGGCGACTCAGGAAAAAAAGACATAAAGGCGACTCTGAGACTTTCCCATCTGAATATTCACTTCTAATTATGAGTACTTTACTGGTGTGCTGTTTATTCTACTTTAAACCTATATAACATAAATGACCAACCCCAAAGAAAAATCTACACTTCAACATTTAGAACATGCATGAGTAACAACAAACTTAAGGCCAAAACAAGGGAAAATCTCCATGGAAAACGCAAAGTATATAACTGGGTGGGTCAAATCCAACTTCAGCATTAGGTACATAAAAGAAGGAAAAAAATGAAAAAGATGCTGATTCTTACACTCCAAGGAGGAACGGCCAAACTTCTGGTCTGATGCTTGGATCCACACCCTGAAAACAAATATGGGAAAATTTTGGGTTATGGGAAACTTTTTGGGTTAAAATCAGAGTGTTCAAAAGGTTAGTCAAAAAGCAGCATACCCCACTGCGAACTTTCTTGAGAAATTTGACACCTCCATCCCTGAGTCGACCTTGGTGGGTGAAAAAAGAATTCCACTGACTAGGCTGAAGAGCATGCTTTCTTCTCCTCAGTGGCCAAGGTGATCCTATGCTCCCTCTGAAGAAGTGGATGAGCAACTTCAGTAAGTAAGTAAATAAAACAAGCTACATGTTTTCTTTAAATACCAAGAAAGCATAGCAACCAATACGCCATTCAAGATAACCCAATAAACAAGCTAATCTAACTTATCACAAAAAGCTTTGCTGATTGGACCCTCCAAGAAGCAACTAGAAATACTATCAAATCAAATCTACTTAAAACTTGAGAGTAGTGAACAAACTTGGCTTCTCTCTCTCTCTAGAGTAGAACACAGCCAGATCTTTGATGTTTACAAATCAATATATACCTACGGGAGTAGACGGTGAAAGCCATGGCGAGACCGGCCATGACGGTGATAGCGACAGCTAAGCCAACATTAGAAGGAGCAACAGCCGACGACCATAATCCGCCGGAGTGGCCGTTCCTCGCGCCGCCGCCGCTGCCATCGGCAAAGACGATCCATCTCCCGCCGATGATCAGCAAGAAGAAGACCACGGCGAAGGAGCGAATAGCCATGGTCGTCGTCAATCGTAGTCGTCCAAACATCATACCCCCAAGCAAGCTAAGCTAGGGATCCGCTCACTATTTTATTTTTCTCCAAGATTTCTAGACTCTCATAACCCTTTGTACAGCGGGCTCCACACGCAAATTAAATGAAAATTGTTTAAAGACAGAGTTGACGGTGGTTTGGTTAATGAATTCGGCCCATGGGCCTTCATACAGTGGGGTTAAAACACTCCAGCTTTTTTGATATTATTTTAGTTGTAATTTAAGTATTTTTTTTAAAAAAATATTTTTTTTATCATAAAGATATATAATTTAATTTTTTTATCATAAAAATATCTCATAATGTTAATCTATACTATTATTTGCGAAGTGATTTTTCACAACGGAACTCCTACGTTAAAAGTTGGAGTGGTTAATATCGTTTATACCCTTAATGAATAAAATATATAAATCAGCAAAAATAAAAAAAAATGAATTTATATTTATTTGATTAGATAAATAATTTAAATTAATAATAAGGATAAAAATTATCCATAATCTAAATATATATTTAAAAATAAAATAAAAAGATAATTCCTATATATATTGTGTTCTTATCAGAAAAATATATTTAATTAATATATAATCAACCACAAATTATAAACAAATTTCACTGATTTGATGACTATTATTATCTAAAAATAGTTGATATTAATAAACCATAAACTAAAACTGAATTAATATATAAGTAACAATAAATTAATTATATTTAAATAAGTGAATTTTCTGATTTATCATATTCTCCATAATTTTATGTAATTATACTTACTAGTTGCATACTCCCCGCGCAAGCGCGGAGCCGGAATCATTATGTTTGCGTATATTTTTTTCGATTTAGTGGTTTAGTAGATTCTTCTAATGACACCAAATATTAATGAAATGAAAAGAATGTAGTAAGAGTGTAAAATGAAAATATTGTATATCTAATGTGTTAAATGTTACTTATATGCGAAGTAAGGTTTATAGGAACAATTAGATTATAATATAGTTTTTAGTGTGTAAAAGTAGGTGTCTATTTTTTTTTTTGCTGTAAATAGTTTTTATATCGTATGTCAAAACTTGATATAATTCTATATTTATAGTATTTATATTTGTATTAAACGATTTATCAATTTAAAAATAACCTTAATTAAGTTAATATTCGTTGTTTAAGTTTCATTAGATAGGTTTATATATATGGTTTTTTGTAAGTTTGGGTTTTGTTCATAAATGATGGGGCATTTTTATCTACGGCGTCATCGAGGAATCCATTCGCCGAAGTCTAGAGTCGGTGGTGAGGAATGTTTTCAATGAAATTATAGTAGTTATTAAAATGTAAGAGAAATTACATATTCATTTAATAAATAACGAAAAATACTTAAATTTTGTTGNTCATAAATGATGGGGCATTTTTATCTACGGCGTCATCGAGGAATCCATTCGCCGAAGTCTAGAGTCGGTGGTGAGGAATGTTTTCAATGAAATTATAGTAGTTATTAAAATGTAAGAGAAATTACATATTCATTTAATAAATAACGAAAAATACTTAAATTTTGTTGTTTATTTTATTTTATTTCACATACAATTTTTTGAAAATATATTAGGAATGAGTTAAATGTTATTTATATGGGAAGTAAGTTTATAGGAATAGTTAGGCTATAATATAGTTTTTCGTGTGTAAAAGTAGGTATTTTGTTTTTGCTGTAAATAGTTTTTATATCGTAGGTCAAAACTTGATATAATTCTATATTTATAGTATTTATATTTGTATTAAACGATTTATCAATTTGAAAATAACCTTAATTAAGTTAACATTTTTTGTTTAAGTTTCATTAGATAGGTTGTTATATATGTTTTTTTGTAAGTTTGAGTTTTGTTCATAAATGATGTGGCATTTTTGTTTACGGCGTCATCGACTGTGGGAATCCATTCGCCGGAGTCTGAAATCGGTGGTGAGGAATGTTTTCAACGAAATTATAGTAGTCATTAAATTGTAAGAGAAATTACATATTCATTAAATAAATAACGAAAATAATTAATTTTTGTTGTTTTTTTATTTTATCTCATATACAAATTTTTTGAAAATATTTATTAGGAAATATGTGCAATGATTTCACTTTTTGAGCTTTTAATCTATATTATTCAAGCCTCATTAAGCCATCCACGTAGATAGCCGCGTGGGATTCACTTTTTTTTTTGGTCGGTTCGTTTTTGGATTCATTTTTTATTATTTTTGGGTTGAACTATATTATAATAGGATAGTTTTAAGGCTCTTTAAGCCATCCGCGTAGGCAACCGCGTGAGACTTGCTTTTTTTTTTATTGTTCGTTTTTGCATCCATTTTTAACTATTTTTAGTTTGAACTCGGTAAGCTTTAGGGTTTATCCAACTATTTTGATCTTTAAAACAGTAAGTCATAAAAAACATAAAAACCTTACAAACAAAAAGCCCATATGATAATAACCTAAATAAAAAATCAAAATTAAATGATGGCCGCGTGGTTTGAACCCACGATCTTGCATGCTTAATTAGATACCTTATACCACTTGACTAAAGTGTATTTTATTGTTTGTAATCATCTTACCAAGACTATAAGTTTTAAAAAAAATATCTATAGGACCCACAAAACTGCTGACGTGGCGCGTTGTGGAGTTTAGAAAGTGTACTATTATAATATAGATTTATCATGTTTTTATGATTTTGACTAATAATTAATTATTACCCTTAATTAATGACTAAATAAAATTATTATTATATAATTATGAACCGTATATTAATTAGATTTACTACCCTTAATGACAAAGCAAACATAAACTTAATGACTAATTGGATTTATTACTATATAATGACTAGTTAGATCTATTACTATATAATAATTAGAAACAAATCTTATTTGTCATGTTTCTTATGATTTGATGATTATCATTATCTAGACTAATGATTATAATAAATCTAATTATTCATTAAGGATAGTAAATCTAATTGTCATGTTCTTATTATTTTTACTACCCTTAATGACAAAGCAAACATAAACTTAATGACTAATTAAATTTATTACTATATAATGATTAATAGTTATTACTATTTGACCAAAAAAAAAATTATTACTATATAATAATTAAGAATTTCAATATGTAATTAAACATAAGTAAAAAACGAATTTCAATGATTTTAGATTTATCTTTATATAAAAATATTTTATATTGGATTATAAAATCTTTATTAACCTTGAAATATAATTATATTTTTAGTAATATATCATTAGTTATAAATTAAAAATAAATTTCATTTATTTGATAATCATCCTTTTTTTTATATTATGTCTTTATCAACATTGAAAAATAATTATATTTAAAATAATTATATTTGTTAATATAGTTAATTGTAAATTAAAAACGAATTTCATGAATTTGATAATTATCATTATCTAATTTTTTTATTGTGTTATAAGTCTTTATTAACCTTGAAAAATAATTATATTTGTTAATATATATTTAATTATGAAAAAATAATTCGCAAAGAATTTATGTATAGATAGTTTACATTACTAAAGATAATTTTATTATAATTTTTGTGTCTAAAAATGATATTAATTTATTAGTAAATATTTTAAATTTATGAGTATTTTCACATTTAATTTGTGTAATGACAATTATTTATATAATGATGAAAAATTTTATATATAGAAAAAAATTGTTTAGATTATTATTAAATATTTTGAGTGTATGAACAATAATTTATTATAATTTACTTAAATTGATTATATTTGTTTATAGATATTAGAAAATTATTAAGTCCGCAAGTGCGGGCAAAACACCTAGTTATCTTGATACTAGTACTATGGTCCCTGCTATACATATTCAAAATATATTTATCAATATAAAATATTAATACAAAAAGTAAATGTATATGAATAGTACAAATATACAAAAAGCATGCACATTGTTTTACAAAATCGTCTATATTAGAAATTTATAGCAAATAAATATAAATATTTTTTGAAACAAAACGTTCGTATAGCATTAACAGTTCTTATTTTGATTGTCATTGTTTACTTGACTTGATAGTGTTTATCTTATGAATCTTTAAACAAATTAATATCAATGTTGAAATGAAATTAACCAACTTGATGGTTTCATTATAAATTTCAATAGCATATACAAATGGCTGATGCAGAGATCCACTAAATAAACGAAAGTGTAATAACAAATAGAGGATTTGTAAAGTAAAAACAAAATCGTGGAAATATTGTATTCTAGTGGTTAAAGTTTAAAAGTTTATATATCCAAGTCTGAGGTTTGAACCCCAAACTATGTCATTTCTTGTATATTACACATTATAGGAGATCCCGGTTTCAATCTCTGGAGAAAGTAATTTATGCAAATTACGAAAGAAAGACTTACAATGGATCTTCAACATGGTGCAAATAAATCCAATCAGACGCGAATTTTTATAAGATTACTCTCGTGATGTAGTTAGACGTAGATTTTCATAAGACATATAGTATTGTCGGTTGTCAAATCGTCTATGTAATCTTTCTCATAATTGTACTATCAGAATGACTCGCGTTGAAAAAAAAAGAAGTAAAAACAACATCTCACTGCATTACACCATTAGCGTTTATGAACTCGGATGGCTACATGTTAAACTCCTTTCAAGTCAGCTTTCTTTGGTCATAAAACTCTGCCAAAATGAATTCAAATAAAGAACTGATAAAAAAGTAATTGTGAATCAGATTTGGCGTCAATCATACATAAAAACCTCAAAACTTGTCATTGGTAGATGAAACAAAAGTGCAAAAACAATCACTCTTCTTTTACAAAAACTAACTATTGTTTTTCAAAGGAGAAAAGATGTTATTTTCAATGATTCTTTGATTCAGTTTCTTTCTGTCTTCGTGTTACCAAGAATTGTAAGCTTAGTTCTATGAACAAGAAAAGATTTAGAATCAATATCTTGAATTTTTTGGATGAATATGGAGAGAAAGTGAAAGAGGTGATGTTTTTAGTTCATAAAAAAGAAATGGAAGAAGTGTAAATTGATTTTAGGTGTATTAAGAGTTTCAAATTGGTTGTTCGTGGTGGTTGGTGTATTCATGGCAATTGTAATATTGTAAATACTTGAAGAACATGAAAATGAGGGAATAAAATACTTATTTTCAAAAAAAAAAGACATTTTCGTGAATAATCTAAACTTATGGGGTGAATAAGATAAATGAAAATTCCAAAAAAAAATCATGGGTTTATGTTTGACTTTGAGTTTTGCATCATATTCGCAAATGACTGTGTGCTTTACTTAGTATGTAGTGTTACAAATATCCAATTTTTTTAATCAAATTAAAATGAAGAATGGATCAAATTAAATTTTATGAATATTTATCCACACCTAGGCAGTAATGTATTTCTTATAAAATTAATTATATTTTTTTGAAGTACTATTAATTTAATATCACTGAAATTATTTAATCATAATAATGATATATTTAGTATTGGTTAAAAGTTAAAACACAGACAAAAAAAAACTTTTTACCTTTTATGAGAAGGAGACTGAGAGAGGGAGCACATTTTAAGTCTGTTTCTTTTTGTTTTTTTTTTTTGTTTAAAAGTCTGTTTCTTTTTCTTTGTAAATATTTGTTTCACTGAATTCATTTGCAGTCCATCCATTCCATACCACATATTCTCCGGTAACAATTAAACTTTTGTGCACATGCCAATCACAAGACTTTTCTTATTGAAAACATATAAAAATGAATACATGCGCGGGCTGGAGAGAGTGAAATGCGAGGTAGGCATGTGAATGTCACATGGAGTAAATGAGAATTATGAAGACAGTTTTCTCTGCAATCTCATCTTCATCTAATCCAACACAATCATGTCCCAATAATTCACCTACCACTCTTCTCTCTATATTTTTTTCTCTTTTAAATTTCCTTTTATATTAGGTTATTTCTCAACTTGGGGGTGTTTGTGGGACTAAAATTTATAATGATTTTCAGAATTTTAGAATCTAGTGTTATTGGTTTATAGAACTTTAGATTCTCATTAAAGACTAGTGTTATTAATTTGATGATTTAGTAACTCTATACACAATAGTTTGTTATTCAAAATTTTTAAATTTTAATGATTCTTTAAATCTACTAAAGTTTGTGTTATTTGGAGTTGTATTCTTCACCATTTAACTCATAACACAAACTTTTGAGAATACTACATATATACTTAAGATTTTTAGAATCATTATATCAATTTATTTTTCACCTAATTTCACATTATACAAAACTCTCTATAACTCTTTTCAAATTTAACAAATTCATCAACTTTAAAAATCAACAAACTCTATATAAATATAACTCCCACTAACAGCCCCTAAGTTCTGACTTTTTCTCAATACTATTTTGATTTACAGTATCATCGTCCTAGTGCTGAAAATGAATCTAGCCTTCCGTGCTACATAGAACATACTTACATTTCAGTGTAACGTTTTGTTAGTAAATTATGCTGAATCACAGAAATTGAAAGAAAAATAAACAATTTGACCTAATTTGATCCGAGATACATTCAACCAAGAGATAGTATGTATCTTGATCATCCACCGATAGAATATTTGACTTTTTTAGTATCCAATACCATATACATGTGAATCATTATAAGCCTAAAATGTTTAGTATATATGCTGTATTGAACAAAACGAAAAAAAAGTCGTCAAATTGATGAAATATGACTTTAATATGTTTGTTCTTTCTATCTTTTTCTTCTTGCCTTTTCATTACTTTTACCACCTACATTTCCACAATATCTTTTCCTAATAATATATACCTGCCTCTTCCTTTCATCATTGCGTTCTTGTCTCCTTCTCTTTCACTTTATATTCTTTATAAATTATAAGCTGATCATCTCTATTGTAAAAGCTAGGGTTCTTCTTATGGACTCCATGTTCATCTCTGAAGCTTTTTCTTTTGAGGGGATTGTTGTCTGGCACGAGGCCGTTAACTCAGATCTACTATCGGTTATATAATATACATATATATATGAACGATCAGTTAAGTGGTTGATGACGTCGGACCAGGCTTCATTCCCCTCAGTTACATCGCTTCGATTCACCGTCGAGTCATTTCCAGGTTAGTTTAGATTTCTTTTTGTATATATCACTCACTGAACTCCAGTAAACTCATATTTTTCTATATGAGTGGTTGCACAGAACATTTATTTGGTCCCTTCTGCTGGGAACTTTTGGAGCTACCAAATCTCGTGGGATGAATTAGCTAGTAATTGCAAGTTGAGGTTGCTAGTTATATTCGAACTAATCAAGATCAGATTCGTTAGTTGTGTATATCCCATGTAAATAATGAATGGCAAATAACTTCTCGTTTCTGAATATAATAGCAATCCGAGCTTTTGAATGGTAGAAATTTGAGATCCGTTATCAAGGCTTATAATCCATTGGCTCTGGATAATTACTTTGTACTGCTTAATTATAAATATATATTTTCGTTGTTGCACAAACATTTATGAATGTGGAAAGCATTTGAAGAAAGAAGAAGAAGAAAGGCAAGTCGAGCGGAGAAGAATTTTTGCTTTTAGGTGATGCTTACAAAAAATGACTTTTAGTACAAATGAGTGAATGAATTCTCTTCCTGTTTTTTTTTTCTTTTTTTGAGAAATGAATTCTCTTCTTGTTGCATTTTTAGAAAACTTTATTAATGAAGCGTGTCATTCACAAAGGTGAAAAACTACAGAATCAATCACATTTCTCTCACTCAATAAAGTTTCGAATGTTTGGTCATATTAAAAGAAAACGGTTTGTCAATAATTAGCACACCTACATTGCTAATCACATTCATACTATCCTGCGAATGACATGCTTGTAACTAACTCGTCTTAAGAAATTTGGTTATATCTTATCAAAAAAAAAAAAGAAATTTGGTTAAATTAAAATGTCACATTTTGTCATGCTCATTTCACCGCAGCTGCACCGCATCAATTAGTTCGTCATCAGCACAACAATAATTTATTGTTGTTTTTGTACTATTTTTACTTTCTTTTCTGTAAACACTAATTGAATTCACAATTCAATATTTTGATTATGCATTTGTAAGACACCACATATACTATGCGTAAAATCAATTCATACACTTACTACGACGTTATATATACCATTAGAAAGTTGGTATGTGTCCCTGTATCTCTTTTCTTACATGTGTTCTTTTCTGCGTTGCTTTAAGAAGTTAAGATGGATAGCTAACCATGCATGTGAGTACATAAGGATAGCTTGGAATCATATTCGATTTTCAAAAGAAATATAGTGGAAGTGGCGATGCCATACGTAAAAAGGAAGAGACTCATAGAATGACAGAGGCAAATAGAGCTAATATTTGATGCTTCCCAGCTAATATTTGATGCTTCCCAGCGGCAAATAGAGCTAATATTTGTGCGCTTGATTTCAAAGAACAGAATGGATAAGAAGAGCATATTCTGTGTCCGTTATGCTTTTCAAACTGCTGTTTATGCAATTTGGAGAGAGAGAAATGGTATTAGACATGGTGAGAAGCCTAAGTCCTTGGTTATTCTTAAAAAGCTCACGGATAAGATGGTGAGAAACAAGCTGAGCCTTGTTAGAATGAAGGGTGGAAAGGGGTTGGAAGGTGTTCTCCAATTTTGGTTTCAAACAAGGTTTTAGTTGGTTGTTATGAGATGTCTATAATCTGAGTTTTGTTGATCAAGGTTTGGACTAGTTTGTAAAAAGGCTTTTTGATGAATAAAATTTAAAATTCATTCAAAAAAAAAAAAAAAAAAAAAAAACTTTACATTCATTCTAGTTATTTTTAAACACACGATATTTCTCCACGGCATACGAATACAAACGTTCGAAAAATATCGTGAAACTATGCCCAATAATTTACATAATATTGACAAAATTAGGTTTCAATATAATCTTCTATCTTATTTATCGGCGTTAACTAGCCTTCTCATATATACTCATACAATCCCAAGTTTATAATAAAGTTTACATAAACCCAAGATATGCCCAAATCACAATATATATGAGATATTAACATATCCCAATATCCCCCCTCAAGTTGGAGCATACAAATTCTGAATGCCTAACTTGAGAAGAAACGCATCAAACTCCTTTCTTCCTAGTGCCTTTGTCATTATATCGGCCAGCTGCTCCTTGGTAGACACATGAAATGGTTTGACAATGCCGCGAACAATATCATCCCGAACAAAATGACAATCCGACTCCACATGCTTGGTTCTCTCGTGAAACACATGATTGTTACTTATATGAATGGCTGGTTTACTATCACACCTGATTGTCATTGGCTCATCATGACTAATTCCAAAATCGAGCAGGAGTGTTTTGAGTCCTCGAATCTCTGCAGTAACCTCAGCCATTGCTCTGTACTCCGCTTCCGCCGAAGATCGAAAAACAGAATCTTGTTTTTGTGTTTTCCATGATATCGACGATTCTCCAAGCTCCACAAACCATCCCGTAAGTGATCTTCTCGACAATGGACATCCTCCCCAGTCCGAATCACACCATCCCGTTACATGTTTCCATGAATCAGCTCGCAGTAGAATTCCTTGTCCCAACGTCCCTTTAAGATACCGAACCACCTTGAGTGCAGCCAACCAATGTTCTTCTCTTGGAGCATGCATAAATTGTGATAGACCATGTATGGAGTACGTAAGATCAGGACGTGTTGCAGCGAGATATATTAGGCGTCCCACCAGTCGCCTATAAGTCTCCGAATCAGTCAACAAAGCTCCATCAGCTTTTGCCAGTTTGTGATTTTGATCAATAGGAAACCCAGCCGGTTTACAACCAAGAAGCTAGGCCTGGGCATTTTCCGGTTCGGATCGGGTTCGGGTCGGGTTAGGTCGGGTCCGGGTCCTTCGGGTCTTAGATATTTAGACCCAATAGGGTAATTAGACTTTGTCGGTTCGGGTTCGGTTCGGGTCCTACCGGTTCCAGGTCGGTTCAGGTCTTATATAGTTAGACCTAATGGGGTAATTAAAATTTATTGGTTCGGATTCGGTTCGGTTTCGGGTCAGGTTCGGTTGGGGTCCTACCGGGTATGACCCAAAAAAATACCTAAAACACACAAAAAATACTGGAAAATATTTAAATACCCAAGAAATACCCAAAATTTTACACAAAACCTAACCCGAATACATAAAAATATCCAAAATTTTATCTGATTATTCGAATTATATTTTAAAAAAACCTAAAATTTTACTTAAAACCCGTAATTATATCCGAAAACCTAAATCCAAAACATAAAATAATACTCATAATACCATAAAAATACTAAAACATATATATATACATAATATATACTAGATGTTTTGGATATTTCGGGTACCCCATCGGGTCTCCGATTCGGGTCGGTTCGGGTCCAAGACCCGCGGGTCCTCCACATCAAGACCCAATAGGGTAAAATGATCGGTTCGGTTTCTACCCGAACCGCACATTTTCGGGCCGATTCCGGGTCGGGTCTTCGGGTCCGGGTAAAATGCCCAGGCCTACAAGAAGCCCTACTTCATTAACAATATCCGTCGCATACTTTCTCTGACAGAGATAAAAACCAGTTTTGTTTCGCGCCACTTCTATACCCAAGAAATACTTGACTGCCCCAAGGTCTTTCATTTTAAAACAAGTAGCCAAGTAATCTTTTAACACCTTGATCGCTTGAGGTGATGTTCCAGATATGATCAAATCATCAACATAAATTAATATGCGCAATCGAATTCCTTTCTTAAAGTATACAAAGAGTGAATGATCAGACCTTGACTGTGTGAACCCATACGCTTGGAGAGCTTGCGACATCTTAGCGAACCAACAACGGGGCGCTTGCTTTAATCCATATAATGATTTATGTAATCTACAAACTTGAGTTTCTCCCTTATCTCTGAAACCGGGTGGCAATTTCATATACACCTCTTCATGTAAATCTCCATGAAGAAACGCATTGTGCACATCCATCTGATTCACTTCTTGATTTTCTTTGGCCGCAATGTCAAGAAACAATCTCACTGTAGTCATGCGCGCAACCGGCGCAAATGTTTCTTCATAATCAATCCCTTCTTCTTGGTGATTTCCCAATACCACCAGACGGGCTTTGTATCTTTCTATCGAACCATCAGCTCGATACTTGATTGTAAATATCCATTTGCATCCAAGAGATTTCTTTCCGGGAGGAAGCTGTTCTAGTCGCCAAGTATCTGCTTCTTCCAAGGATGCAATTTCCCTCTCAACTGCAACTACTCATCGCTCATCTTTCATAGCCTCAATAAATGATCTTGGTTCCATGTTAGCCGACATAGCCACGACAAAGTCCAAATGTTTCTGTGTAAACCGATCACATGAAACAAAATTACAGATTGGATATTTCGTACCTGAGAATATCTGATGAGCAGGTGTTAATGTAGAGAGAGTAGAGGGTTGTAGAACAGCAGCCGTCTGAACAACAAAGTCCTTGAGTCTGGTAGAAGTATACTTTTGTCGATGTCCTCTACCGAGAGGTTCAGCCGATTCTGTCACTATAGGTGGCAGTGTCTCCGTGGTCGGAGATGGAGACACCATCGATTCACTGTTACTCTGACCTTGTATCTCTTCTTCATCATCACTATCTAACTCGTCGGCTGGAGGAGGAGCACCCAACTCTCCGTTAGACACCGGCGCTACATCACTTATTGCAAACGGGAATGTGGCTTCTTGAAACACTACATCACGTGAAACAAACACGACATGTCGCTCAAGATCATATAATTTCCATCCCTTTTTTCCATAGGGATAACCCAAGAAGACACAACGCCGACTGCGAGCTGCAAACTTATCGCCTTTATGGTTCAAATTGTGCGCATAATCTAAGCATCCCAAGACCTTCAAATGTTTATATCCTGGAGCATGACCAAACAGCAACTCAAATGGAGTTTTATTATGCAGCAATACAGAAGGAGTGCGATTTATCAAATATGCGGCAGTGAGTACGCATTCCCCCCAGTATTCAATTGGAAGGCTGGACTGAAACCGTAACGCTCTCGAAATATTCAAAATATTGCGATGCTTGCGTTCCACTCTTCCATTTTGTTGTGGAGTATGAACACAAGAAGTCTCATGTATGATCCCTTGCTCCTGGAAATATCGTGCAAGACATGTAAACTCAAAACCGTTGTCACTTCGAATCCTTTTAACCTTCTGAGAGAACTGTCTATCGATCATGGCGATAAAATTTCGAATTTGTAGTGGCGCCATTGCTTTATCAGCAAGAAGATAGAGCCACACAGCTCGAGAATGATCATCTACGACTGTTAGAAAGTATTTCGATCCACAGAAAGCCGTAGTCCGATACGGATAAGTCACAATGAATCAAATCAAAATTTTCTTTCGCATTATTTAAACTGTCAGGAAAACACTGTCGAGTTTGCTTAGCTCGAAAACAGATATCACAACTCTTAATAGAAAGCTCATTATTAGTACTACTAGATGAAATCCGAACTCCAGGTATGCTTGATGTTACTTGGAGAGACGGATGACCCATCCTATTATGCCATAAAACCAAATCATTCTTCAGTATGTAAGGAAGTCACGATCTCCACACTTCGAAACCGATACAACCCCTCTCCCTCTCTTTCACCCGCTCCAGTCAGCATCCTCGTTGTTCGGTTCTGTAAAACCACAAGTTTGTCAGTCACTTGTCCAACCAAATAATTATCTGTCACAAATTGTCCGAGCAAGATCAAATTCGTATGAATTCATTAACATAATAAACATTCTGCAATGACAGCTGCGATGTCAACCGAACTGTTCCCTGCTTGAGAGTGAGCACATCGGCTCCGGCAGGTAGCACGACTGACACCGGGGCAATGTCACGGATGTCCTCCAGTAAATCTAAACGTCCAGTCATATAATGGGTCGCTCCAGTATCAAGTATCCAAAATGTATCATCGGTCTTACCAGTCAAGTTTGCTGATTTTCCTGCATTGATGAGTTTCTGAATCGTAGACCATTGATCATCTGAAAGTCCGATCAGACCCTGACAATCACGGTCTGTTATCTCGCAAGTCGACCCTGCAGTAGCAACATTCACTTGTGCCACATTCGCTCTGGAAGGACCACCCCGACCCCTACCAGCTAATGAAGGACGATAGTCAGTGCGGTTTTTGTTCCGTTCTCCCCACCACTCAGAGAACCCAATCACTTTGAAGCAGGCCGAAGCCTCATGTCCCGCTTTTCCACACACCGAGCACTGCTTGGACCAGTCTCGACTTCCTTGTCCTCCACGATTCACAGAAGATTCGCTTGAGCTTGGGTTTGTGAGCTCTCTTGTATGCACTGTCCCGGGTTTCCGATTGGAATAAGTCTGAGCTGCGAAGCTCATTATCGGGTTATCAGCAGCTGTGTTTGAACGCAACGTTTCTCTGAGACACTGTCTGATATACACTGTCCAGATCCGGAAGAGGAGTAATTGCACATATCTGCGAGCGAATCACCCCATGTGTTGAGTCATCCAGTCCAGACAGAAAATCATGCACGCGCAAGATCTCTCTTTCCTTCTCATGTGCCGAATTCAGATCACATTCGCACTTATTACATGTGCAAGCTTTAGAATTCATACACTCTGCAATACCATCCCACAACTTTGTCAAGCGGCCGAAATAGTCATCCACACTCGATCTGTTCTGCTTACACATAGCAAGCTGATTCCTAAGCTGTTGCAGCCTCGCTCCACTCTTGAGAGAGAACCTCTTCTTGATTATGTCCCACAAATTTTTAGCTATTTCTCGTGTAGATATAGAAGATCTCAGCTTGGGATCAACAGTTTGCTTGATCCACCCTACCAAGAGGTGGTTATTTGCGATCCAATCCTCGAGGTAAGGCGAGTCAGGCGCTGGTTTGGGTATACTCCCATCAAGGAAGCCAAACTTCTTTCTGGAACTAAGCGCCATACGCAGATTCACAGCCCACTCATCATAATTCTGACCATTAAGTTGAGGATGAGAGATGACTGCACCCGGGTTGTCGTTAGGGCTTAAATCATACGGAGTTATAGTCTTGTACTTCTGGTCTTTATTCACCGCGAGAGCCATGACTCTGTTTTGTTGAGGAAAAACAGATCACCAGAGAAGTTTTCAAACGTAGTTCTCGTCTCCCTTGCGATTGCTAGAAGATTTCGGTCAAGAATTTAAAAATTAAAGAGAATTTGTGTTTCTAGGTTCAAGCTCTGATACCATGACAAAATTAGGTTTCAATATAATATGCTGTCTTATTCATTGGTGTTAACTAGCCTTCTCATATATACTCATACAATCCTAAGTTTATAGGAAAGTTTACATAAACCCAAGATATGCCCAAATCACAATATATATGGGATATTAACATATCCCAATAAATATAAACATAAACCATTTGACATTTTTATTTATTGTTTTGCCGACACATATATTTCATTATCAATTTATCACATAAAAGTAACTAAAGTTCTAAAAAGCATTTACTGGTAATATATTCCATAACATTTCACCTAACATTATCCATGGTTCTTTTTGTTATGTTTTGATCTTCGTTTCCTTTTATGTATCAGAAAAAATATTTAGAAAACTAAAGTCCCTATTTCTTTTAGGGAAACTACAGACGTACAATATTGTTCTAGAAATATGTCACTGTTGTAAAGAAAGAGGAGAATGAGAGAAGTAATGGGGGAATTCTCTGTGTATTATTACTGAATGAATAAGGTTCCTTTATATAAGGATTACAAGAAGAAGATAAATGGAAAACATCCAATTCCTAAAGCAACAAGGAATTGAAAATACATAAGAATGGAAACTACATATGGCCGCCTATGTCTAAGTCATTGGGCCTCTATCTTCTTGGTCTTGAGTAACCTAGGCACGTGGGCCTTAAGGTCTATGGTGATAGCTCATCCACATAATACTTTATAACACTCCCCCTTGGATGGCCAAACCATATGGGCATGTACCATGCTTAATGTTGCCTCGTTAAAACCTTCTCTAGGAAAACCAAAAACCCGAGGTGGGAAAAATGGAAACCTCAGACAAGGAAAAAGAGTACAACACATGATACTCCCCCTGATGAATGCATCACTGAAATGTCTGATGCATCCCAATCTGGTCGGTAGAAAACTGGTCGGCTAGGTTGCTGCTGGACCGAACTCGAACTTCTGATATCTTCTGGAAAAATGTGTGAGTACTACTTTGGTCTGGACGTCTTCTATGTCTTCTGGAACTCCATTAGGACTTGGTTCAGTCGTGCAACTAACCACACTAAGTCCTGGTCGGATGGCTGGTACTCGACCAGTACTCGGATGGACCTCTAGTCTGCGATCAGTCATTACTTCTCTGGTCCACACATGTCCCACGGATCATCTTGTCATATGGCCTTGCCATACCGTGGACACTCCATATATATTGAGTCATAGACCCAAATCACTTGTCTTTCACGTGGATACCTTAGTCCACACAGACATGCCTTTCTTTGTCTTGACCGTACTAGGTTCTGGTCGGATAGGTCTCGACCAAAACACATTCATGAACTCTATGGTCAATCTTTCTTGCCTTCTGCAATGCTATAAACTTTATGCCACGACCATACATACTTCTGGTCACTCTCTTGGTCATTATGGTTCTTGTTTATCCATTGATAAACACATAATGGCTCATACTTGCATTGCAGTCCCATACATGAATCAAAACCATCACAATACATGCTTTTCTTTGATGGTGTCTCATGACCTTTCTTGCCATGAACTTTTACTACGTGCTGGAGTATAAGGAACATGAACAAGTCTACCTATGGACCTTGTTCACACACGTTCATAACTTGCCAATGAGTGGCTAATACATTGCTACCCAATAATACTCATAAAAGATAAGTTCGAATGGAACCGAGCATGGACATGGTTGGCATGAACCTTTGGCCAAGGTATGTCCACGACATAAAACCTTTCTTGGACAATGTCTAAGTCCTTCTTGGTAACTTTAGATGGTAAACATGTATCTAGGACTAGTATGGCTTGCTAGATACACTAAAACTCTTAAGATACCGAAATATGACACTTTTAGATCAAGGACCTCTTCCTTGTCTCTCTTTGGACTATGTCCACGGTTTTGGTCATTACCAAAACTCTTGACAACCTTTCTTATATGCCATATGATACACACAAGGATTACATTCAAGTATTAAACCCAAACAGAATTCGTTTTATACCTAGGTCTTTTTAATCTTTTGTAATCTCGAGATTTCAACTGTTTTGGGACATGTATCTAGAGGTTCAGATTACAACCATACACTGATATCTTTTATGTAATCTTTGAACTCAATATCCTCTGATACTTTAATATCCAGTGATCCATATATTGCTTACTACAAATCTCTTCTTTATGACCAGACTTTTATCAAACTCGGATTTGTGTAGTAGCATCCACCACATAGGATTCCATATCCTTATAATTTGTTCAATGGTCTCTGTGAGTATCCTTGTGCAATAATAAGTCATTCTTGAATGCTTTTAGTAGTAACATGAACACCTTAGACCACATAATCATGTACTGTCTCACGATTTCTTTTACCTCACAAGACCCAATATACACTGGTTTTAATCATAGATGGCGTCTCTGTATATATATGGCCATACGCCCATCTCTTCTATATATATGCATTAAACCTCACGTGTACTATTGACTCAACTAGTCCATGAATGCATTCTCATACTTACGTGGGTACTGATCCTCGTTTATATCTTTAAACTCAAGTGCTACTTGCTTATATAAGCTCTTTTATATGTAAACATATCATTGGTGTTAACACTCTCATATAGTTCCTTTGTGTTCCAGACATGATCTAATTCATTTGAGATCTTATTATCCAGGACCTTTACTACCTTGCAGCTTGGCGTCCCAAGCTACATGGTCTGGTACCTTAGATGTTCACCTGGCCAGGTTTTATCTCTATGTCTGGATCGGTTTACTNCTTTGTGTTCCAGACATGATCTAATTCATTTGAGATCTTATTATCCAGGACCTTTACTACCTTGCAGCTTGGCGTCCCAAGCTACATGGTCTGGTACCTTAGATGTTCACCTGGCCAGGTTTTATCTCTATGTCTGGATCGGTTTACTTTGAACTCGGATTTTATCATTCTATGCACCTTTCATTCCGAGGTTCCTTTTTCTTATGGAACATATTGGTCTATCTCTAATAGACTCTCTAGCAACTTGATTGTGTCTCTCAAGGACAACAAAAACGTTAGTGCAAAGCTGGTATGACATAAATCATTTTTCGGGTCAATGTGTCTGGCTGCTAGCTCTACTAGCTATGTATCATTTCTTTGATATCATATGGACGTCCTAAATCTTTTTCTTTGGTCCGAGGATCTTGCCAAGACACTGATGGTCATTACCATTCTATCATTCTTTACTTTATCCAGCTTATTACTTTCTCCATCTAATGTTGGATAGTCGGATTCATTGCCTCATGCAATCCGTGTACCTTGCCACAATCTGATCACCCATGTTTGGCTCAAGGTCTCTTAAAACTTGTGGGAGAAAGACATTCATATCCAACATATATTCCTATTCCTCAATCTTATATGGCACATTTGTATGTGGTGGTTTATTCAATATCTCTTAAGATTGTTATGTCTGGTACATGACCCTTATTCAATCTGAGATGGGAATATCTATGCTCACTTATATGGCCTGATGCATAACCTTATATACATGTAAGTTTTAACTGAGGCATCCCAGTCTTGGCCCGTTTGGTTCCTTTGGCACAAACCGGTCACACTTGGCCCGTTCGGCACACTTGGCCCATCCGGCACACTTGGCACGAACGGCCTGCTTGGCCTGGCCATTATGTATGCCACAGATGTCCCTAAGCACTAGACGTGGACCATTTGGTTTATAAAAGGTTCCAGCCATCTATGGTCATAGACCATGGTACACGGCTTATCTAGTATGGTCATGGACCACGGGATTCTTCCTTATCTCCCCCTCATGAACATACTCATAATTTCATGGTGCTTAGGACAATAAAGCCTAATGAGTTTCCCTTGTGTACATGTTACACAACGTGAGATCATATGGGAAAATTCTTTGTGCCTTTTGCAATATCATTCTTTGCATCAATTTAGGACTAGGATGGCTAATCCTATCATGCCATTAAGTGTTAATTTTCGTGAGTATACCTACCAGGTTACCATATCTCATTGCCTCTTATCATACTAATCTCTGGCATAGTCTAGATCAGTAGCTATTGCAGGTATAATCTCTAAGACTCTCTTAATGCCATTGGTGATCAAAAATATGTTAAGGAAATCTTTCATTCCTTCTTCCCATGTTTCAAGGTGTAAACCATTCAACCTTATGTCCTTGAAACTCAATAGGCTCCACCGTTTGAGCTAGGGGAATACAAGGCATATTTAATCTCAAGATGAGTGCCTTTAGGCATCAAAACATAAGCTTGGGCGTGGCCCTTAGTAACCTTGGCCACGTCTGCAATAGTATGTATATTGGCACTTTGAGATTCACAAAATAACGTTTGTCTTTAAGTATAGTATGCCATCTATTATACACCCCATAGTGTACTCATCTCATCTTTCATCATACTATACACCAGAATTTATAAACTCACAAAATCTTAAATAAGACTTTCATGTTATAAATTCAAACAACCAAAATCCATATCAAACACTTATGCAAATATTCAAGCAATCATTCAAGCAAACAAGAATAAAATTAAAAATAAACATAAATGCCATGATTAGTCATGATTCGTCCTTAAGACAATCAAAAATCTCATAATCCATATTAGTTCTTCCATGCTCATCATAATCAGCCTTATGATCGGAATCATAGATCATGTGGGGCTGCCACTGGCTAGGACTCCCACATCAGTGATTACACTTACTACATTTATGACACAAATCATATTTGGTTTAATACGGCACACATCGGCCATGTACTCGACCACAGCCGAAAACCGGGTGAGTTCATGCGGCCTCGTCCTCGCTTGTGCCATGATCTCGTCCCTGAACCTTACCACGGTTATTACCTGGTTGGTATGGACGAGATTACCATCTCCATACTACTGATTTGGTCAACTGATGGTCGAGTAAGACGGTTTTGGTTATACCGCCTCGACCACGGTCGTTATTTCCTCGCCCTCGACCGTTGCTGGAGCCACGACCACGGTTATTGTGGTTTCCAGTCCTACGGTCGTACGAGTTATTGTCACGACCATTACACCCCTGGTCTCCACCACAGCCCTTGCCGTGTGGTCTCCTATCATTATGGGCGAAATTATTTTCTTTGGGAACATCATGTTCAACCTTATTTGATTCCGGTACTTGCTGCTGATCCTGCAGGTCTCAACTCAATGTTCCTTGAGGTCTTAACTCACTGTTTTCATTAGTAAATCTTTATTAGCCTCAGCCAATAATAAACAGGANTTAAATCAGTATAAGTGGTGAAAACTCTTTCCCTAGTTATTTGGTCGGCTGATTGGTCGAGTAAGACAGCTTAGAGATGCTGCCTCGACCACGGCTGTAGCCGCGTCTCGCCTACGGCCATGACTGGGACCACGACCACGGTTATTGTGGTTCCCTTGTCCACGGTCGTACGAGCTATAATTGCCAAGACCACCACGTCATTTCCATCCACAGACCTCTAGTCTTGTAGCCTTTGGTAGTAACACCGTTTTATGGTGATCTCTGTTGTAAAGCAGTCCAAAGCTCTAGTGGATCTACCATACTGATTCTTTTCAGTCTCATTATTATCTTTGGTAATCATATCACCAAAACCCCTTAGACCTCAAAGTGATCTTAATATCAAGAGCCCACTGCAGGTTATTATCTCAAGAGATTGAGAGCATAACCACACAATTAGGGTTTTACACACATTGTAATTCTCTTGACTACATTACAACCACAAACCAAACCATACTTGTAACTACAATGACCATTGTGAAGACAAACAAAACACACCATTATGGTCACTCAAAACTCATATGGTTCAGCATTGGTCGGAATGGGTGAGAATGACATAATTGAATCTACATGCTAGTCGGTTTTATTAAACAAGATAAATGCACTCAAATTCATTCGACCATGCAATGCAATTCTATCAATCTTAATTCAATTCTGATCAGTTTTTAAATCACAAAACGAACTAGGGTTTCAAGGCCCTTATGGTCGGATCTAAACATCAATAATAAAACTTATCCAACCTTATCAATTCTTAAAATCAAATTAAAAACTTTTCATCAATTCTCCCCCTGATTTTATTAATTGTGGTAGTTAGGGTTTCAAGGCCCTTTAGATATTCAATTTCAATCTTAAAACCTCAGATCATCAATCAAACAAGAACAATCAATCAAACCGGTTTAAAGATTAGGGTTTTATGGTTCAAACAAATTTTAAATCCTATCATCCGGTTCTAAGTGTTCAAACAATCACAAAATCTATCTGATATCCTATCATAGATTTATTGATTCCATACCTAATGGTTTCTATCAATTAGGGTTTATAGAAATACCATTGTTTGAAGATTAGTAACCGGACCACTTTAGAGAGAGAGAGAGGAACGGCCGCTTGTTAGGGTTTCACAATCAAGGCGGCTGGTGGTTGCTTCTCCACGTGCTAGGGCTTCTCTCAGCTCATGAAAAATTACACAAAAAGTATTAGATAATATGAACATCATAAGTTAAGAAGATAATATGAATTAACATAGATAGAGAGAGAGAGAAGGAGTTAGCCGTGGTAGGGTTTGTTGATCTTGAGACTTGTGGCGGCTTGTATCTTAAGCTATAACTTTCACCTACAAAAAGGAAAGATAAATAGGGTTTTCTTTAGCCAAAAGGAAAGTAAAAATCGAGCAAAAGGAAGGTGTAAAGAGGCTGCTCGGATAAAAGGAAAATTGTTAGGGTTTTCCGGATGGGAAAAAGGAAATTTGGCCCGCCGGATTGTTTTGGTGACTGAGGGCTCGTCCGATGTCGGATTGACATGCTGTTTGAACTGGTGGATTCTTATCTTCAAGAGCTTCAATTTCATATGTAGATCGTCGTCTGGGTCCACATGGTTTGAGAGATACATCGGTTTGAAGTTGAGCCGGTATTAGGGTTTCTCGGGTAGGAGAAAAAGGAAAGTCGTCCGCCGTCTTGTTTCTGAGCTAGAAAACTCGTCTGGTATCGGATTGAGACGCTCCTTGAACTGGTAGCTTCTTCTCGTCGAGAGCTTGAATTTGATATGTGACCCGTCGTCTGGGTACACACGGTTTGGGAGATACGTCGCTTTGAAGATGGCGCCTGAAATTAGGGTTTTGCTGCTGCCGCCTAGAGAGAGATATACGGATTTTGGTGGTTGGCTTCTTATCTCTGGTAAGACTATCGTGCTGATAACGTGTTGTAAAGAAAGAGGAGAATGAGAGAAGTAATGGGGGAATTCTCTGTGTATTATTACTGAATGAATAAGGTTCCTTTATATAAGGATTACAAGAAGAAGATAAATAGAAAACATCCAATTCCTAAAGCAACAAGGAATTGAAAATACATAAGAATGGAAACTACATATGGCCGCCTATGTCTAAGTCATTGGGCCTCTATCTTCTTGGTCTTGAGTAACCTAGGCACGTGGGCCTTAAGGTCTATGGTGATAGCTCATCCACATAATACTTTATAACAGTCACAGTTTATTTGATACTTTCTTTGAAGTCGATACATAATAACAATAAAATTATTCTTGGATTCATTTTTTAGGGTGAATCTCTAAGTTTACCAACCAATATGATGGTGTTATTTTATATTTGAGATATTTAAAAAAAAAACAATATTTTGTTAAGTTATATTATGTTTTTTAAATAAAAATACAAAAAATAATAATACAATCTTGTCTACCATTGAATTTTGTGTTAATTAATTTATAAGATTTAATCACCTTATGATAGTGTTTAATTTAGAGATGAAATATAACACATATAAAGTTCAGTAACCTATTAATCGCAGTTAACCCACAACAGATTTGGTGATTTGAAAGATAATGTGATTTCTCCAGATGGGATTTAAATTAATGATATGTTCTAGTTCTACCATTTAAAATGGATAAATTATTAATTAATGATATGTTCTAGTTCTAACATTTGAAATGGAGAATGTAGATTAATACGTGAATGCATCCAATTGGCTCTCATAGACGACTGTCGACATACACAAATTGAGAAGTAAACTACACGTCTTAGATTTTCCACCAGCATACAACCATGGTCGGTCCATTTTATTTAATGCCCTCTCTTGTTCTTCTAATAAAAACATATTTCATTTGGGTTCTTAAAAGTTTTGTTCTTATAAATTTACACCAAATTCACAACGCTAAAAGTACACCTAATTTTTGTTAGTTAGTTAATATCGAATAGTTAGTTAATATATAATTTTCCTCTTACATTTAGTTAATATTTTGTTTTGTATGTCTCTGTTCGAAAAAGAAATGTCAAGACCATAATTTTTGTTTAATGTTTATAACAAAAGAAAGTTAACTAGTTCTGCATTCGCAGCCTCTTGTAGAGACACTTCAGTTGATCTAATAAATAGATGTTATAGAATAGTCTATTTGTGGATCCTAGAAGAATTCGGTGATTAAAAGATGTTTGTGTTGGGTTACTTTGCATTAATTACATATTTGCATCCACAAGAGAGATGAAACCAAAAATTCCAAAAAAATATTATTGATGAATTTTTTTTTTTTTTTTTTTTGCAACATGTCAAAGACACCCATAAAGTGTGTTTTGATCCACGTAGACGTAGTAATAATTAAGGTTAAGAAGCTTTTTATACTAAGAGGGATTAGAGCAAGATTATCAATGTATCGTAGGTGATATCTTAAAGGGGGACCACAAAATTTACAGAACCGAGGAAGAAAGTATGTTAGCTAAGAGCAACATTATTGCCATACCTTAAACCCATTTTTTATAATTATTGGGTCAAATTTAAATGAAAAAGAAGAGGAAACGAGTGAAACGGGCCTTAATTAAGGTATATTTGGGCTCGTCTTTTGGGACATGTGGCGTCATCTGATACGAGCGAAACGCGGTAGGAGAAGAGAGAGAGTTGCTTTCTTTTTGCATGCGGTCTTCTCTCTCTCAACAACTCCCGAAGGCGATAGATTTGGCGAATCCGTCTCCGACGATCTCATCACATCGAAGACGGCGTAATTCATCTCCGGCGTTATCCTTCTCCTACGGAATCCTTTTCCGGCGTTATCCTTCTCCGACGAATCCTTCTCCGACGAATCCGTCTCCGCCGATTTCTCCGGGTATGTCTTCGTCATCTGTTTTTCGAATTATTTGATTTTGTGTTCTTGGTCGATCAATCGACTCCGTTTTTTGGTTTATTTCACTTGTTTGTTGTGATGATCCGATATGGGTTTAGGGTTTTGAAAATCAAAAATCCTGTGAATCCCCTGTTTTTAGAGTTTGATATCTTTGGAAAATAACATATATTCTAGTGTTAACTGATGATAAACTTGAAGTGCTTATGTGATTAGTGATCGGTTAACTGATTTGATAAGTTTTTCTTTACTCATTCGTACTAGTAAAGCTTCGAATTTTGAAAAAATATTCATCTGAGAATTTGATATTAAGGTCAAAGTACGTTTGCATGAAGCTTGAATTTTATGGTTAGTTTATGGTTAATCATTGAATATGTAGCTTCAATTTCATAGGCTCTACAGATTAGTGGTTAAGAAAGCAATAGTTAATACGTTAGCTGTACTGCAAAGACTCGAATTTTGTTAGAATTTGAACCCCGAATTTGAAATTTTGGTCAGAGAACTACGTTTCTCTGAAGCTGTAGTTAATAGCTGAGCTGGATGAGTTTGACTGAAGTGGTTAGATAGGTTCGATAGGTTTTTATTAACTTGGTTATTGACTTGTTAGCTCGACTTTATTGCCTTTCTTAAGTTTGATTGTAGTTTAGTTCGTTTGCTTGAAGTTTGCTTTATATGTTTGATTGAAGTTTGCTTCTGCAGATTAGTGGTTAAGAAAGCAATAGTTAATACGTTAGCTGTACTGCAAAGACTTGAATTTTGTTAGAATTTGAACCCCGAATTTGAAATTTTGGTCAGAGAACTACGTTTCTCTGAAGCTGTAGTTAATAGCTGAGCTGTATGAGTTTGACTGAAGTGGTTAGATAGGTTCGATAGGTTTTTATTAACTTGGTTACTGACTTGTTAGCTCGACTTTATTGTCTTTCTTAAGTTTTATTGTAGTTTAGTTCGTTTGCTTGAAGTTTGCTTTATATGTTTGATTGAAGTTTGCTTGTTAAGTTTGATTGTAGTTTAGTTCGTTTGAAACGAAGTCCCTTTTTAGTTAAAAGAACTTATTTAATTTCGTAGTGTGTAATAAGTTCTGAAATGACATATGTAGTTTGTGGTTAGTCATTAAGACTGGAACTTATTACACACTACAACTTCACCTATTAAACCCCAACCATTGTTGAGCTTGAACATCACCCCTCGTCTTTGCTTAAACCCGTAACTAAATAGACTAAAATAATCCCATCTCTGTTTTCTTGCTATGGATCGAAGGAACCCATATAGTCAGTCCCCTGGCTATGTTGGCCTTCTAAACAGCCAACAACAGAACGTAAACCATGAAAACTTTCCTTTCGAAAGTTTCCATACTAGTCTTAACCTTTCAGCCCACGAAAACCCTCCTTTCAGTACTCAGCAAGCTCAGGCACCAAATCCACCTGTAGTCTCACCAGTGGCGCGTAAGGGGAGGAAGAAATGGACGCCAGCTGATGATGAGATCCTCATCAGTGTGTGGCTAAACACCTCGAAGGACGCCGTGGTGGGAAATGATCAAAACGCATGGACCTTTTGGAACCGAGTAACGCACTATTACGCAGTAAGCCCTCATGCTAAGGCTAGTGGTAAGAAGGTGGAGAAACTCAGCCTTAAGCAGAGATGGCACAAGATTAATGACCAAACCAATAAGTTCTGTGGCGCATTTGTTGCTGCAAAGAGAGCAATAAACAGTGGTGAGAGTGACAATGATGTCTTGAAGGTGGCTCACGATTTATTCTATTCGGATCAGAAGATAAAATTTACTCTTGAACATGCTTGGTGTGTTTTAAGGTATGAGCAAAAGTGGCTTAACCTTAACACTTCTAAACCTAGTGGCAGTTCAAAGAGGAAAACAGGTGAGACAGATTCCCAAGCTTCAGTGACTAATGTTGGTGAGGAAGAGGTCCGTCCTGAAGGCGCTAAGGCTACAAAAACAAGAAGGGCCAATGGTAAGGGAAAGGCTGTTGATGAGTATTAAAGCATTTGGGAAATTAAGAAGGAGGACTTGGAGATAAAGGTTCAACTCTCAAAGCTTGCAATTCTCGACACTCTCCTCGCTAGAACAGATCCACTAAGCGAGGCTGAAGAATCCGTGAAGAACAAACTACTTGCCCAGTGTTTCTGATGAATTAACCAGTGGCTCAGCGTTTCTGATGAATAAACCAGTGACTCAGCGTTTCTTTATGTTCTAGTTTAAGTGTCACTTATGTTTGCTTGAAGTTTCTGATGTTGTAGTTCTTTATGTTATTGTGTTATCAATGTTTCTGCCATCTCTGTTTCAGTGTCTCTGATGTATGTGCGGCTTTATTTTATAATGAATATTATTTATGTTTTAATAACTTATCACAAAGAATGTTATTATATATGTTCTTCTAAAATTATATAGTAGAAGTGTTCTTAACACAATTATAAAATGTTCTTCTAATTATATAGTAGAAGATATCTTAACAGAACTATAAAATGTTCTTCTAATTATATAGTAGAAGTGTTCTTAACACAGTTATATATATTCTTCTATTTTACTACTCCGGTTATTTATGTCTTATTTTTTGTTCTTGCAGGTTACGTAACCAATGGGGCTTGATTATAGCTACACTCAGCCTTCAGAGTCCGAGGAGTATGGTGTGGACACTGATGACACATGATACAGCGAAACAGAGGACCTTATACGTCGAGACCAACTTGAGCTTAGCTACAATCCTGCGGACACGGTTCATTACCCACCTCAACCTGAGATGGAGTTCGGATTTCCCCAGACATGCTACTGCGGTGCTAGCCCTCTTCTTGCAACGTCGTACACCAGGAACGATCCAGGTAGAAGATACTACACATGTGGAAATGCTGATGATGTTGAATGTCACGTATGGAAATGGTGGGATGTGGCTTTGATGGAGGAGATGAGAGCCAAGGACAGACACATCTTGCAGTTGTCTGAGAAATTAGATACACTGACCTATTTGAGTGACCCTGAGACTGACCAGAAACTGCTTAACCTAGAGAAACAAGTAAGTGAACTACTTAAGTAGAAGCATCGGATGACAAATGAGTTTGAGTTGGGTTTTGGTGTTGTTCTTGTATTAGTTTGTGTTGGTGTGATGCTCATGTTATTTAAGTAGTTTGTGTTGGTATTGTACTTGTTTAATCTTGTATCATTTTGGTCGGTTTTAAGAATGAACAATGTAATCTTGTATCATTTTAGTTGGTTTTAAGAATGAACAATGTATTAAAATGTATTGTGCTTCTTTAAAACAAGCAAAGGATTTTTATTAGTTTCATTGTCACTGGATATTGTTACAAAGATTATATTCTAACAAAAAACAACAAGCCAAGTTCACAGATGATTATAGAGAAAATACAAAACAACAAGCCAAGTTCACAAGCCACCATAGCATTTGTCACGGATGGGATAACTCCAAAGAACAAAATATCAGATGGCATGGTCACGGATGGATTGCCTCCAAACCACAAAATATCACGAGCCACAATAACAATCATATATAAATATGATATCTCTTCTCTTTAGTTTGACATAAAAATCATCTATCTTCTACTCATTTTCAACATAGTTTTTTTTTTTTTGGTTTCATTTTAAATGGCGTCTTCATCACATTATCATTATCACAATGATGATGATAGTTTAGAAACCCCTTTTGAAGAATTCTTTGAAAACTAACCACGAATTTATATCGAGAGAAATCGAGAGGAGGGTAACGCTAAACTCTGGAATGATTACTTTAGCGATACTCCAACATACCCTCACAATATATTCCGGCGCCGGTTCTGAATGAACAAGCCTTTGTTCATGCGGATTGTGCATCGTCTTTCCACGGAAGTTGAGTATTTTCGAGCAACAGAAGATGCAATAGGACGGTCTAGTCTATCTCCGATCCAGAAATGCACGGCAGCAATACGACAATTGGCTTATGGTGGTGGAGCTGATACAGTTGACGAATATGTTCGACTTGCTGAAACAACGGCTAGAAAATGTCTGCACTAGTTTACCGCCGGGATAATCAATTTGTTTGGTGATGAATACCTAAGACGTCCCACACAAGAGGATCTTCAGAGGCTACTCTATATTGGAGAACAACGTGGATTTCCTGGTATGATTGGAAGCATCGACTGTATGCATTGGGAGTGGTAGAATTGCCCTACCTCTTGGAAAGGAATGTATTCACAAGGAACCGGCAAACCAACAATTGTGTTAGAGGCGGTAGCCTCGTATGACCTCTGGATATGGCACGCATTTTTTGGAGCTCCAGGTACTATGAACGATCTTAATATTCTTGATCGATCCCCTGTTTTTGATGACATTATTAACGGAGTTGCTCCCGAAGTCAACTTCTATGTCAACGAAAGGGAGTACAATTTGGCTTACTATCTGATAGATGGTATATATCCGAAATGGGCGACTTTTATTCAATCTATCTGATTGCCACAGGGTCCAAAAAATTCTTTGTTTGCTAAAACCCAAGAATCTGTCCGAAAAGATGTTGAACGTGCCTTCGGAGTCTTGCAAGCACGATTTGCCGTTGTTAAAAATCCTTCTAATTTATGGGATAAAGCAAAAATAGCAAATATTATGAGAGCATGTATCATACTCCATAATATGATCGTCGAGGACGAACGTGATTCGTATACTCAGTATGAAGTTTCTGAATTTCAACAAGGTGAGGGTGTCGATCTTACATATTCCGTCGATATGCCTTCAAATCTCGGCAATACACTTCAGCGTCGAACAAAACTTCGAGATAGACAAGCCCATAATCAATTAAAAGAGGATTTGATTGAAAACATATGGACTAAATTTGGACATCTTCCAAATGACAAATAATTATAAGTTGCTTTTTATATATGATGTTTGTTTTTTTAATGATGTTTTTATGTTTTATGTTTAATATTTTGTCTTATATTATATGTATTAATTTCGGGTTCTTGTTTTTAATTTTGTTGGCATCTTTGTAATTTTCTTATCATATGTTTTGAATTTAAATGTTATATTTATGTTTTATTTGAAACACTAAAAATTTATATATATGTTTTTTTGATACACAAAAATTAAAAAAATTATTACCTAAGAAACACCAAAAAGTTCCAGCAATAATCTGCATTTTTTTAGAAAGTTTCTTACCTTTGTCTCTTATGTTACAAAAATTAATAAAATAAACTAAGAGACATAATTTTGTTTCTAGGGATAGTGTTGCCCTAAGGACCATTTTCGTTTGGCCCTTAGGACTGTTTCCGGGATCCACTAATGTGTGGCGGTCCACGATTGACTTTTTTCTTTAAATCAGAAAAAAAAAGAAAAAAAAAAGTTTAGAAACTTTTGAAAGTCCTTACCAATAATGTTGTCCTTAATCCCTCCTAATATAAAAACTTCTTAACCTTAATTATTACTACGTCTACGTGGATCAAAACACACTTTATGGGTGTCTTTGACTTGTTGCAAAAAAAAAAAAAACTCATCAATAATGATTTTTTGGAATTTTTTGTTTCATCTCTCTTGTGGATGCAAATATGCAATGCAAAGTAACCCAACACAAACATCTTTTAATCACCGAATTCTTCTAGGATCCACAAATAGACTATTCTATAACATCTATTTATTAGATCAACTGAAGTGTCTCTACAAGAAGCTGCGAATGCAGAACTAGTTAACTTTCTTTTGTTATAAACATTAAACAAAAATTATGGTCTTGACATTTCTTTTTCGAACAGAGACATACAAAACAAAATATTAACTAACTGTAAGAGGAAAATATATATCTCTTTTGTTTACATGGTATTATATACTTCATAGAGTTTCAGTTTCATCATATATATTCACTTATGAGTAGTTGCCGATCTTTGCCAAATGAGCTCAAGCTCTCGAGCAAAGTCCTTTTGTCGGCCGACGACAATAGTGATGTGGTCTTTGTCGGGAATGACGTGTACAGTAGCACGTGGCACTTTTGTCTTGACGCTGTAGCTACACTCCACAGGAATGACCTCATCCTTGCCACCGTGATATATAGTGACGTCACAGTCCATGTGGTCACGGACATGGTCAAGATACGACTCGAGCTTCCCTCCTGACCCGAAGATGATGTTGTGTAATGTGTGCCACGACCCGTTGTGTGTGTGACATAAAAATCCTTCTATCAAATACGTTCGTATCCTGCAAAAGGTAGTTTAGTTTGGCTTATTCAAATTTAAAAATCTTTATTTTTCTATGTATGTTTGAATATAGTATGTAAAAACTATTTAAATTTATCATATATTACTGCAGAGCTCATCTTGATAGAAAATTTTAAATGAGTCAAAAAAATGATACCAAGCAGAATTGAACTTCACCTGAATTTTCTTATTTTTATAGACCCGAACTAAATCTAGATTTTATCAATTTAAACTCTTTTATTTAATACTTTTTTGTATCTCATTTTATATGGTATAAAATACATATCATACATTTTATTGTATAAAATTCCAACTTAATGCAAGTTAACGGGGCCAAATAATGGAGGAGACATGGTCGATATAAGTTGCTTTCTGTGTTAAAGACATTTTCCCTCTTTTTCTAATACATAGAGCTCTAGGTTGCGCTTCCGCATTTCCTAATATGCATGGTATCACATATTTTTATGTAAAACTAGTAAAGTGAACCAATCAACATCTTATTTTTAGAAATTTTGTATAACAAGTCTGAAACGTCAATTTCAAGATATTGAATAAGAGTAGGAAACGAGTGGTTGGTTCATTAAAACTCATAGACTTTTAGACATGTCGGTGTTCCCTTAATCTCATGCACCGTGAACTTCGGGTCAAATCTTGCTTACTTAAATTCAACAAAAGGGGATGTAAACCTCTGATAGATCGTATGATTACTAAGGCCACGATTATTTCTTCTTACACGTTTATTAAAATATATCAAAACGCAAAACTTTTAGAAATAATCTTATATATGTACCTGTTTAAGGTAAGGAGGCGAGTGAGAGAATCTATCATGCGATGGCTTTTGCAGAGTACAAGGCAAACGGTGCGGCCAAGGTGCTCGTACCAGCTAATCAGCGATGCACCAAACTGCATCGGTGGCCAAACGTTCTTAGGAGCTACTTTCCTCATCACGTATTGCGCCCCATGTACTCCCTTTGGCACCTTGTAATATGGCTGCCAATATTATATGACTTCATTTAGTTAACAAAAATATTCACATATAGTTAGTGCCATAACTAAGTATAGAAAACAGAGTTTGTACTGAAAACGAAATCGTACAAAACTGTTCATTTTTTGGTTTGGTTGATATACTTTCTAAAACAGGAACCCCAACCACGAACAAAAACAAAAACGCGTATATTCTATTACCGACTTTTTTGTAATAAAAAAAACATACAACACAAATTAAAAGTAGCTTCATGTTCAATTTGGTTCTGATCACCCGTATTGCGATTTTGCTATGTTTCCCTTTCTATTTTCATGGAAACATTAGTTAAAATTACTTCTCCCATATTTACTATAGACAACTAAAATATGAAATACGAGTACTAAAAGTAGTATGCCACAAGTGAGAATGAACCGTACAGTGAAATATAAAATGCTATAAGACATGTCTAGTCAAGATCCATTGATTATTAAAAATAGAGAATTGTTAGAAGTAATTATGTATAACTGACTTACAGGAGACAAGAGAGTGATGGACTTGATCGCTCCAGGGTGTTTAACGGCGAGGGCAAGAGCCAAAACACAGCCTAAAGAGTGAGCAACTATGTGAAACTTTTTGAGTTTATACTGAGATATCACTGATTTCTCAATCATCTCTAAATGTTCTCTTAATGTATACAATGAGTCGTTTGGCTTTGGACTTCTACCATAACCCAAAAGATCGATTGCGATGAGCCTATAATTAGATTTGGCTGAACAAGAAAAGTTTGGAAAGATAGTCTCTGTCCAAAAGGAGGATGATGATAAGAAGCCATGTATGAACAAAACGTTGTCTATTGCCTTCTTATTATCTGCACATATATATTCCCCAAAATTATTAAGAATGCTTCTAGTGTATGTGATGCTGACGACAATAATATTTATTAAGATTTAATACAATGCAGAACCCTTTTATTCATATGATTATATGCTAAACGACTGTAACTAAATACTCATCTTAATAGATCTCTTATTCAAAAATTTGTTTAACATTTGTTGCGTTTTAAACACAGATTTACCTTTTGAATTTAAGAAATAATTGTTGTGTCCCTAATTGACTTTACAATAAACAATTGGTTACTTATTATTATCTTGAGAAACAACTTATAATGTGCATTAAGTAAAAAACATTTAATATGGAATAAAGGAATTATGTTTTATATTTATGTAAATGGTGATTTTATTGTCCTAAAGCTCATATTATTCCTTTCATTTCATTTTAAGTGTCATTTTATATTTGTGCATATAGAATAAAAATATATTTAATTTTGTATATTTTCTATATATATAATCATATTTCAGTCAGGAAGAAAATAAATTACAATAAAGTTGATAAATTTTCCATTAAAATTCTAAAACAATATTTATTTTGTGATTAATTTTTTCTCTATGACGACACTTAATATGAAATTGGCGGAGTACTATTTTTATAATAGCGAACCAACTTTCATCTCACAAGAGTTTAAGGTAATCAAACATTAATTAATGTATGAATTTGGAATAATGGATTTAATTTTTACCTTTTGGTTGTTGAACTTTGACAAATAGAGAATCTTTGTTGGAAGGAGAAAGCCAAGAAGTGCAAAAACTGCAATGACAATCAGACCATCTTGGTGTTGTCGTAGATTTCTCAACGACGGTAGAATTCAAAGTCATTAATCTCTTTTTGTTACCACTAGAAATCTTCTTCTTAGACTTGTAAATATGATCACAAGATTCCAGAACACTGCCTCTCATGATCAAGCCTTTGTAATTGAAGCATTTCACGGAACTCACGAGCTTAGAGAGCCTCATTAGAAGCGAAGGACCACGTGAGTAAAGTGTGTCTGAGATCTCGTCGAAATGGATCTTAGTTCTTGTCATAGACACAACTTTTGAGTACTCTCCTCGTTCGGACACTATGATCTTCCTGGTCTTGGCTTGTGCCTTGAGTGGAGAAGAGCAATAACAGGGTTTCCATTCGGATTCGAAGAAGAAATCTAATGTCTTGTAAGTAAAACAAAGCAAGAAATCTAAAATGTCGAGGAAAAAGAAAACGAAGAAGCCTACGGTTTGGTTGAGCCACCGTGTAATGGCCATGATGCATGCAGTGTGGTGATGAAGAAATGGTTTTGATTTGAATTATGTGGATGTATACGTGAGAGTGTTATATAAATTGATGATGTGTGTGCGAGAGAGTGGGTAGTTTATAGGAGAAACAGATATATGAATTTATTGTTCATTTAACATAATGTGCTGTCCAAAGTGATTAAATTGGATGGAGGTTGCATCCTTTTTTGGGTGGGCAAACCCTAAATTAACTATTTTAATGTTCATTAAAATTGTTCATAGTATTTTTATTACTTGAAATGTAATATATTAATATTTGTTTGAGAGACTTTCGAAGCTCTGAAAATAATGAAGAAACTGTAACTAGATACAACATATTTTTAAAACTGTGATTTTATTTTACAGTTGTCTAAAACCAAATGATGAAAGAAAATGTCATAATGTTTATATATATATATATATATATATATATATATATATATATTGGCATATATGTCTAGATTTCTAATAATTCTATAAGAAAATAATAACTTCAATAAATACTATAATAGTTTAATACTAATGTGATATCTTTGAAAATAGTTATATAACCAGTCTGAAATTTATTCAGGGTATTTCTGTATTAACCTTTATTTTATTGATAAAACATACTTGATTATTTTATCATTTTGTGTTTATTTTAAATAAAAATAATTCTACTTTAGGTGGAAGCATCCACATCCTTTTGTGCACTAAGCATCCACATCCTACCATATAAAGTTTAAGAAGTGATGTCTCAAATTTAGTTTTTTTTTTTGAAACACGATATCTCCAATTTAGTATTAACATGATTTTATACGTGTAAAATATATTGTTAGATTATGATAAATATATTTTTTACTAATTAAAAATTGATACATTGTTAATATAAATATATATTTTAAAACTAAGGTAAAAATGTTTAATTTATTATTAAATTATATTATAGAAACTAGGAGCCCTATAAACTATAGAATTAATTAATAATTTCAAAACGTTTTTAATATCTTATTTAACTTAAGGGAAGTGTGAAAATTAAATATTTTCTGTTTATCACTATTCGTTTGATAGTATTTTGTTGTTAAGTCTTAATATAATTGAGAAATGAGAACAAAAAAAGTGTTAAGTTTTAGTAGAAAATATTTTTATAGTAATTCCTTAATAAACAGCCAAAATCAACAAAATATATAGAAATAAAATGACTGAATATATATATATATATATATATATTTATATAGCAAAATGAAATAAATAATTCTTATAATTAATCAACAATAACGAAATATACAATTATGAAAAGAATGTTAAAAAGGAAAAATTGTAACTAATGAATAACAAAATTATAAATACATTACAATTTCAATTTCTTTATTTATGCAGATGATATGATTGAGTTTTAAAAAAAAGAAAACCGTAGAAATCATTGATAGATTTCGCACATACATGCACTCTAATCTAGTATAAAGATAAAATTAATTTGGAAACTGAATGATACATAGAGTTATGAAATAAGTAGTCGTTGTATGCATGTATATTAGACCATTTCTTACTCTTTTCTACCTTTCTATATTTTATTAGGTACCTATATAATATAATTTTTTATATCTAGGGAAAATAAGGAAATACTATTATTTTTTTTACTTTTTAAGATAAAGGCAGAATAACACTACTTTATATTTTCATTCAAAATATAAAAAACCCTATTATAAATCATATATTGAAATAAAACTCACTTTTATGATAAAGTTTTCTGTTTTCGAAAAAGATATAGAGATGAATTGGGAATGGTCTTAGCTATCGTGGTCGATATGTCACATGTGCAATTAATAAACCTCTCATCATTGTTTTTGAATATTAGTCAGTCCAACTAAAAGACAGCCTACCCTATTGTAATGTCCTATTATTGATTCATAATATTGATTGTAAAACTTAGAATAATGAAAATAGTGTTAGTTTAGCCATATCTTAGACTACTTTTGAGATTTACAGTAACTTTGTAAAATTCCAAAGAGTCAAGAACATATGCACAAAAGAGAAATTAATGTTTGTGTTAATCGACTAACAAATTAAGTAGTGTACGTAGAACATGTGCTATCTTTTGAATAAGTCTTAGTGTTAGATACGTAAGCTAGAGGAATGGTTCAAAAGTCTCAACTACATATCACCAAAACAGTATACATATCTCTGTCCACTGGAAAAGATTTGACAAAGTTAAGAAAATTGAGGTCACATAGCACAAGCCTTTCAACTTCACTATTTTCCTTCTTTGGCTATCACATTTTCAGGCTGCTCAAGCTTTCACAAATTTATATTTGGAGACTCACTGGTAGATGTTGGAAACAATAACTACTTATTTACATTCAAAAACTGAATTATTCACCTTACGGCATAGAGAATCACCGGGCGATTCAGTGATTCGCTAATGGTCGGATCATTTTTGATATCGTAGGTATGTCTGTTTATTCATGCAGTAATATTCTATATGTTATATGTGAAATTTATGATTTATTTCTATGATCTATAAAAAGAAGTAAATAAAATAAAAAATCATAATGATGTCTCCTTTGAGAGGAGGAGAAAGATGAAGATGAAATAAAAGTAAGTTAAAAGAAATCAAATCACTTGTAAAAAAAAAAGTTAAACTGTAATGAATATACATTTTTTTTTACAAAAAGTTACATGTTTTAAATGAATTAAGCAACAACTGATTTTTTATTTGTACTTCTAAGAATTAAAAGGACTTTGTTCTATATATGTTACATTTCTTTATTAGTGTTACGTGGAACTAAGATATACTTATTATAATAATAATAATAACAACAATAATAATAATAATAATAATTTTTAAATCATAAAATAAATAATTTTTACTGTAAAACAACATTTATTGAGAAACCGGAGAAAACATTTAAAAAGTAGTTAGTAAGTTAAATGTGCCTTGATGTAAAGGTTAGGTACAATACAACGATTCAATTGAACAAGACCCTCATAGTTTACAAAACACTTGGAAGTCAACGATTGATAGATAAGTTGACTTATTGTATAGCATATAATAGTCAGCACTAGGTTGGACCGACAGATTGAAAACAGTGGTAATAAAAAAGTTTGTAACGTTGGAGATGTCAAAATTCTAATTCCATAAATGCAACTAACATTCATTAATGGAGTTTGGCAATGAGTAGGGATTTATTACTACTACATGCTTTGAATTGGTCGTCGTCTTTTTACTCACTTAACTTTAGTTTTTGAAAGTTTAGATTATGCTAATTAATCTGTATTCAAATGATACATATAATCACTAAAATTAAACACAGGGAAGCTTTGGGTGAAAGATCAGCACTAGCTCCATGTCTAGAACCAAACACTGAGGCTAACACAATGGGATCAAATATGCTCCATGTCAATGGAATCTTTGACAAAACTGGACTTTTGTTCATAAGCTCCCATATGAACATAGTCCTTAATGGGTTATGTCCTTAAAAAACATAGTCACTATTTGTCCACAAACAAAACATGTCTATCTGAACATAACAAATGGATGCTGACAGCCCAATTGACATCTATACTAATTATGATGAGTTCCATAACAATGCAGTATTTCATGGAACAAGCAGGCTTCATTTATACAGCAAACAACAGATGTAATGTTTTATTAGAGATAGAATGACTGTTAAGAACAACAAAATTTGTTTCTGACAGATGGGTAGGGTTCCGTTGAGAAAACAAGAGAGTTAGTTAGAGAGAAGCGAAGACTATATGGTAAGAATGATTGGTGAAAGATGTGCTGAAGAGATGTTTTTTTTTTTTTACTGAAAAGATGTTGAAGAAGGCAATATTCGTAATCACCGTTGGGTCCAGTGATATATTAAATTACATTCAACCATCTATACATTTCTTCTCTCAAGACAAGCTCCCCATTGATGCTTACAAGACTCCATAGTCTTTCATTTAACCACACATACCTTAAGGTAGTAAATATAGTACTTTATGTCGATACATATGCACGAAGTATCAAGCAATTATTATGGATTTTTTGTCTTTAGTTGCCACTTGGGTACGTTAGTTTACACCATCTCCAAGGATTTACATTATTTTCACTTTAAAATAGAATCACTCTATAATAGATTTGGAATTTACTCTAATGGTACTCTATTGTAGAGTGAAAAAGAGTGATGAACAAAAAAAAAACAAGTTATTCTAAATTTGAAGTAAACCTATTTTTCACTCTATTATAGAGTGAAATATAGAGTACCATTGCAACACTTTTACTCTAAAACTCTATTTTAGAGTGAAAAATAGAGTGGAGTTGGAGATGCCCTTAATCCGTAGTGAAGTTATATAAATAATTTAGTGGTGTCAAACCAAATTTTCACGTTTGCGTTAAGTTTAAAGTACTTTTCTTGTCAGCAAGTTTAAAGTACTTTTACATGCAAAACCAGATGAAGAACGCGCACGATTGATTATCCCACAATATTAATTAGGGTCAAGTCCGTGTTTCTCAGCGTTTGCATCAACAACTAGGAGCTAGAAAGTTCCTAGTTGACAAATGCTCTGACCAAGTCAACCAAATCGTCCGTGGCTATAACGTGAAGCTTATACTTTTCTCTCATGACATTGAATACTGAGTTAGGACATGAGACAACACTGCATTTGTCTACGCCAACTCTTACGACCTATTCTTGAAACTGGTTTTGAACTATCATCAATTTGGTAATAGTTTAGTTATCTAGTAACAAAATGTTTTGGTTTGATTAGAACCCTTTTGAAATGGTTTAGTTTGGTGCTTGTGTAAGGGTTGGAGAAGCCTTGTTGTGGCGACTAAACCAGAACTCGAACCAAGCGAGCGGGTTGTGAGGACCGGTCAAAGTTTGTCTTTTTGGGACGCGTATCACTCAACCGAAGCCAATCTTATTGTTGCCAAAGCGCATCTTGATGGGGATTGGGGGCTAAACTGTGGCTACACCTTTTAACATTCGTTACCTTGACGATCTTTGAATATTAATGTAATCGTTTGTGTAATTAATACCATTTAAATATACTCAAATCACAGAAGTGAACCTTGATTCTGAGGTATACTGGTGGCATGACAAGTACCGGCCAAGAAAGCCAAAGTATCTCAACAGAGTTCACACAGGTTACGAGTGGAACAAGTATAATCAAACGCATTATGATTACGACAACCCGCCTCCTAAGATCGTTCAAGGGTACAAGTTTAACATCTTCTACCCGGATTTAGTAGACAAGATCAAAGCTCCCATTTACACTATAGAGAAAGATGGGACAAGCGCTGAAACTTGTATGATCCGGTTCCATGCTGGTCCTCCTTATGAAGAGATTGCGTTCCGGATTGTGAATAAAGAATGGGAGTATTCTCACAAGAAGGGTTTCAAATGCACGTTTGAGCGTGGGATTCTGCATTTGTACATCAACTTTAAACGACACCGTTACAGGCGATAAACTGATCGGAGTTTGGTCGGAGAATACGATGTTGGCAGTTGTAATACTTTGGGTGATGTTTTATTAAACCTTGTTTGTAACAAAGGGGCAATACATAGAATTATGTTGGACTATTTTCATTTAACTGTTATGGAACGGAACATGAGCGAATAGAACAGCAGTTTTGTCAAAAAAAAAAAATATACTCAAATCACATGTCATGCGAGATTAGTCGCTTGCTAATAAGTTATAATTTTCCTAAGAAACATAAGAACAGAAAGACTACACTCTTTTGACCACAAAAAACTCTCCTGATAGATTCTCGAGCTTAGTGAAGATCTTACATTACAAAATAAAACGAAACTGAAATAGAAACTTAGACCAAATAACCACAGAATAAAACTCAAAACCTCAGTTACCAGCTGAATGAATCCTTAGACTTGGCAATTTTGGTTTTGTATGAACTCTCTATTTCTTCCTGCAAACATTTCATTAAAACAACATATCATATCACTTTTCCAAGAGCCCTTTTACTAATAAAAGAATGGGGGAGAAATACCTTGCATAATTTCAGCAAAGGTTCTAGGAATGATGATCTGAAGAACTTGATTGATTTCCCAAGTAAACTTCCATCTGAATCTGGCAGGTGTTAGATACAACTGATATTAGTTAAGGCTAATTTAAATCAAATCAACAATTAAGAACGTACCATCATCATCCACATCCATTCTTGAGCCTCCTGAGTTGATTTCTTCTATTAGCTGAAAAAGAGAGTATAATATAAGCTTGAGGAACAATATATTTGTGAAGAGCTCTAATTCAGATCCACGCTCATACTGTCTATTATTTTTACCTGTGAAAGTGTTGGAACTGCCAATGGATCAAACTCATCGCAGTTATATGGATCGATAGGAACACATACACGACCTGATAATTCATAAGACATGTTTTCTTAAGGTATATGAACATGACTCGTATGTACCTATAGGTGTGATTAAAGAACATATTCATGAAATCAATGAAAAGGGACCTGTTTTTGGATGGACACAGAAAGGTGCCTTGAGTAAATGGTTCATTTGTTTTGAGACCTGTAACCATACAATTTAACTTGTCAGTTGTTAGTACGTCCATGATTAATAAAATTGAGGTATATATTACTACAACAAACCTCCAAATCAATTCGAGGATACGTAAAGGTGAAGACGATTTCTTCAACGCACATACGCAGTATTGGAGCCTGAAACATTGGATACAAGATTTAAAATAATGAGCAGATAATAGTATTCAAGTTCATGAGGAGCGAAATACAAATAAACAATTCACAACACTAAACACACCTTGTGTTTCTTGGATTGGAGCGTGTTCTTAAGCTGCTCCCACCTTACAAGGCTGATGGCTTCTTCTGATAGAGATGACCTAGCTGAATTCTCCCACTTTTCTCTCAGCTCTGATTGAATATCTGTCATGAAGATATATACCATTGTAAGTACTCAAAATGATGTGTAAGCTGGAAAAAAATACATCATTACGCTTTGCATACCTTCATCTGAAATCATCTCAAGTATCTTCTCATACTTTTCTCTGCTAGAGAATATGCTTTGCGTTGCTTGTAACTCACCCTCAAAGAAACCCTTGAGATAATCCACATATGATCTCCTATACAAGCCCAGATGAAAATAGTAGACGATATTGAAATAAGAAAGGCAAAAGGTGATAAAGAAACACACTTACGCAAGGAATGGATGAAGAGAATAACCCATAAGAGCGACTTTTCTTGCATTGTTCTCATTTCCCTGAGAGAGTCACACATAAACTTTAGCCAACTTCACAAAAAAAAAACAAAAAAGAAACCAGCAATTTAGCTATAGAGAAAGCAACCTTGTAAACACGGAAGTACTCAGCAACTGCTGACCTTTGTTCATTAGTCATCCTGCAGAATTTTGATTACACAGAGTTTCATTTCACAACACAAATGTAGAAAAGGTGATTCATACACTTAAGGTAATGTTCAACAGTGTTAGTGAGCGATCAGTAATTTTTTTTACCTGCGAGCTTTAGGATCACAAACCCAACAGTGAACTCCACGACGTCCACTGAAGACCCAGAGTATGTGCTTGAAACCAAAATCCTCTGCAAATTGGCAAAGAAGAAAATATAAGTGACCACATGTTCTTCCTAAGAAAAGACCAAACAGTGTTCCACATCGCCAACCACTAGTTCCATCAGAGCGTTCTTGACAATGAATAGACTGTTATTGTGAACATCAAATAAAGAGGTAGCAACTAAGTCCCAAGAAATATTTAACTTTACAAAAACTCACATATCAGGAACAGTACAAATGCAAAATTGAAAGTGGTGTGGTACCTACCAGTGAGGGAAGTATGAATGACTTTGATAGCAACAGTCATCAAAGGCCAACATTTGGAGCAAACATCAGCTCCAGAGCAACAGTATCTAACGTCGTCATAATCAGTTATATCCTGAGAGAAAGCACACAATAATACATTCAAGTCAAGAAATAAAACTAAAACACAATCAAAACCCAAGAACTTTCTTAGATAAGAGATTGAAAAAACTGACAATATCAAAGACCAACTCTCTCTCGACAGGAGTAAACACATTGGTACCAGTTTGTGAATAGGCATGTCTTTTATCCGGCTGCAAGAGAAGAAAGACAAAAAAGACATCCATAATAATGAGTTTTAAAAAAAAAAGTGGTTTATTCTAAAAGCACACACAAAGCTGATGAAAGAAGGAAGGGGTTCTCTCACATCAACGCTATAGACAGCACCAATATCAATCTTGTAAGGGAAATGGGATTTGATAGCATCTTCCATAGCTGAAGCAGTCTTGAAGGACTTGTAACGCAAATAAACATCGTTCTCAAGGGTAAAAGAGAACTCTCTCCGACCAAAGTAGTATTCATCGCAACCAGGATGTTTCCCATCTATTTATTACACATATCCCTATTATTAATAAGCTTTCAATGTAAGTGTGTAAGAGAAAGCACAAGTACCGTGTCCGTAAGAAAGCCATTTGTGTATATCAGTGTAAGGAAATAGATTCCCTGCAATCAAATATAATTAAAGCATATACTTGAGAGAGAGAGAGAGAGAGATCTAAGAAGAAGATTAAATTCAGAGAAAGAAAGAGAAAGGACTTGCCGTAGTAAATTCGGAGGTAATTAACATTGAAGAGCTCTTCTGGTTTCGGGTTGTTAATTTGTGGTGCATCCATCATCGCATCATCTTCTCTCGTCATTGTTCTCGCAACAATTGGAAAAAGTAGAGATTCACAGAATCGTGTGAAAAGGAGTTCGATCGACGATTAGAGAAACATTTTGGGGGTTGTGGCAACTGTGGATATAGCGGGAAAGAAGAGACAATTAGGGTAATTTTAGGCGGGAACAATACATAGCGGGCCAAAGTGGAATAACGGGCTATGCTTATTTGGGCCCGTTAGTGATTAAAAGCTGTAGAATATATAAAATACTTATTTGATCACAGTGACCGTTTAAAATTTAATGAAGAGAGGAGGTCTCAACTGTAAATTAGCAGTCCTCTCTGATTTTTATTTTTTTGGGAAAATTTAGAGAAATACACTTACATGAGATTTTAATTTGAAAAAAAAAAAACACTTACATGAGATTTTAATTTGAAAATTATCCTATTATTTATATTTTTTAAAATAACACTTTTGTATATGTGAGTTGATTAAATTTTTCAATCTGGATATTAAAATATTTATCATAATTTTTCTATTATAATTTATTTAATATTGAACTTAATAATTTCAACAAAATAGTTTTTTCAAAGAAAAATCGTAATAATATATATGCAATATCTTAGTTAACATATATCTCAAAGTTTTATTAAAATAACAAAACAAAACAAGTTTCTCATGCGTTTTAGTATCTTCTCTTTACAAAGCATTTTCTCTTTCTTGCTCATAGTTTGACAAAAAAAATTCCTTTCATTTACAAGTTTGCTATCTCTTTTTTTTTTTTTATGACTTAAGGCTTTCATATTAAAATGCAAAAGAAATAAAATGTTTTACAAGCATAAAGCTATAGTCCAACCCCATAAGTTAACCCATACATAGTTAAAACCCATAGTAGAGATCAGAAGTTAATGTAGATAGAGGAGCTGGGCCGGTACAGAAGCCCAATTGAAAAGGAGATGATTCATTGAGGGAGAATCCTCGGAATCACCGACTCCGTAACAAGCCATCTCTGCATTGGAGAGGAAGAGAGCGAAGGGGAAGTCGTTCTGAAGCTCAATAATTTGTCTTTGATTAGTCGATTCAAGCTGGAGATGATCGTAGCCGACGACTCAAATCTTTGAGAGTGGAGTCGTTGGTTACGCTCTCGCCACAATAGGTACACCACTGCTTGCCAACATAAAAGGATGAGGCGCTTAGCATGCTTGTTCCCCGAGAAAGTCATCAGCTGATTGAGAGTGTCTTGCCAATCTGGTAATGGTGTTAGCGAACACCTTCTCGCTGCCTCCATCCACACTGCCCAGGAATAAGAGCACTTGAAGAACAGATGATCTCTAGATTCAAGGTCCTGGTTACATAACAAACATGCGCCGTCAACTTGCATTCCCTAATTGAGAAGACGATCACGAGTGGGGCACCTGTTCAAGACTACTAACCAAGCAAGAAAGTTGTGCTTGGGGATTCCTCTTTTAGTCCAAACAATATTAGCCCAAGGTACCTTTGTTTCTTCTTCTTTCAGTTTCCAATAGACAAGTGACGTTTTGTATTTCGGAGTAGGGGAGCCAGTGACTATCCATTCATAGCTGTCTTCATCCTCTTGAAGGGTCATAGTTGTTAATACCACTTGTATTTGCAGCATTATCTCCGATCGAGCTCGAGGGAGGACCCAATTTCCATTTCTGTTGAGATCAGCGAGCGTAGCATCGAGCGGAATCCCTTGCCTCGGAGCAGTGTTCAAATCAAAGCAGTCTTTTAGGGATCCCAAGGGGGACCAGTTATCAATCCAAAAGCGACAGTTCGCTCCATTACCCACACGCAATTTAATCCAGGTATAAACTTCCCCACGCATCTTGATCAGTTTATTAGCAAGCCAAGAATTAGAAGCACTTGTCTTCACAGTCCAGTAGTTAGATAGCGAGCCTTGTAGAATTTCCTCTTTGAACCAAGCCACCCATACTGAACCACCTTGAAAAAATAGCATCCAAATTAACTTGATACAACACGCACGGTTCCATGTACCCAAGTCTTTAATTCCCAGCCCTCCCGCATCTTTACTCTTTGTTACAGCTTCCCAAGAAACCCGTGCAGAGTGATGACCTTCAATAGAGCCTTTCCAAAGGAACATGCCACATAGTGAGTTGATTCGTGTAATGCAAGCTTTAGGGAGTAGAAAGTTTGAACACCAAAAGTTAGTGATCCCAGCTATGACTGTTTTTATTAGGAGTAGACGCCCTGCAAAAGAAAGAGTTTTGACAGTCCAAGAATTGAATTTAGCTTTTACTTGTTGAATCAGGACTTCACAATTTGCCAGGGTGAGCTTCTTAGTGCAAAGAGGGACACCAAGGTATCGCACTGGGAGAATACCATTGGGCATGCCTGTAGAAGCTTTGATGGTGTCTACTTCTTGTTGAGAAAGGCCGGACGCGAAGAAGGAGCTCTTCTGCACACTAATCGCGAGACCAGAGCGAAGCTCAAATTCCTTTAATACCTGGAGAACATTCTGGACTGAGTCAATGGAGCCATCAATGAAGATCAAAAGATCATCAGCAAAGCACAAGTGAGTTAGTTTTGAGGAAGAGCACTTGTGGTGGTATTTAATCTTCATATCGGCAGCTGCTTTGTTTAACATGATGGAGAGGATATTCATTGCAATGACAAAAAGATAGGGGGAAAGTGGATCGCCTTGACGAAGGCCACGGTTGCCTTTGAAATATCCATGAACCATACCATTATATCCGATAGTAAAATTAGTGGAGCAGACACAAGCCTTTAGCCATCCAAGGAGCAAGGGAGGAAGCTGAAGACCTTGAAGGCAGTTGAAGAGAAATTCCCATGAGAGAGTATCAAATGCCTTAGCGATGTCTACCTTGATGGTGATCCTTTTAGGTCCCTGCCTTCTATGGTAACCGTTGACAAGTTCCCCCGCCAAGGTAGTGTTTTCCACAATCAATCTATCTTTAACGAATGCCGTCTGATTTGGGACAATTAAGGACAGTAGAACCGGCTTGAGACGCCTAACAAGTAGTCTTGCAACTAACTTGTACAGGGTATTGAGGCAGCTGATAGGACGGAACTCAGAAACAAGAGAAGCTCCAGGGAATTTGGGAACCAGTGCCAAGATGGTTGAATTTGTAGATGACGGCATGAAGGAATGACTGAAAAAATGGGAGACTGCAGCAGTAACCTCATGACCAAGAAAGCTCCAAGAAGACTTGTAAAAATCTGAGGTAAGGCCATCCGGCCCAGGCGCCTTATTAGGATTCAACTTGAATAGAAGGGCTGTTATCTCTTCTGATGTCGGAATAGCAGTCATGGCTGGCAGGAGAGCATTAGGGAGAGAGTAGGAAGTCAACCTCCCAAACCAAGCCGGGGGGGAGTGAACCAGAGGATGGCAAACAATATCAGGACCCAAGATGTTACGAAAGTGAGTAATAGCATACAGGCTCATCATATGGGGATCCGATATTATTAAACCAGTAGACAGCACAAAGGATCTTATCGAGTTGTAGCTGCAACGAGTTTGGAAGATTCTGAAGAAGTATGCTGTGTTCAGGTCCCCCTCAATTAACCAGTTAATCCTTGACTTCTGTTTGAAGTAGCTCTCCTCAATGTTCCTCAGAAATACCCAGTTCTCATGGACACGTCGTTCCTCTTCAAAGGTAGCAGAGGAAGGGTGGTTAAGCGCTTGTACCTGCACAGACTGCAACAAACTGTTAGCTTCTAAAACCCTCACTTGAATGTTTGAAAATTTTTCACGATTTAGTTGTTTTAACACTCCTTTTACGCTCTTTTGTTTCCAGCTCAGTTATGTGAGATTCAGTGCCAGACTTCCGGCTTGACTCCATGTCTCAAGTACCATTTGGTGATAAGAGGGATGACGGGTGAGGTAATTGAAGAAACGGAAAGGTTTAGTACCAGCTAGGGGAAGAGGAAGTGCTAGGTCAAGGATACAAGGGCTGTGGTCAGAGAAGAGGGGGGGAAGAAAAGTCGCAGTACAGTGGGGGAAGATGGAGATAACATTCGAGTTAACCAGCAGCCGATCTAATTTTTTGGCTATGGGGCTTTCAGGGCAGTGGTTACTCCAGGAGAAATAGGGACCAAGAAATCGCAAATCAAAGACTCCAAGTTACGTTAGACAGTCGCGAAATTCTTGCATTTGAGGAGTGACAATATTGACTTCCATAAGAGAGTGTTCTGAAGGATGCATTATCTCGTTGAAGTCACCCCCTAAGACCCAGGGATGGAGATGAAGCTGATAGGTTTGCCAAATTTCAAGAAGCTCCACCCAAAGGTCAATCCTTTCAGCTCTTAAGTTAGACGCATAAACTGCAGTGTATATAAAGGGGGGATTATTAGGAAGGGTGACTTCACACGTAAGAGTTTGCCTTGTCTGATTCATGATCCTTACTCCAACATCATCTTTCCAAACTACGATTATTCTTCCATCTTCGTCAGATGCGTGGTTAGAAGTAAACTGCCAACCTCGACAGAGCTTAGACAAGAGGGGGGCTACGTTCTGATCTTTAACATGGGTTTCTAAAAGTACACCAAAAGAGGGTTGATGAATACGTATCCAATCACAAAAGGGGGTATGCTTAGCCGGGTAGTTTAAACCACGGACATTCCAAAAAAATAGTTTACTACACATTAAGAAGGGGGGGGCAGACTCTCCCACACGTAGGGAAGAATCCAAAGCGGCCAAAAGGAAAAATTGGTTAGAGGATGGAGGGTAGACAGGGGGTTTAGAGGCTGATGAAAAAAGAGACAGAGAGTTAGGGGGTGATAAGGATGGGTCAGAACGAGAACGCTTAAGGGAAGGTTGGTAAGTGGGACTAGGAGAGTTAGGAGGAGGCAGGAAGTTTGATCGAGAAAATGAGAGAGAAGAGGCAGAGAGGGAGGCTAGTTGTTTAGTGGTATTGGGGACATTGGTGGTTTTGGAAGGTTTAGAGGTTAGAGAAGGGGTAGGGTTGATTTGGGTAGCAGAGGAGGTAACAGAATAAGGTTCAGGTGTGGGGTTGATTACAGGGTTAGGAGATTTAGGTAAAGAGGAGGTTTCTAAAGTTGAAGGCGAGGCTGATGGAATGATGAGAGAAGGAGGGAAAACAGGGGGATCAGAAGGAGTAACAACTTCTGGGACATTAGCAGGGGCTTTAGGACGGTAGGTAGGGACAGCTGGGGCTTTAGGACGGTAGGTAGGAACAGCTGGGGTTTTTGACTTAGAAGAACCAGCAGGTTCATTGTTTTGAGGCAGAGGGATAAGGAGACAGTTTTTTGCAATGTGCCCAAGCTCCTTACAGTGAGAACACGTTGGAGGGAGCCAAGGATAGGTGACAAATACTTCAACAACTTCTCCAGACTGACGAGTGAACTCAACCACATCAGGTAATGGTTTAGTGAGATCCACTTCTACTTTAACATGTGAGAGGGTAAGGCTTACTAAATTCTTAGTAAAGTCATCCGTTTCTTTAGGTTCGCCAACAAGCCCTGCTACCAAGCTTAGTCCATCCTTGTGTCGCAGGTCTAGCGGAACGCCCATCAGATGGGCCCATATCTGAATAGACTTAAAGGAAGGAAGTTTTGACTGTCGGGAAGAGGTCCACTGCTCAGTATGAAAAAGCGAGTCACCAACATACCAATAACCTTTCTCCAGGATCTTTTGCTTTAGGTAGTCACTGGTTATACGAACAAGAAGACTCCTAGTCGAAGGATTGTTGTGCATTTCGAGTCTTCTCCCTTTACCCCACATATGGTTTAAAACGCTCTGAGTTTGACTGAAGGGAGGAGGTCTACCATTGAAGATACATACAATGAAATCCTTATGCATATCCACCTTTCTGGAATACAACATCAGGAATCATGACAGTCGGTCTTCCAGAAGCTGAGATGGTAGTTGGAGCAAGTCTTTCCAAAGATTTATCTTCAAATCTTCTAATCTTTTCAACAAGGGAGGGGATATGAGGGGATGGGGCAGGATTAATAGCCGGGGCGGATGGGTGATGGTTAACAGGCGGGGTAGTTGATGGTAGAGAAGGGTTAGGGTCTGTTACTACTGGAATAGAGGGCGATGGAGCAGCCGCCAGGGGAGCAGCTGCCACAGTAGGGGGTGGAAGTTGGGAATTGTCTAAAGAAGGTGGAGTATGGTTATTGGAACAAGCTTTGTTGGTTTGCAAGGGGGAGGAGGACTTAGGTGGTAAGATAGTGAGATTTTCCGATAAGGTAGTAGTATTTTCTTGGACAGATCCAGAATTAGGAACAGTAGTTTCAGATCTGGAAGTTGGAACAGTGCCATAGACAATTTCCAATTCCATTTCAGTATCAACAGGTGAAGAACGACCAGCAGAGGGCTGTTGGACAGTTGGGGTAGATTTAGTTGGGGTCACAGAATCAGTTAAGATAACTGAAGCTTTAGAACGGTTAAAACGCTTGGAGGGGACGATGGGGGACAGGATAGGGAATTGAGATAGGGGGAGCTGGGATTGCGGATCGGGAGGGTCAGGGGGAATGAGGTTTCTCTTATCACCGGTGGTAATGGACGACGGAGGCGAGGCGGAAGCGCGGCGGCCTAAATCCCACGGGTTCAACATCGGGAACTGAGCCAGAGAGCTTTTGACTTTTTTATTAAGTATATAATTTTTTTGCCTTTAGTTTGCTATCTCTTCATCCAACTTGTAGGTGTAACGCAATTTATTAAATTGTCATTGTTGCTTCCCACATCATATTTTTTCTCTTCAAAATCAGAGAAACAAAAATTTCTCATGAATTTTTTTTCAAACTTATTTGATAGAAAATGATTTGCAGAAAAATGTTTTTTTTTTTTGTAAAGAATGACGTGATTACTTTTGTATGGGTACTAGGGTTGTTGTGGACCTTTTTTATATAATAGAGACCAAGTAAAGTTGAGAGATTCTCATTTATACAATATAGAAATAATTCACTAATCTATAGATGGAAGATTAGAAATCATACACAATGCCACTTTTCCTTACGCTTGTTTTGATTATACAGGAGCAGGATGGTTTTTGATCCGTCTTATGGCAGAGGAAGGAGCGCCCTGGTCCAAAGGTATGTTAGCTTTATCCATGGTTGCTGGAGCCGGGTTTCATCCCGTTTTAGATCCGATCCGAACTCCCAGCCCAAATGCAATAAACCAAGTAAAGTTGAGAGATTCTGATATGACCTGAGAGAGTCCAAGAAAGAACGAAATGAGAAAGTCTCACACAACCAAACTCAATAAACCAAAGCAAAATGTAAAGATATCAAAGATTATCATAAAGATACATGATCCATGTCCAAAATTACGTCCGTTACTATGTTGACAATTTATCTCAAATCTATTTTGTCACTATTTGAAACCAATTATAAGACTTAAGTCACTATCCGACTGTCCTGTTTGATCCAGTTTTAAAAATACTGGTTTTAATAGATTAGATTTTAATAATATATACAGAGGTATATGTGTATATATATATATATATTAACACTAAGAAAAACTAAGGGTGAATTGGCCTATAATCCATAAAGAAGTTGGATATTAGGAATATGCCATGGTTTTGGGGGGAAAAATAGTGAGAGGGGGGGAGGAGAGATAAGAGAGAAAAATGGTAGATAGTTAATTTAGGGGTTTAGTTTGTATATGGGATGTAAATACTCAAAAACTAACACCAAAGTACAACACATATTGTAACAGAAAACCATTTAAAAAAAAATTACATTAATTCGAAACAAAATATAGCACAAAATCTAAATTACAAGTTTTAAAATTGTATATAATAATTCATTTTTCTATAATAAATTGAAAATTTATGTGCACGGTTTGGGGTCTACATCTAGAAAGTATATTCAATTTAAATTTTGAGGTGATTTGATTTATAATGAGGTTTTAAATGATTTCAATAAATTACAGAGTTTAAAGTGATTTTTTGTTAACTCTATATAATAATAATACACTTTTGAAGCTCCTCAGCGTGTCCACGTTAGCAGGTGAGTGGACCCCGCATGCATTTTAAAAGAAAACATAGTCTTGCTAAAATGATATCAAACAATGAATAATGTTTTATCCGAGTGGTTCAAGGCACCTCATTTAGTCCGCACGGGGGTGGGTTCAAAGGTCCTTGCTCTCTCATTTTTATGCATTTATTTCGTTTTTAAACCCACTAAAGTGGGACAAAACCCATGTCTCTCCCTTCCTGTTTCAAGATTCTTCCGCCGTAAACGCTTTCTGTTCCGGTGAAAAAATGTGAAACTCCTTGCATTCAACACTCGACTCATCCAATGCTGAATTTAGGGATTAGTGGTTTCCTTTGTTCGTCTCTTCCACTTGACGATTTCGCTGAATTTTCAGTCCAGAGACAAATGAACTCTTCACTCACCTCTTTGGCTCTCTTATCTTTCAACGTATTCCTCTTAATTTCGCCAATAAATGTGATTGTCATTTAACCCCGAAACGTTGTGTATCTCTCATTTTCCTCACCCCAAATCTATAAATTGTAGAAGGTTTAGAATTAGATGAATCTTTGCAAAGACTCTCAGTTAATCTTCTTTATAAACCGTAGAAAGAATATGTATGCTGTGAAGAAGCAGATGACTAACTACATGCTTCAGGACAATGAAAAGCATCAGAAGGTACTTTTTTAAAACCCAAAAAGATTTGATTCTTTACTCTTTAATTCAATGTTATATTTCTTATTAATCTTTCTTTTCTCTTCCTATTTTTGATTATGTCTTGTGGTGGTGGATCTCGCCCAACAAGAACCATCACCGTTGCGGTGGAGACAAACATGTTATGATTCCTTTTCAGTCAAAACAAGCTTTATTTCGATGAGCAGATCCGATCTGTTCAAGCTAACGTGAGCTCATGTTTTATTAGTTGATAGTTACTTGCATTTTTATATTTGTGAATTATAATACGGCGATTTATAAAATAAAAAGCTCGACGTTCATTTTCTGTATAGTTTAAGAGCGGGAAAGGAGAAAGACAAGCAGCAACATGATGATGCATTAAGACACAAAGCAATGAGCTACCACAACCAACCGAGACCAAAATCCACCGTGAAGCGGTGTTCGTTGACGGTTCGGGTGGAATTGGAGTGTTCTTGCCAGGAAGTCATGATACTGCTGTGGAGTTACGCAAAAATCCATGTTAGAGCCAACCAGTAGTTTCATATTAATTTAGCACTATTACTTCTTTTTTCCATATAAAATCCATAGTAAGTTTATTTTTGATTTTCTAAAACGAGATGTGATCTTAAAGAAAGTTGCATTTGAATATGACGAAATGGTTCAGGTAATATTCACAATAATATAGCCATTGCAGTTTTTGGACTATGATAGAAGAGATAGCAAAAGACCTGAATGCGGGAATCATTTTCCTGGTTGTTATGGCACAAGTGGGTTGTCTCTTGAAGGTTATTCACCTTATGGTCCCGTATGTCTGCTTAGAAGGTTCCCTTAGATGTTTTTTTCCAGCATATCAGTTCTCTGTTTCTGACTCTTTGGATCTGTGTTTCTCAGGTTAGTGGTAGTAGTAGTACTCCATATGTGGTCTATGGAGGTTATGCGTTTGCACGCAGTGGCAGTTCTGGGTGAGACTATTTCTTCCCGGATGTATTTATGACAATATACCAAGTATTTACCGTTTTGAACTGTGGTGGTTGATCCTTATCATGGGTTTTGTCACAGGTTATCCAGCCATTCCTCTACCCATCGACATTATTAGAAGCTAATGTTGGATGATTAAAAAAGGTTAGAATACGATATGATTTGCTTAAGTCCTTAAGGTAGTTTACGTAGCTATTTGCTCCAAGTTCATGAGATTATTTGATCTGGCTCAGTGTCAGATTCTAATACACTGATTTTTCCCCTTTGTGACCTTTTCCCCGTCCATTAAAACAGTCCCCACATCCCACAGCTGAAGCTTTTCCACAAAACAAGATGACAAAGCTGAACCACCAAACTCTACCTAGGAGAAGCGATTACATGTGGATGACATATTTAAGTTTGTTTCAAATATTTCCATGTCCGCTTATGACCAAAATACTTCTAATCTATTTCCCGTTAAACCATATTTAGCTGCCTGTAATGTTGTCTATCTATCTTCTTTTAGTTTAACTTGTCTTTCCTCGAGATGTGGTATTAAAGAAGGTTATGTATTTGTCCTAAAAAAAATTTTCCAAAAAAAAAAAGAAAAGAAGGTTATGTATTATAATGGACAACAGATAAAATAAAGACATATGAAATGACGTTGTCTATACTCTATATACTGAGTTACTTACCTACTTTGTTTTATAGGGGTTGACATAGTGGAAATCCTGTGTCTATTAGATTTAGTAATTTCATAAAATTGTAAGTAAACGCAACTACACAAGTAATCTCATAATCGTCTCTTTAGTATAACAAATAAATCACTGAAAATATTAGAGTTTGAAAAATAAATATATTAGAGTTAATTTTAGCATAAAATTTATCTGTAAATTTAGCATGCGTATTTTTTTCATGTGGCTGTAGGGTTGTTCAATCCGGTAAAATCGAACCAATCAAAACCAAACTGAGTCGAAATAAAAAAAAATGGTTGGATTTGGTAAATACTGAATACACCGAAAGAATTTTATTCTTAAGAAACCATAGTATATGAATATGGTTTACTATATATACCGATCAAACCAAGTAAATTGAATAAATCGATCAATTAAAATATAATAGTATAAGTATATGTATATATTATATAAGGTAACTGAAAAAAAATATATATATATATATATATAATTTATTGATATGATCTTCATTTTTAAAATGATGATTTTAGTAATTTAATATTTTATTTGAAGTTAAAATTTATGATTCATTTTTATTAAATTAAATATAACATAGATTTTTACATTTTTGATGACAAATATGTGGGTAAAGATTTAGTTATATATAATTACTAATTTTTATTCTATAAAAATTATTATAATTATTAAATTAATATGTTTACTAATTTTTTTAAATATCACAAAAGAAAAAAAATAAAAGAAAAACAGGATATTTAAAAACCTAAATATCTTCATGTTATATAAAATCTGATATCTAATTATATAAATTAAAATCCACAAAATATTTTAAGATAAATAAATTTATATTTTTGGTATATAACCAAATCAAGTAAAAACTGACAGTATATAAACTGAACCAAACCAAAGTAAATATGATCTTAATATGATAGCTATTTTTATAAACAGAAATATCAAAAACCAAAAATTAGAAAGCCGAACTGAAATCGAACTGATATCCGAATTCGAACACTCCTTTTTGTGGGCGACTATCTCTTGCTTAGATTGATATTTTAAAAATAAATTACAGGTAAAGTAAGGAAAATAACTTATTTACTGTTTCTATAATTTGTTAAATTCTAAATCAAAATTTTAAATATTTTTTTACACTATTTGAGTTGTATACTACTAAATATCTAAGTTTGGTGACTTTTGAACGATGAAACCAGTAATAACGCAAAATGACAATTAGATCATTATAAATATAAGATATATAAATATTTCGTTGGTCATTTTTATATCAACCTAATTAAGTTGTGTAAGTTTCATTCTTTCATTCATAAACAATTAGAGACAATATGGATAAACAAAAAAATTTAAAACCAATAAAATTAATACAATGCATCAAAATTATATCCGGCCCCGCGCTTGCGCGGAGGCTATGCCTCTAGTTATTATAAGATATCACCTCTAACCATATAATTTGATTTTTAATTCTTTGTTAACTAAGAAACTCACCCCCAAACACTTCAAAATCACTAGAAATTTTAAAACTCCACCGCTTAAAATATTTCAGTAACAGTAGATTTTAGATATTTTACGAAATGTAAAGTTTAATAACAATCGATTTTAAATGAACTTTAAATTTTTTTTTTGAATAACAGTGTATTTGTCATTTTGATACATATTACTTAAAATCTTAATTAACAACACCCCCTTTATTATTTAAAACTGAGGCTGAAATTTCAAAAATATATGTCGGGATATATTATCTACTTAAAAAAAGTATAAAATTTTTCAAATAAGAACTATGTTTTATATAAAGACCTTTTAAATAATTCAATGAAGTTTTAATACCATTTGTCATATTTTAATGATTTTAACTGAAGTATATGATTAATTAATTATTACTAGGTAACAATCCGGGCCTTGCGCGGAGTGAAATTATTAATTTCATTATTTTTAGAATAAAAATATATTATGTCTGATTAATTCTATGTTACATGAAATCGTCGATTGAAGTGCAATTTTCATTTTTCGAAGCGGAATTAGAATAGAAATGCTTGAAATCGTCATGGAACTATGTTTCCAGAATTTTGATGTTTGGAAGCGTGATGGAAAAATACGTTTCATAGGTGGAAACGTGATGGTGTTGATCGGAAGCTTGTCGGTGGTTGTATTGTTGATGTGCAAAGAAGATGAGATATTATCCTTGTGGGTTTGAAAATTTTAATTGATTTTTTTGCCTAATTTCACTTATTTTATTTTTAAATTCTTGATTCATAAATAACAATAGAACTGAACACTAAATACGTAAATCAATTCCAACTCCAATTTTTTGAATAATAATCTAATTGCAATATGTTTTTTACTTCTTCGTTTTGTTTCGTGTTGTTTGGATTATCAATTGGTGTGTATGAAATAGTTAACTCTCATACTTTATATTATCAGTTTCAAAGCAATTATACATATGATTTACACATGTTATATTATATTTGTTTGTTGTAATTATACATATTTTTTTATTTGAGTTATACTATATGAATTATGTACTGAATTTTACTATTTAAAATATTTTATTCAACATATTAACTTTGGTGTTATATATATATATACGCTTCCAATACGTATCCACTTCCTAAATATTTCTAAAATTGTGTTTCTTACCGTTTCCGCATTCTGCGCTTCTTACCATTTCCGTATACTGCTTCTGTTTTATGTAACATAGGTTTAATTTGGATATCGGTTCAATTTTAAGTTAGTTTTTTTAGTTTCTAATTTATTAAAATATAATTACTATTCTTCATGAATATTTATTTTGTTTATTCAGTTAAAATGTTTGAGGTATTTAGATTTTTAATGATAACTAAGAACTATTATTTATTTTCTGGTTTCGTGTTATATGAATTTTAAACAGTACTGATATCAAACCAATGCTTTCATATTATAATTTCAGTCATGCAAAATCAAATCAAATCTAGATAATAAATGAAGAAAAAGAAAAAAATACTTAAGAAATTAATTTCATTACAATTTGGTCAATGGTGAATGGAAATATTAAAAATAATATTTTAGCTTCCAAGAGAATTAGAATCATCACTTGTAGTGAACATTTAGTTATATATGTGTTCACGTCAATGTTCACGTGTATGTAGGATTGGACAAAATATCCGTAAATTTTGATTTGACTCATCATCCTTTTCGATTCGAACAAAAAAATATGGATATCCGTAACTCTATGCAGAAAAGCAAATACTAATATGCAATATTCGTAGAAACGAAACAAATCACAAATACTATATTTGATCCGATCTCTTTTATGCTTATGTATATACAGATATTTAATGAATTATATATAATTTATATAAACAATATATTTTCTATAAGTTTAACAATATTTGTATTCACTAAAGTTATCAAATTAGGTATTAGTATTCAAAAGTAAATAAGTTTTTTTTCGTAACAAAATTTTATTATTTTAGATTTTTTATTTATTTTAAATTTCTGTATTTATTTTTATGGATCAAAACCGATTAAAATATAATTTTTGGGACACTGTGTATCTGGATGGTTACGAATCAAATCGAATGGATAATTGATTATTCAGATGAAACATATTGGATCATGAATACCTCCAAAACCTCGGATATCCAATTTCTGCCCACTCTTACATGTATGTATATGTAAAATAACACATGAAATATAATATTATATTAACATAAATTAAGTAAAAATAAATAAGCCTAGACAATAGTGAATTTTATTGTAAATTTTCTTTCTATGTATAATTTTTATATAATTCGTAAAACCTTGTAAGCTTTTTATTGAAAAAAATGTAAAATAATATATAATGTGAACACATTTATGTAATAATTAACTGAGAAGTTCTCTACACGTGATATGTTAGCACTCGTTCTGAAATTACTGTAAGACTGATACGTGGCTAACGTAATGTGAACACATTAAATGATAATGGTTCTTTTTTAATATATAAGAGATTCTATGGATTCTATATATGGATTAGATATTTTGGAAAGGGAATCTTACGGAATCTTTCCCTACCTTGAAGGCCTATCTCTGGAACTACAAATCCCATTCACATAACATAATACAAACAAAAAATACAAAAAAGTTAGCTTCAGTTTCTGTGTGTTACGTCTCTGGCCAAAAATATGGATGAAATCGGAGCCAAGCGATGGAACATCGGAGCCAACAAGGTGGTCGAACGTTCTAGTTCCCTAAGCATACGTGAATATCTTCACACCTTAGTCAGTAACCTCGACGAAGGTGACGTCAGACCCGTCATCGCCCTCGGACATGGCGACCCTTCTCCTTTCCCAAGCTTCAGTACTGATCCATCAGCCGTTGAAGCCATCTGCGATGCTGTGCGCTCCACCAAGTTTAATAAATACGCTTCTGCTTCCGGTATTCCTGTCGCTAGGAAGTAAGATTACTTCTTCTTCTTTTGCTTTCGTGCTCTGTTTTTTTCTTGTCTAGGAACCTTAAAGGTGTTTTCTTCTCTGAATCCAAAGCTATGTTTTACTTGTCCTTAAAAGACAAATCTTGTGAAACAGTTTTTTAAGAAAAACACACACATATATATATATATATATATATATATATATATATATATATATATATATATATATATATATATATATATATATATATATATATATTTTTTTTTTTCTAAGAACAATCCAGTTTTTTAAGAAAAACACACAAACGCATATATATATATATATATATATATATATATATATATATATATATATACATATATCAACATGAACAATCCAAAAATCAGATCCTGTTACAAACTCCTTTTTAACAAAATTTCCAAATGTTAGATTATTACAAAAAAATCTTTTCGTCCACTCACTAAACCCAATACATTCCGATAGTCCATTTTAAAAATTTATTAAAATAGTTAATTGTTTAAATCATTGAAAATTTGGGATGATGTGATTATAATATTTTATTTATATTCAGACAATTGTTTTCCTACACCATGTAAATCGATTAAAAATTTAAAATTATCTAATATTTACACATAAAAGAATTTTTCAGTATTTAGATTTTATTATTTTATACAAATATTTTAATATAAAATATTAATTTAGTTAAACATAAAATTAAGATAAGCAATTTGATTTATTTTTAAATTACATTTAAGAATATATATATAGTTAAAATTATAGTCTTCGATAGATTTTTATTTATTGTTTAAGGAATATTATAGTAACTTGTATAAAATTAAAAACTGATATAAAAATATCATCAAAAATTAAAACTTAACATAATTTCTAAAAATATGTAGATATAAGAAAAAACAAATGGTATTATGATTTAAACTTTATTATTTTTAAAAAGATTTTCTAAATTTTGAAAAAATCTTGTTTAGTAATAACACTTATGATTATCAAAATAGACTTTAGTAATATTTCGAAAATGTTAAAATACTTATATTTGTATTATTATATTATTTAACGTCATATTTGAATATATTTATTTTAATTATGTGTATGAATTATTACCATATTCTAACAAAATATTAAGATCATCATGTATTTCCTTTTTCTTTTGATAATGTTTTTTTATAAATAATTATTTTGTTTATTTTTGAAAAATAGGCGAAATTAGCTAAAATTATGGAGAATATGATTAATAATCAAAATATTGAAAACTACTAAGAAAATGACAAATAATCATTATTTAAAATCATGGAGAACATGACAAATAATCAAAAGTAACTAAAATTATAAAGAACATAGCAAATCATCAAAATTACTTAAAATCATAGAAAACATGATAAAGAAGCAAAATCAGTTCTCGAATAAAAGTATGCATAGATAGATTCATATTCATACAAAGTTGATTACTTTGTGTTTTGTTAGGCGGGTAGAGTTCTTTCTTGTCTGAATTCAAATCTCGTTGATTTTGTGTTCTCTTTGGCTCCCCTTTCAAATAGAGCTAACACTACAAGAGAACACAGGAGTAACGGCCACACTTTATGACTACAAATGTGTAGTCGTAAATTAAAATCGACTTTACGTCTAATGTACGACTCTTGTAGAGTTCGTCGTAAGTTGAACGTAATTTTTTACTAAAACAATTAGTCGTAATGGAGATGTAAAATTACATCTCATTTATGACTATATTTACCATTAGACGTAGTCGTAATATTACGACTAACTTACATCGAATAGTTAGCATCTGATCAACGACCAACTTACGAGAGAAGCAATTGTACATTGATAGTTTAGTTATGATCAAACGTAAATTCGTTGTAACATTGTTACCTACCAAAACCAAAATTTTCCTATAAATATGATCTTCTCCCTCATTCTTAAGATGCACAAAAAACGAAAAAAGTAAAAAAAATGTCTGAAAATATCTACGAGCTTCAGTGTTGAATGTATGCGCATAAAGATTCAAGGGGAAGAGTAACAAACGAATTTCTCAACGGAACAGAGATATTCATGTATCAGACCGGACATATGTCTCTCACACAGAAAATGAGTAAAATGTTCAGTCCATGTCGTAAATGCAACAATACGAAGTTTTCTGCTAGTGAAACAGTTTGGAAACGTATAGTAAATAACAGATTTACTCCACATTACTTTATTTGGTTTAACCACGAAGAGGGTGATAATAGGAATGAAGCTAGTAGTAGTAATCATGTTGAGAAGAACCACATTTGCCTTCTGAAAGTTACCTTCAAGAGAATCATATGGTAGATCATGATAGGATGCATGATATGGTTACAAATGCATTTCGTGAAACATCAGTAATAGAGGAGGTATAAAATTAGAGCGGCCTAACTTGGATGCAAAAAGATTTTATGAAATGCTAGCAGCAGCTAATCAGCCAATTTATGAAAGTGGTAGAGAAGGTCTTTCTAAATTATCATTGGCAGCTAGGATGATGAATATCAAAACTGATCATAGCTTACTTGAAGTTGTATGGATGCATGAGCTGAGTTGTTTAAAGAGTATTTACCTGAAGATAATTTGTGTACTGAAATCTTATTATGAAATTCAGAAACTGGTGCATAGTCTTAACTTACATTCAGAGATGATTGATGTGTGTATAGACAAGTGTATGATATACTAGGGAAACAATGCAGAATTGTTAAAATGTAAATTTTGTAAAAAGCCATGATATAAACCGCAAGGACGTGAGCGGAACAGCTACGACCAACTAGCTACTATAATTGTAGTCGTTAAGGACATGTTTTCTTGTAGTGTGATGTCGAGTACCTCTCTCGCGATCTGTCTTACCAGATATCTCCAATTGAAAGACTTTAAGAAAAGTCTTCTTTAAAAACGACACATAAATTTAATTGTAAAACTAATATATGCATTGACCATAAGACTTTCGTAGAAGTCTCTTGGTGGAGAAGACTTTCCTAGAAATCTTCTTTGTGAAGTAGATCTGGAAAAAACAAAAACCATTTTTAGATTCAGTAAGGTTCATGTTTAGTTTTTCTAATCACATATAACTTCTTAATAAAGTTACTCATTCATTATTAACCAAGTATCATGAATTTGAATAATTTTTGTAAGTTTATAAAATTTGAAATAAAAAAAATTGAGATTTTAAGATGAAATTAGAGAGGAAGTGAAAAAGAAATAGTTTATATGTGTAAGAAATATTAATTTATAGATGTAGATATTTATTTTAAGTGTACTTAGAACTTGAAATTAGTTATTTATGGTGGTTGGTGTGTTGAAACAATGATAGTATTGTAAATATAAAAAAAAACAAATATGAGAATGATTGAGTAAAACAATCTCTTTCGGAAAAGAAAAAAAAAATTTTAGTGAATAATTTGAACTTCTAAAATGAAAAGTTTCAATAAAAATCATCAATTATTTTATGTATATATATTTTTGTTTGGATCATATTTGCAAAACTCCCCACTTGTATTCCATGGATTAGATATTTTGGGAAGTGAATCTTTTACCTGGCCCACTCTTCCACTACAAAATCCCAGTCACATAACACCAACAAAAATACAAGCTGTCAAAAAGAAAAAAGAAAAAAAAAACGCAAACAAAAATACATAACGTTAGCTCCAGTTTCTGTGTCACTGTGTGTTACGTGACTTACGTCTCTTGACAAAAAAAAATGGGAGAAATCAGAGCCAAGCGATGGAACTTTGGAGCCAACGAGGTGGTCGAACGTTCTAGTTCCCAAAGCATTCGTGAATATCTTTATACTTTAATCAGTAATCTCGACGAAGGTGACGCCAGACCCGTCATCGCACTTGGACATGGCGACCCTTCTCCGTTCCCGAGTTTCAGTACTGATCCATCAGCCGTTGAAGCCATCTGCGATGCTGTTCGCTCCACCAAGTTTAATAAATACGCTTCTGCTTCCGGTATTCCTGTCGCTAGGAAGTAAGATTACTTCTTCTTTTGCTTTCGTGCTCTGTCTTTTTTTCTGGGAATCTTAAGGGTATACACAAAGCTATGTTTTGCTTGACCTTAAAAGGCAATAATGCGAAACAGTTTTTTTGAACACATATATATACTGATCCGGAAATAGATCTTGTTCCAAACCCGTTTTGAACAAAATTTCCAAAGTCAAACTATTACAAAACTAGCTTCACCCCCACCTATTAAATCCAACACATTCAGCTAATTAGTTTTTGCAAAATTTAGTGAAACAGTTATTTGTTTTAATCACTGACAACCTGGCATGCTGTGATTATGACCTTTATTCATATTCAGACAAGGTTGATTACTTTGTGTTTTGTTGGGCGTCATATCATCATTGCCTCATCGGTGGGTATATGTCTTAAGAGTCTGTTCTTGTCTGAATCCAAATCTTGATGACTTTGTTTTTCTCTTTTACCCCCCTTCAAATAGAGCTGTTGCAGAGTACCTCTCTCGCGATCTACCTTACCAGATATCTCCAGATGATGTTCATATTACTGCGGGTTGTGTGCAAGCAATTGAGATATTGATCTCCGCACTCGCAAATCCTGGTGCCAACATTTTGCTGCCTAGGCCCATTTACCCCATGTATGATTCCAGAGCATCTTTCAGCCAGCTAGAGGTCCGTTATTTCGACCTCCTACCAGAAAATGGTTGGGATGTTGATCTCGATGCTGTTGAAGCTCTTGCAGACGACAAAACTGTAGCTATAGTTGTTGTCAACCCTTGCAATCCTTGTGGAAACGTTTTCTCTCGCCAACATCTTCAAAAGGTGTGCACTTTACTTCCTACTTTTCGTTTTTTTTTTTCTTTCTTTTTTTTTTGGTAAATGTCCTTGTCGTCTTTGTATTGTGGTGATGAAGATTGCAGAGACAGCTTGCAAGCTTGGAATACTTTTGATCGCCGACGAAGTTTATGACCACTATGCATTCGGGGAGAAACCATTTGTGTCCTTGGCAGAGTTTGCAGAGATAGTGCCTGTAGTTTTGCTAGGCTCCATATCGAAAAGATGGTTTGTTCCTGGCTGGAGACTTGGCTGGATGGTGACTCTTGACCCTCACAGCATCATGAAAGATTCTGGGGTTTGTTTGCTTAGCTAATTGATTTTACATTTTTGGTTTCTCAATTAAGAAAGTATCTGTGATTTAACCTCTCTGCTTCTTTATATATATATTTAGTTTGTTCAGTCTCTTACCAACGTCATCAACATTACCACGGATGCTGTAACGTTCATTCAGGTATATTGGTGTTGTATAATGGGAAGCTGTAACCATAGCCGGTTATTTCCGATCCCTATTCGAAATAAAAATTAATTACAGAAAATTATTCTTATGAATTTTTAATAAAAATATTATTTAAATACTAAAAATAAAAACCATATAATCTGTAATTCAAATTTAAACAGATTTATATTTTAAAAGTATAATAACATTGTAATAGTATTAATTAATCTAAATCTAATTATTAAACTTATTTTATAAATAAATCATAATAATATGAAATCCATCTAATATTTTACTAAGATCTCTACGAACATACATTTTTTGTTATTTATTCTTAACTAGGTGTTTTGCCCACACATGCGGACATAATTATTTTTAAGACAATTTAAAAAATTATCAAAATAAATGATTATTTTCATCCAAAAAATTAGACCTAAAACATTAAACGTTTTTACATGATAAAATTATTCATAAATTAAAAAAAAAACTTTTTTTGCCCTTTAAAACTTTGAAAACAAAATCTAAAATCTGTTTCGTTTCTTCTCAATTGAAAAAAAAATATAGAAACTTATCTTTCAATTTGATAAATTGAATCAATAAATATACATTCAAAAATTGATCTTACAGAAAGAATAATATTAGTTTGGATAATAATACAATATATTTGAATTTATTTTGTCAACAATGTATTTTTTTCTTTTTGAATGATCTTTTATTTTATTATGATTAATTCATGTTTAATGTTATACTATATAAAGCATAAAATAAATTTAATTTAACATGTGATTTCAGAGGCGAAAAATTACTTCACAAAATGTTATATTGTTATATTCTTTTAATTAGAAAATGATTACATATTATAAAATTTTCAATTTTCTCTTTTCAATTATGTACAATTAAAAAGTTTCTTTATGAGTATTTATTTATGTGTTTTCTTTTTTTGATTTTTTATTAAAATATATTTTCCGGATAACAACACAATATATATAGAAATTATCTTCTTTTTTGTATATATATTTAGATTATGGATAATTCTTATCATTATTATTAATTTAAACCATTTATCTAATCAAATAAATATCAATTTCGTTTTTATTTTATGTCTAATTTATATATTTTATTCATTAAGGATGTAAATGATATTAACCACTTTAACTTTTAACTCTGTTGCGAAAAATCACTTCGCAAATAATAGTATAGATATTCTACATTTAGTATTTTTTAAATAACTAATCAGAATATATACAACTGACTCTTATGTTTTTTTTTTGTTTTTTTTTTTTAACTTGGCTTTCTTAAACTGACTCTTATGTTACACTGCGAGCCCCATTCAAATGGTTTATGTTCGTGCCCTCATAACACATATGTCGGTTAGGAAACATGATTTTTTTTTTTTTTTTCCATCTGATCCAGGGTGCCATTCCTGATATCCTTGAGAATACGAAAGAAGAATTCTTCTCATCGAAACTCCAAAAGCTGAGAGAATGTGCAGAGATTTGTTATGAAGAGGTTTTGAAGATCCCTTGCTTCACTTGCCCTACCAAACCCGAGGGGTCAATGTTCACGATGGTAAAGAAACGAGGCAATCAGGTTTACTCATCAGTCTCAGAGGCTAATCCATTTGTTTATTGGTGCAGGTGAAGTTAAACCTCTCGCTGCTCGAAGATATCAGTGATGATTTGGACTTCTGCTGCAAGCTGGCTAAAGAGGAATCGTTGATCATCCTACCAGGTAAATTATTATAGCCTTGTTAACGAGCTTTGTTGAAACTTATGGCAGTTAAGATAGGCAATGAGATTCTTGCAGGTCGAGCTGTTGGACTCAAGAACTGGCTACGTATCACCTTTGCTGTTGAGCTCGACCTCCTCATAGAAGGCTTTTCCAGGCTAAGGAACTTTGCCCAGAGACACTCCAAGAAGCAGCCATGAGTGTTGCATGTCTCTCTCCTTCTCAACAGTCTGAGCAAATTAGGTTTTGCTCAGTAGCTTCTAAAACAATATATTGTGATAACTAGTAAGCTTTGTTTTTTTTTTTTTTTTTAAATGAACCAAGTGATGCCAAGTAGCTGCTATGACCATGAGGTTCTCTCTAAGTCAAACATTAGTAATGCATAAATAAAGCAGCCATCACACCATGAGATATCTTATCTAATAGTATTCTCTATAGCCAATACAAGTTTGATTTTACTGATTAGAGGCTTCAAATATAGCATTGTCGTCTTTCTGAAGTCCATATTGTTGGATAATTCTAATTAACTTAAGGAGAAAGTTAACTTATTAAATAGGAGTTTAGTAAGTTAAGGAAAAAGGAAAACGTATCGAGGTTAGAAATGTTTCCATATTATTATTAGGTTAAGATGTAGCTTCGACCTATATAAGGAGTTGTAGAGATGTTGCATCCCTTAAGAGATCTAAGAGCAGAGAGATCTAAGAAAAGAGATCTAAGAGAGTAGATCAAGAGAAAGTGAAACACATTGATTTAGTTTTGAGAGAGTTTCTAAATCTAATAAGAAGTGCTAGTTCTTATATTCTTGTGTGTTTGTGCGAATTTAATTGGTATTAGAGCTTGAGTTGAAGCTTTGATCTAATCTTTAATTGGTATTAGAGTTTGAGTTGAAGCTTTGATCTAAACTTTAATTGGTATCAGAGCCTCCAGGTTTCGAAATCGTTTACAAGAGGAGTTGTACTTCGATCAAAACATGGGAGACGATGTCGCTTCTCAAGTACGTGATAAAGGTCTTGAGATGAAGAAGGACATAAAATGTCTGATGCTAACATCGACCAACTACACCGTTTGGTCGATAAGGATGAAGGTGTTGCTTCGTTTATATGAAGTTTGGGATACTATCGAACAAGGGAACATCGATTTGAAGAAGAACAATGCTGCGATTGCTCTAATCTTTCAGTCGATTCCAGAAGCGTTGATTCTTCAAATTGGAGAATACGATACATCAAAGACGATTTGGGATGCTATCAAATCACGTAACCTAGGTGCTGATCGCGTGAGAGAAGCGAGGTTACAGACCTTGATGTCTGAGTTCGATAAACTGAAGATGACAGATGCAGACACGGTGGATGATTATGCAGGAAAACTATCGGGTGTAGCATCAGAGTCAGCCGCATTGGGTAAAATCATGGATGTACCAAGGCTGGTAAAGAAGTTTTTAGATGGACTTCCTACAAACAAGTTCATACACATCGTAGTTTCTCTAGAACAACTACTTGATCTAAATTCAGCAAGCTTTGAAGATGTTGTTGGGAGAATAAAGACTTTCGAAGAGCGCATCAAACAAGAAACCCAAGATGAAAATCAAACGAAGCTAATGTTTGTGAAGAATAATACACAAGGTCGTGGAAGCCATAACAACTCGCGAGGAAGAGGCATAGATAGGGGTTATGGTGGAAGAGGAAGAGGACGTGGAAGGTCTAATGGTTCTGATGGTCATAACAAAGGAGGAGAAGCTTCAAACAAGACCAAGAAGGACTACTCTAAGGTTAAATTCTGGCGATGCGACAAGCTGGGACACTTCGTATCACAGTGTCCTACACGACCAAGAGAAGAAACAAACCTAACGGAAACACAAGAAGCAGATGCATCATATATGCATGAAGTAGTATTCCTCAACAAAGATAGAGTGTTTCCTAAAAGGTTTGACGAATGTGATGGAAACACGAGTATATGGTATCTTGGCAATGGTGCAAGTAACCATATGACAGGCAAGAGAGAGTTCTTCTCAAACCTAGATGAGCGCATCAAAGGAAAAGTCAGATTTGGTGAAGGATCAAACGTCGAGATTGTTGGGAAAGGTTCAATCACGTTCATCAAAAAAACAGGGGAGAGAAGAGTACTCAAAGATATCTACTACATTCCTAGTCTTAAACACAACATCATAAGTCTTGGACAAGCAACCGAGAAGGGTTGTAAGGTTAACATGAAAGGAGATTTGCTAATGCTAAGTGATCCCTATGGAAGGCTATTAGTACAAGTCTCGAGGTCACCAAAATGATTGTACAAGACACCAACGAAGATTGAATATTCGAAGTGTCTTCAAATACAAGAAAACGATGTTACATGGATGTGGCATGCGCGGTTCAGACATGTGAACTTTGGAGTCATGAAGAATATGGTAGACAAGGAGATGGTAGTAGGGATGCCTCAAGTGATACACGAGAAAGATGTGTGCAGCGCCTGCTTAGTTGGGAAGCAAACTCGTAAGTCTATCCCACCTAAAGCGCGGGATTATTTTTGTTGACAAAATAATGATTAGTAAAAATATATATTTAATTTATATATTTAGTTTATTTGGAGTAAGTTATCTTTAATTTATGAGGAGATTTTTAATCCATGTTACACACATAATTTTTAATGTATAATTTAAATAATATATGTTTTATTTTAAATGTTATTTGAATTTTATTATAGTTGTAAACGTTTAGTTTTTCAATTAAAAAATTAAGTATAGGTTGTAATATTATTTTATGATGTCAAATATATTCAACGTCTTAAGGTTTGTGAAGAGTAATTTTCAGTGTAAACTATACGTAGCTATTTATAGTTGTGTTAGATTCTACTTGCTATAACACAAGATAATATGATTATAGTTTTTTTGTTCTCTTAAAATTAAAATGAGATAAGTCAATGAGTTAAGTCAAAATCAGACTGTAAATGTGATATAAAGTTTACATTTTTTTTTTATCTAATTCGTTTTTGTCTAAATCTTTCTTCAGTAATTTGGTCCAAAATGGTTCACCTTCGTTACACACCCAAATGTTTAACCCGCGAATAATATATTGGTGCACTTCGTCTCATTCCAAAGCCAAGAAAACATGCAATGTGATGAAATCTTTTTCAGGTCTTTAAGACTCAAATGGGATCAAACTGAGCCAAAACCACACACACACCTAAAAGGGTTAATACTTGGCTTCATAAACATATCAATTAGACACTACGTAAATCCATGACATTACTGAAAGCAAATCCATATTATGGGGGTTATAAGATATGTGGGAGTCGATTTCACCCTACTGTCAAATAAATCGTAAAAAAGGAAACTTCGGGAAAACCCTAAGTTTCCAGAGGAACCGGCTATCTGCGAGAACCGCACAACGAAAAATAAGAAAACGATAACTTAGAATTTGAATGAAAATAAACGAAATAGAGAGCAAAGAGGTTCTTATTCCGAATCTGCGTAGAGCTGGTACAAAAGAGTAGCCGAAAAGCTTAAGAACGAAAACCCTAATTGAGACGCAGCTCGCTAACAGAAAAACTGAAATATTCCTAAATGCTAGTTTTGGTGGTGAGAGCTCTGAATTTCGTGTCTGTGCTTCTGCCCTAGACCTCCTCTTTATATACTCCTTGTCTTGGCTATCCGATCTTTCCATTTCGCCCAGATTTGACTAAATCGGGAATTTTCCATTCTTCTCGATCCTTCCTTTTCTTCCGCGGAAATCTTCTATTTCTCTTCAAACCTTCCTTTTATCTTTAAACTTGACTTTTATTTTCCTTCTGCGAGTAAACCGTCAAAACGTTATCAAATCTGCGGGTTAGATTCCGTTGAAATCGCGAGATGGGTTTTTATCGCGTTTTAGGTCCTTCCGGGCCGTTTTGCGATAAAAACCGTTTTCCGACTTTTTACGGGATCGTTTCCTGATCTGACGTCGTTTTTTTAATAAATTTCTCTAGTTAATCGCAAAGTTTTACGGTTTACTCGACTTTTTATTAAAAAACACGTTTTTTACGACTTACTCGGCGTTTTTTATTAAAAGCGCGTTTTTTTATGATTTCAACGAGAAATCTCGAATAAATCGTATAGTTTAGGCAATGTTCGGTGTTTCGTTTAACCGTTGCCGTTTTATACGATTTCCTCGAGTTCTTTCCGAGAAAACGAAGTTTTACAGTTTTTTATCGTAAAACTCGAACGGTAAGTCGGATCGAGATGGAACGGGAGATATTTCGGCCGTGGTTTAGAACGCGACCTTTTCGAAAAACGTAAGTTTCAAATCGGGAATGCGGGAAATCGAGACACGGAGTGTCCGGGACGTCTCTAGTTCGCCCATCGGCGAACTAGTCGGGCATGTCCTAGTTCGCCCATCGGCGAACTAAGCCGGGCCGGATTAGTTCGCCGATGGGCGAACTAGTTGATCACTTCCTAGTTCGCCCATCGGCGAACCAAGCCGGGCCGGCTTAGTTCGCCGATGGGCGAACTAGAGAGTGTCTCTTAGTTCTCCCATCGGCGAACTAAGCCAGGCCCGGCTTAGTTCGCCGATGGGCGAACTAGTTGCGACTAGTTCGCATTTTAAGGCTTTTTCAGTTTTTTGCGTTTTTGTAAAACGATTCTCGAGTTTTATAAAACGATCTTCGGATTTTATAAAACGACCTTCGAATTTTATAAAACAATCTTCGAGTTTTATAAAACGATCTTTCGAGTTTTATAAAACGATCTTCGAGTTTTATAAAACGATTTCTCGAGTTTTATAAAACGATTCTCGAGTTTTATAAAACGATTCTCGAGTTTTATAAAACGATTTTCTCGAGTTTTATAGAACGGTTTTCTCGAGTTTTATAAAACGATTTCTCGAGTTTTATAAAACGATCTTCGAGTTTTATAAAACGATCTTTCGAGTTTTATAAAATGATTTCCGAGCTTTTATAAAACGATTTCTCAAGTTTTTATAAAATGATTCTCGAGCTTTATAAAACGATTTCTCGAGTTTTATAAAACGATTTCTCGAGTTTTATAAAACGATTTCTCGAGTTTTATAAAACGATTCTCGAGTCTTATAAAACGATTCTCGAATTTTACAAAACGATTTTTCGAGTTTTATAAAACTATTCTTCGGGTTTTATAAAACTGTTCTTTTTGTATTTTCGCGGGGAGTTTTGGCTATTAATTCCGTCGTACCGATTTTGACCCCAACAGTTAGCCCCCCAGCTCGTAAGAATCGTGAGACTCTTGCGAGTGGATTGAGCTTGTTTGGCGAGTTTGGTGGAATTAGGCGGAACTTTAATGGCCAAAAGTCCAAAGGTGAATAATAAAATTCTTCCCTATAAGTATACTGAGTGAGTTTTGTAAATTTTTCATTCATTCCTCCATAACTTGCTTAAGTTTTAGGAAGACCTCTCTCTACTCTCTCCTTTAGATCACTTTTTCTTTCGATCATCCACATGTCTTTCGGACAGAAAGTTTCAGATAATGCTCATGCATCATTCCTTGATCCGAGCGACCTTGATACTCCCAGCGGCTGTTCTCTTCCCAAGCCGGTCTTTCGACGTTTCTCCACGACTAAGAAAGAGTTCGCAGATTACCATTCAGCCGTGAGTGCCGCCTTCGAATTTCTGGGTTCCGAAAAGAAATAATCCCCGGAAGAGGGCGATTGGTATGAGCACGAGTACCGTTGGTTCTCTCAGATATTTGAAAAATACCTGTGCGATCCCCGAGTCGGTTCAGTTTTGCATCTCTGTCGAGGGTATGAGTGCCGGGGATCCGCCTCCGGGTTATTTCACGTGCTATGAGGCCTTTCTGCTAACCTGCCATCTATGGTTCCCAATTCCTCGGGCCATTTTCGAATTCTTGGACAGGTTTGGAGTACCGTTCGGCCAACTACGCCCTAAAGGTTTACAGCACCTTATCGGGATTCTGGTGTTGGGATATGAACGCGGTATGTCCCTTGACGCGGATTACCTTTTGTATATATTGACATTCAAGGGGAGGAAGGATGGTTTTTACTTATCCCCCCGACGGGGCATGACGGTTGTTGGCGGGCTCGCCTCGAATGATCACGACTGGATCTACCGTTTCTTTTATGTCAAAATCGACAGTGAATCGGTGGAGGAGAGTTGTATTCCTTTGATTAGGGTTGCGCGGGTGACAAACGGTATTTCATTAACGCGATACCCATATCTAAGTAGATATACGTTTTAACTTTCTCGTTTGTTTCGCAGTGCCTGCCCTTCCGGTGCCGATGCTCGAAGATTTTCCGAAGGTTATGAATCTTCTGCGCGGTGGCCCGCTTCATTGGGGATTTTTTTTCTCCGAAAAGGATTCATCGTGCCGCCGCCTATTATTCGTCCGGTTTTTCTCGCAACGATTATGCTGATCTTAAGGCGGACGATGGTGCGGAGGAGAGGGAAAGATCTAGATCTCCGCATGATGGAGAGGTTCCGGTCGACCATGGTCGGGTATCTATCGAAGATTTTGATATCGAGGTTCTTATTGATTTTTCGACCTCCGAATTTGATCCGGCTGAGACGTCATCCCGAGGGCCAGCTGACACACCGTTTGCGAAAGCGTCGAGGCTTTTCAACAAGGTTTGCCTATTCTTTTTTATAATTATGTACGTACGTTTTTATGAAGGATGTTTGTTCTGTTTCGCAGAGTCTTCGCTTTATGAGCGAGGTGGTGAATGCGAATAGTGTGGAGCTTCGTAGAGCTGAATCCAGGGCTGCGGCAGCAGAGGCGGAGGCTGTTCGTATCAGAGGGGAGATCGACGCCAGTTTCTCTTGTGCCCAGGATTTGGCTGCAAAGGAGGCCGCTCGTGTGAGAGAAGAGTATGAAGCTGAATCCCGTCGAAACTTAGAACTTTCCGACGCGATGGCTCGCCGTGCTCGTAGGGAAGGCAAAAGAGAGATCGCTGCGGAGTTGATGGCTCGGCGCGAGCGGTTCGTGCCTCTTTATGCGGAATTTGAAGATGCGCAAAGAGCAAATGGTAATTTCCGCGAGTGTCGGGGCGTAGTCGGGAGTTTGCATCTTACCCAGGAGCCGGACTATTCGTATGAGGCTGCGATTGCGAAGCAGAAGAAGCGTCTAGCTAAGAGAGAGAAGAAGAAGAACGGATCCGCTAACCCCGGGAAGGTTATGTGGGATCAGTGGGACCCTATCGTGGTATCGCCGGATTCGGTAGAAGTTGGACCTGAGATCCCGGATATGGGTGGCGAGGTCGATCAGTCCGCTTTTGATGACTTTGATGTGTGATGTTCTTGGTTTTTTCGATTTTGTAGTTGTTTTTCCGGGACTGGCCGTTGGTGGCTTTGAATCCCTACCGCTGGGCGGTGTGTATTCGGATGCTTTTAATAAGAAAATATTTTCTAAGTATGAAACTCGTTTTTTTTATGTTAGATGTAGAGGAAAGAATACGAGTTGTCATCTCGTACCTAACTCTTCGGTGTAAATCTTCCGATTCGTTAACTCGGGAGATTTCGATTTTCGCGAGTGTTTAGATGTGGGCGAAGAGACATGCCTTTAGGATCTCGATTCATGCCTTGAGACGTTAGCGACCAGTGTGCTGGGTTTAGGGCAAGACCTAGGTTTACTTTCGGATTGGGGCTGTGCGATGACTAATCGGCTTTCATTTTGCCCGTTGCGATTTTAACCTGATTCCATACCGATTTAGAATCCGNGGCGAAGAGACATGCCTTTAGGATCTCGATTCATGCCTTGAGACGTTAGCGACCAGTGTGCTGGGTTTAGGGCAAGACCTAGGTTTACTTTCGGATTGGGGCTGTGCGATGACTAATCGGCTTTCATTTTGCCCGTTGCGATTTTAACCTGATTCCATACCGATTTAGAATCCGCGATAGGTTCTCGGCTTATACGATTTGTCTGGTTGGAATCGAGCATCTCACCGGGAACAATTTCCCGGAAGTGCTGACCAAAAATTTGGATTTCTTTTATAGCGCGTTATTTTATCCTCGTCGGATGTATGCGGACCGATAGGTCAGTGCGTTTGTTTAGGAAGGCTAGCGTGCTCGACGGGGCCAATCGCCGAGCGTTCGTGTTTTTATAGTCGCGGACGGACTTTGGGGAAATATTTTTCTTCGAGAATTTAGGCGACGTCTCGCCCGCTCTTTCTGAAAATATTTTGATATGCGAGTTTTTATAAAAATGATTAAGTAGTTGTTTACTGCGGAAGCGATTTTCCGGATTTTCGTTTTTCGATGGTAGCGGAGATATTCTAACTTTGTCTTTATTAAAAATGTCGAAAAATTTTCGATTACAAAGCTAAAAGGAATTTTGTAAAAAATTTCGGGAGTATACGAATACTCGTATACTCACCCACTCCCCCCCCCCCGCTTTGGAAAGGGGGATAGCTGAACTCGTCTTTAGGCGAGCTGCCTACGTATTCATTTCCTTTCGGAAATCAAGCCATCTCGTAGTTCTGGTTGTTTGCGCGAGTGTGCTTACTCGGCTGTCGTAGACTTCTCGATCGCTTTAGTCGCGGGATCGATGTCTTTGTCCGGGATTGTCTCCTCCGGTTGGGCGGAGGCGATGGGTGCGGAAACTTCTGGTTTCTCGGCCGTTGCTTGCTTCGGGTCGTCTTCTGCGGGCGGTGGCGTGAACTTTGCCCGTTTTGGTTTCACGATCGCGACCGCTAATTGCCTCAGCTTATGTTCGGCCAGGAAGCACGATCGCGATTGTCTTTGGCATCCCCAAATTACTGCGACTCCCGTAGGCGTCAGGAATTTGATGCCTAAATGATACGTGGACAGAACCGCCTTCATGGAATTTATCCAAGGCGTGCCCATAATCACGTTGTAGATAGCCGGGACATCGACTAGCGCGAAGTTAACGATTTTCGTCACTTCTTTCGCGACGACCGGTAGTCGGATTGATCCCAAGGTCATTGACGTTTCGCCGGAGAAACTAGTCAGCGGTTTTGGAATCGGCTCGACTTCCGAGAGGTCGATTCCCATGCGTGCTAGCGTGTTGCGGAAGATGACGTTGACCGTGCTTCCGGTATCAACCAGGATTCGAGCAACCTCTAGGTCGCTTATCACCAAATCGATGACAAGGGGATCGGCATGCGGTTGGTCGATTCCGCCGGTTTCAGCATCGTTGAAAGAGATTACTCCTGTCGGAGAATCGTCCATCGACACCTTCCAACTCGAGCCGGTTTCGGCTTTACGTTGGTAGGATTTTATTGACGAGACTGTATCGTTAAAGTATGGCGATTCGCCGATGATCATGTTGATTTTTCGGCGGTTAGCATCGTTACCCTTCTCGTCTGCTCTTCGTCCGCGTTTCTCGCCCGACTGATTTCCCTGAGGCGGGGTTTGCGCGTTTTTGTCATTCTTCGGGACGCGGTCCGAATCGCGGATGAGATCCTTGACACTTGATATCTCGGAAAGTTCTCCCGCGACTAACTTTGCGGCCAGTCTGGCGCTGAGAACTTTGCAGTTCACGGTGAAATGACCATGGGTTTGGTGGAGGTCGCAGAATGAATTCTCATCGTAATTCGAATTTCTCGTCCACGTGTTTCCCGTAGTTCGCCCTTGCTCCGAACCGGAGTTGACAGCGTAGTTATGCGCCCCTCGGAGATCCTGTCCCTCGTGATGGACGAATTTGTCGTTACGAGAGATTTTCTTTTTCTGCTTCTGCTCGGACGCGTTATCCTTCGCGGATGTTTTCGCCGGCTTATGCTTCTCGGACAGGATTTTAGTTTCCTCTTCGATAGTTATGAAGTCGGTGGCCTTATGGAGCGCATCCTGGATCGTCTGCGGTTTCTCGAGAGTTATCCACTTGCGGAACTTTGATTTATACCAGAGCGATTTTCTTAACGCGTCAATGGCGGCTTTGTCGCTGATCCCGCTAACCCTAGCCATGACGAGTTTGAATCTACTCATGAAATCGCGGAGAGATTCATCTTCCTCGTGCACCAAGCTCCAGAGATCGGCGTCGGAGGTTTCCGGGTTAATGAACATCGAGTATTGTTTCAGGAACTCTGAAGCCAGTCGACGGAAACTTCCGATCGAGTTTCGCCTAAGTTTAGTGAACCATTCGAGCGCGGCTCCTTCTAGGTTTTCGACGAAGAGGCGGCAGTAACCTGCGTCTTTTTCGTGGTCCTTGAGCTTGGCTCGTCCCATGGTGATCTGGAACGCTTGCATGTGCACTTTGGGATCGGACGTCCCGTCGTAAGTTGGCACCTTAAGCTTTTTGGGATCGGGCAGTTTGATCTCGGTGATACGGGCCGTGAAAAGCGTTTTCCGAGACTCGTACAGCAGCCGATCGATCTCGGGTGCGGCGCTGGTCGCGTGATGAATCTGGGATTTCACCGCTTTTACCGCTGCGGCCGGTTTGGTAATGTATTCGCGGAGATCGCGAATCTCGGTCTGATCGCCAGCAGTTTTCCGACCTCGTCGGCGTTTGCTGTGAGTGACCGGAGATCGCTCCTCGGCGGTTTTTGCATATCGCGCGAATTCGAGTTCCCCTTCGTCTCCAGTAAAGGAACGTTCGGAAGCAGACTCCGGTCGAGGACTGCGTGTTTTCCTTCTCCTAGGATGGACGTCGGCGTCTTCGTCTGTCGAGTCGGCCTGGTCGCTCGTTTCCAAGTTGACCCTTTCTATGCCGTCGCCTTCGGTCTCCTGTTCGGGAATAGGAGATTTTTCCGTTTCGTTCAGCGTCGTGTCAGGGTTTTCTTTTCCGGAATCCTTTTCCGGTACGTTTCCCTGATCGATTCTGGGACGATCCGTAGGAGCGCCGAAATCGAGTCTCCTTCCGCAGATCTTGGTAGTTCCGCGGGGGCGAATCGCTTTGGTGCTCGAAGTTAGGGTTTCGAGCCGTTTTGCGAGTGAACCAATGAGCTTTTCCTGCTCTTCCGATTTTTTGTTAAACTCGGAAAGCATCTTTTCGACGGTCTCGGCGTTAGCGTTCGTAGCGTTGGCCGCAGGCGCGTCTTTTGGTAGTGGTGTTTCAACGTTGTCGCGTTCGTCGCGAGTTTGGTTGTCACCAGCCATCGTTTCTTCGTTGGACATGTTGCGGCTACGGTGTA